>JAOQMR010000004.1:24620036-24642493 GCA_027563865.1 Erythroxylum pelleterianum
GTCGGGACTCGGGCCCAATGGTCTCCGTTTGTGATTCTGTTGTGTATAGTTGGGCTCCGGAAACGGGGTCCAGCAGTATGAAATATAAAGGTTATTGTGAATAGAGTAGTCACCGAAAAAGAGCTTAAAACTCAGAAAGTGAAAAAGAGCATAGAGCTCAGAAAGTGATTAAGAGCCAAAGGCTTACTGTATAAAATGAGCCTGGTATCTCCAACGGATACGAGACAGTTATCAATGAGCCCGAGATCCACAATAGATACGGGACAATTATAGGCATTCGGTCACAACAATAATAATTAAAAGTGAGTCTCATGTGTATTGTATATAAAATTGATATCCATGTTTTAATAGTTTGAATGCTTTCTGAATGTGATTTATGTGTAAGTGAACGTGCAATGCATGTGACTCAATATGATGAATTGATGAACTGTATATGTTATGTGATTGAGTGAGCCATCGAGAATAGTCACTCACTGAGTTTGCAAAAACTCACCCAAAATTTGCAATTTTGTTTTCATGTTTAGAAGAGTTACCCCGTTAGGTAAACGGGAGTATAACCACTGCATTCAAGTAAGAGATTGAGGTCGGGAACAGTTCACGTCTACATTTGTACTTTCTTATTTTTGTATCAAATTTGTGAATTCTACGATTTTGATATAATGTGTATGTGAATATTTATGTATGTAATAACTTTCCAAATTGGAAATGTTTTGCAAATGAGATTGAACATGTATGTGTATTTCGATGTTTATGAAATAAAGTATGGGCCCAATTTGATTATTGATTTCCGCATATGCGTGCATTGTTTTGAAAAAAAAAATTGTAATGAAATTTCACTGACTGATTGTGCTAGCATGCCACCCTCGTGGGGCAAGTTCTCGAACATCATTGAGGATTTCGGGTACGTGTCTTACGAGAATTAGGTGCTACAAATATTATGAGTATATTTACATAAATACCATTATTGACTACTTTCAAGATTAAATACTGTTAACGACCTGTTTATTTGTAGGTTGGTGACTCTTCGTATAGTCGTAAATGGAAGTTTGGAGAAGTTGATCCTCATTCATTCAAATTGTCTTTCAAACCAAGAGTTCTGAGGTTCAAAAGACAATCTACTATAACTTCTCAATCTCAACAGTTACAAACTAGAGCAATGAGGCGGAGATCATCAATGAATCAAACAATACATGATCAACCTTCTCAGTCTAGTGCAAATGAGGGAAGCAATGTGGTTGACTTGTAGACTTTACATTAATGTTGTCTATATGGATGGATAAATAACATAACTTTTGTATATAAACACATTGGGATGTAATCACTTTACTGATACTATTACCTTTATATATACTACTCCAATTATTTATTGTTATATAATCACAATTGTACATACTGCTCCAATTATTTATTGTGATATCACTTTTGTATTTAATTATTTATGGTTAGGCCATTTGTTCATAAGTTTAACAACTATTAATTACGCATCATTAAAGCAACTTTATTAATAACAAAACAATAAAGAAAAAACATAGTGCATAATATATTAGTTCGAATGAAGATTTTTCATTCTTCATAATTCAAGTTTTTTTTAAAAAATAGTATAATTTAGTTATACTTGTCCACAACAAACCATATTATAAAACTCATCATAAGTACGAAAAACCTTACAATAATCAGTACAACAAATTTAAACTCAATATTCTCTTTTGCCAGCAAAACAATGTCTTCTTTCATTAGCTTTATTTGCTCCTCAATTTTGAACGTTGAACATGATTCAATTGCGCTTCGTTAAACCTCCTTCTTCAAACTATCTACTTCTTTCTTCAAGTTATAAATTACCTCAATAGTTCTCTCTTTAAATTTGTCATCGTACCACTTAAAAAAATCACATCTTCCAACCTGAAAGATAATTAATAATTATTAAAAAACATTAAACATATATACAAACAGTTTTAACTTATCAAAAAAATAAACTTACACGATATTTGGAGAATCCATAAAATCTTTTTTCTAGGTTTTTTTTTGCACTCTATAAAGTTCTTAACGGAGCTCTTAAACCACAATAACACACCAAATTATCATTAATTGAATTTAATGTAGTGTTAGTTGAAGACTTCACGTCCATATCTTTGCATTGTTGCTGCAAAGTTATATTAGTACTCTTAGTTCTTCTAATCAAAGGTGGAAATAATATGTCAACAATCTCAAATAGTCTCTTTTCAAGGGTGGAAACAATAAGTCAAATAACTCCACCGACATATCATTCATGTATGCTTATATTTATGCAAGGAAACTACCATCTTTTGAGGATATCACAAATCACATCTATTGAAACAATAATATGCTCATATAGATGTATCATTCATATATTGAAACAATATGCTCATATTGATGACATATCATTCATATATGCTCCACAAACATATCATTCATATATGCACAGACATATAATATGCTCATATAAATGTATCATTCATATATGAAAACAATATGCTCATATGGATGACATATCATTCATATATGCTCCACAAACATATCATTCATATATTCACAGACATATCATTCATATATGGAAACAATAAGCTCATATAGATGTATCATTCATATATGGAAACAATATGTTCATATAGATGACATATCATTCATATGTGCTCCACAGACATATCATTCATATATGGAAACAATAATATGCTAATATAAATGTATCATAGTCTCCAACATTATGGGAACTTTGTGTTTGATTCTATTTATTTTGTAACAATATAGTACAGAAAACCTCTATTAGAAGTAATGAATATACACAAGAGCAAAGAGAAGAAGAGAGTTACTCATTATCTGTAACCCTACAACCCCCCCCCCCCCTCTCTCTCTCTCTCACACACACACACCCTATGACCCCTTCTCTATCTCTCTCACACACATACCTATATATATATAAGCAACCGAGACTAGGAGAGTACATTTGTGAAATGTCAAGTTCAGGATTCATCTGTTTTCTTCTCTACATGTTGGTCTCAATATGCACAGCAAGTATTCATCATTCTTGTCTTAAAAACTCTTTTTTCCTTAAAAACTCTTCTTCCACAATAGTGAACAATTGCAACAAAAGTGTATGGTCTGGATTACTTGGAAGTTCTAGGAATCCAACACCAAAAGATGGTGGCTTCCACCTTGGAAATGGAGAGGAAGTAGTAATTGATATTATCTTAATTTAACTTATCTTAATTAAATGCATAGAGAGAACATTGGTAACATTCATCATTTACTTAGTAATACTAAGATAGCACTCATTATAATTCAAATGATCTATATCATCCTGCATGTCCAATGCTATAAGATCTTGAAAAGAAAACCATGTTCAATCCATCAAAAGCTCTAAAATGTGATCATAATTTAATGAAACAAAGATCATAATTTAGCCCTTCATGAAGGCAGATGAAATGAATGCAAGTAGTAGTGATGCTAAATTCACTCCAACTAATTTTGAATTTCATTCTTCAACCAAAAATAACAATAAATTGGATAATCATGTTCCTTCCCTTCCTAGGCACAAAGTACAAATAAATTCTTCAACTAAATTCACATTCACATTCTATACTCACACTAATCATCAAATTCAACTTCCATGGTTAAAGCAATCACAGGCATTTGCAAATTCAATTTCCATTTACATTCAAAATCAAATTGAAGACATAATAGACAAGGGTGTGAAGAAATAAAAATCAAAACATTTCACTCCATATCATTGTCTCAAAGATGCACTCAAACAGAGAAAATGGAATGAATGATGAAGATAGAACAGATGTTACCTTTGATTCACGACGACGTTGTCGTTGATCCTCAGTTCTTAGGAGGTGGTGGACAATCATTTTTAGACAAGTTGACGACTCCCCTAGATTGTGTTCGTTAAAGAAGAAGACAAATAACGCTACATATTAGGGATTTAACTCCACACAATTTGGGATTAAAAAAGAATGCATCTCAGGGATTGAAGTTAATAGATTATAGATTGTATGATTGAAGAAGATGGCAGATTAGGGATGTCTGTAGGAAGTGGGAAGAAGCAAACGCAATGTGTGAAGTTTAACTTCAAAACGGTGCGTCTTCGGGTCTTTATACGTTTAACTTCAAAGCTAAGGTAGGAGTGTTGTGTTTACAACAAAATGCAGCATCTCCTCTTCTTCACACGCAACGTTAAATGTAGAAATTGCCCAAAAAAAGCAGCGTTAAAGTTGCAGGTGGGAGCCGCCTCAATTTAACAAAATCCATGTCAGCTTCTGATGGGTCCCATAACTAAAAAATTTTAAAAAAATCTATGTCAGCAGATAACTGATGATGCCCTAACACTGTTAATGGCCAAGTTTAATTTGAATGTTTTCCAAACATTAAAGTTCATTTTGAACGTTTTACAAACGTTAGTGTTCAATTTGAACATCGTGAAATATTAAGGTCTATTTTATATATCAATATAAACGTTATAGTTCAATTAGCCCTTTTGGCCTTTTGTATTATGTTATAAACATTAAGATTCAAAACACACTTTTAGCCAATCAAAATCCTAATTTTCAACTATTCAAACAAATTTTAAATTAAATTGTGTTTATTTTCAAGTTTCAAATATGATTTATCAAATAATTTTCACATTTAAAATCAATTCATATATTAATATTTTTAAATTTTTAAAAAGCATACCATAGATATATATATCTAATCATTTATTGAATAAAAACAAATATATAAAATAATGTAAAATAAAATATAATTTATGAAATATGTACACTAATAATAATTATTTTAAAAATAAAATAAAATGAACAAATAAGAAAATTTTATAATTAAAATAAAATTTAATACTATAATATTTTTACTAATTTAAATAATTATTAGATAATAATTGCAAAAAATTCATATATATTAAATCCGATTGAATTTTTTTTTATAGATTCAAATTCAAATTCGATTTACAATCTGTAAATCTTGATCGAATCAAATGGACCGAACACGATACATTGATCATGTGCAATATCTGATACGCTATAGTCTGTAAAAAGAAGCATGGCCCAAAATATAATATCAACAAGCCCAAGGATAGTTCAGTCATTTCAGAATCTGATGCCCCGGCTAAAACCCTAACTCTTCTCTCACTCTCTGTCCCACGCACTATATTTTTGCCTCCAAACGGTTGCAGTACATTTCGCTGCGCCTCAACAGATTGTTGTTTGCTTCTTTGTGGAAATCTAAAGTACACTTACTATGCCGCCAAAGTTCGACCCGAGTCAGGTGGTGGACGTGTTCGTCCGGGTCACCGGGGGCGAGGTCGGTGCAGCTTCGTCTCTCGCTCCAAAGATCGGACCTTTGGGTCTGTCTCCGAAAAAGATCGGTGAAGACATCGCCAAAGAGACTGCAAAGGATTGGAAGGGCTTGCGCGTTACCGTTAAGCTGACGGTGCAGAACCGTCAGGCGAAGGTCACTGTCGTGCCGTCCGCCGCCGCGCTGGTCATCAAGGCGTTGAAGGAACCGGAGCGTGACCGCAAGAAGACCAAGAACATCAAGCACAACGGGAACATCCCTCTGGATGATGTGATTGAGATTGCGAAGGTCATGCGGCCCAGGTCGATGGCTAAGGACTTGAGTGGGACCGTCAAGGAGATTCTTGGCACTTGCGTGTCCGTTGGGTGTACGGTCGATGGTAAGGATCCTAAAGACTTGCAACAGGAGATCACTGATGGGGAAGTAGAAATTCCTCTTGATTGAGCTCAGGGAGAGATGGCAAAAAATTGTAATGGTGCTGTTTTGATTTTTTTTACTTTCTTTTTCATGTTATTACCAGTTTTGGCTGTTAAGAGATTTTCTTAGATGAATCCCTTAAGCCTTATCATTGGAACATTTGATATGAACGAGGAGATGTAAGTTTAATTATGTCAGTGTTTTGGATAATGCTTGTAACATCAATTTTTTATGATGCATTTTATTGTGAACAGAACAGTGGTCTGATTTTTTATTGTGAGACTTGTGATAGGCTCTAACATAATTCTTTTTGATGGAGTTAGCATAACCTAGTTGAATTGTGGTTTTAGAATCATGAAATGGAGGTTTATACTCTGGATGGTTGATTTCATATTCAAGCATGTAACCATGACTTTAGTATGCTTTGCAGCTCATGTATGCAGGTTAGTGTCTTGAGTTTAGCGTATTTATATGTTTATACTGATAGGTGTTGGGACTTTTTTCTGTTTAAAGTGTCGTTTGATTTGGATTGCATCTGAGAGTGGTTGAGAACGCTAAAACATCATATTTATTATTGTAATGTTGGGAAATATTTGTCCATTCTGTTTTGTTGCTAATTGTAGCAATGTGAGGTATGATTTAGTAATCGAGTCTGCTTCACTGTCATATTTGAGTCATTTGTTTGGTTTTTTCTGACTCAGTGCTTCTCAAGTACTTGATGAGAAACTCCATAGATTATCTCCGGGTTGATTTTGGCTCTTTTGCTTGGTTTTGTTCTGACCATATGCTTCACAAGTGTCCGAGTAGGTCCATGAGGAAACCCAAAGATATCTTACTTGAGGGTACCTTTCCTTTAGCCTTGGGTTTTAGCATGGAATCATAAAGTGTTTGGGTATGATTTACTCCGTATTCTAGATATGCATGTAAATTGTTTAATATGCTCTGTTAGCTAGTTAATTTATTGGCTGAGCAGTTGAAATGTTATCTGTTCAGTGCTTGGCATATAGTCTAAATTCATGTTGAGTTGGCCCCTTCTAATCTTTCATGCGATTTTGCATGAATCTGCTCCTAAGTTAGGGCATGATATTCAAAAATTGGATTGTAGGTGCTGAAGTTGTGATACAGAGTCCGCTTTCTATTGTAATGAGAACATTTTTGTTTTGGTTCTCGATCTTCTCTTCAGATAATTTTGTTTTTACTTCCTTCTGTGAAGGTCATTATTAGGTATTGAATGATCCCGCATCTTTGAGGTAGACTACGACACATAGAGCAGTTTAAATATGTTGTGCTCTATTACACTCATACAACACCTTCCACAAGCATTGGAAACCTTACCAGCTAGGGTTACTCTAAGCTGTGATTTTATGCAACTGAACAGGACTTACGCAAAATGTGTACGTTTATACTACAGACAGTTTCCTTTGAACAATCACTCTTCCATATTCATAAGCACTATTGTAAATGATTTTTGTTTACTCCGATTAACACGTTAGGTTTAGTATTGTTGGAATTTAGAGAACACAAACAATGGAATTTAAGAAATTAGGTACCATTCTTATAGTTTAAGAATCACTCTAAGCTTTTTTGTATCGGTTCTCTTTTGAAGGAAATGGTAATAGCTTGGATACAGGAGACAGGCATGAACGTACCTAATTGGAGCAATCTGGTTACAGTGTAGTCTTTGACCTAAGAATATCTTCAGACAAATGAAAATTCAATGACTGCTTGTCTTACCCGACTTCTCGAGTTATTACAGTGTTTAAGGTAAGTAAAAATGCATCTGGACACGATGCAGGATTTGATCCCATTCCCCGCGATTTCTGGGAGAAAAGTTGGCTGTATAAGCTATGGCTTCCCTGCCATTAGCTGCCTGAATTTGGACATTCCGCTTGAGACCCATCTGGGAGAAAAGTTGGGGACACGATGCGAGCAAAGCACTTGCTGTTCTCCTCTCTCTTTGATTGCGTAACCAAGAGGAAGAGAGGAGTCTCAGTCGGCCATTTCCACAACTTTGATGATATGACGTTGACCTGTTATTTTCTATACAATCAAAGCTTGTTTAGTGTTTTTTTCCCCCGTGTATTAAAAAAAAGCTAGTTTCAGTGACTCAGCAGATGAGTTTGGCAGGTTTGGCTTGATGTAGCTCCTGCCTCCATTGTTGTCCCTCACAGTAGTCTTCAAATTCTCCTGCTTTAGATACCAATACCGAAGAGGGGATCGCGGAGTTCGATTAAGATTAATTTTGCATGTCCTTTTATAGCTCTTGTCTGCCTTTTTCGGAGCTTCCGCTGTAGAGACCCCGTTCCTCACTGCCTAAGCATCGAGGTGCCTATTCCTGGGCAGAACCTCTGATTGTTGAGCAGATTAGGTGTACATATATAACCTTGTCTCAGTTTCCTCCAACAGGAATGAGAGAGTTTCACAGAAACGTGTTTCCATATCATATATAATGCCATTCTCTTAAGGAACTCCGACTTAAATTCTTGAAAGTCATCAAATGAATCCGACACCACCAACAACGAACCAGATGATAATCTGCAGAAAAGGAGAAAAGATACTATATAATGTGTGTGATTAAACAATAGAAATCATAAGAGAAAAGGAAAATGCTAAACAAGAGCACAAAAAGTTAATTTAGAATTTCGTTTGGAATCAAATGGCTGAAATTAATTATCACAACATTGGAAGATCATTACTCTACATAGCCTTCTTTCTAAGAAAGCAATGAGAACATCACTCCTAAGCGCCAAAGGTTAAAGGACATGCTCAAGAAAGTGCGAGGTGACATGGCTTCCATTTCTAAGCAAGCCTTCTTTACTCCATGTGTTTCACACGTTCCTTTCCTCAGTCCCCCACATCCACTTAGCTTCTTTTTTTTTTTTTTTATTGATAACCACACGTTTTCAATGGACTAACGCGTATTATCAGCTACTTCCTTTTTCTTCACCTTATAAAGCCACGTCCAAACACTTCCCACCAAACCATTCTCAGCTACCTACTCTCAGATACCCCAAACAAAAACCAGAGTTTCAAAAACGTTCTCATCGATCCTGTCAGCAAGAAGGCAATGACTATGTTGAGAACTTGGAATTATAGCAGGAAAAACGCCTCCGTTTCTGCAATGCAAAAGGAAATCAGATATCTGAGTTCATGGGTTGAGGTTGCTCCAACCCTTTTCATATCTTACCACAAGACGTCTGATGCGCCTCGATTGGAGACTATTATAGAAGAGGAAGCCGCAGATAGGGAGGATCACGATTCATGAATGTTTTCACTTTTCACTTTCTTCCAGGAGAACTTTCTGCTCACTTAAAGACCTTCTTTGTATCAGCTTCAGGAATAAGATCCAAGTTGTTTCGTTGATTTTTACAAATTGAGTATATGTTTCTGTAATCAAATCACTTCTTCTTCTTCTTCTTCTTTTTCCTTTGAACTTCTACATTGGCAATCTCTGAGTTTCCAAGACTAATCAACGATAATTCTATCAGAAAATTGGACCATCTGTCTCTTCAGACAATTTTTATAACACTAATGTCGATCTATTCCGTGATTGAACAAGTTTCTTAATCCATGATTGAGCAAATTTCTTACAATGAAGGCATGCAAAAAATTTAGTAATGAGTCGTTAATGACAAATCGAGTTATTTTGTACTGAAAATAAGAACAGGAAGAACCTGCTTCATTTGTTCCTGTAATTCAGTGGAGCACAGTTTTAACATTTCAGGGATTGGACATATTGTCACATTCTGCTCCTCTAAAATTAAATACCGAAAGTTCCAATTTACATCCTGTCATGGGCAGTCAATAATTGCCCTTTGGACAGATGATGGCTAACTGGTGCTGATAATTAATGTTAAGGGACCATAACTCTCAGATGCTCTCAAATTCCTATTAGCTTTTTAGATGGAGGGTTTTCTTTAAGTTTGTGGGGGTGTTAAAGCTTCCTTTGACAAAGCACTAACGACAAAGTTAGCTCAGGCTTCGAGAAATGCATTCGAGTGAGTGAGATGCTGAACTCTTTTATATGAGTAAAGATTATAAATTGAGATGAATACGCGGATTCATTTTTGTCTTTAGAGGAAGACAAGATATGAGCAACATAATATAAGGGGCTGAGACGTTCTGATGGTTGTTACAAGGCGTGAGTTGTCTTCATGAGTTGGGCTGACAGTTGGTGAAGTATGAAAAGGATTATCATTTACCTCTCTAAGTCTTGAAGGAAGACACTGTTCCTTTAAGATTTGGTTGTTTAGTAGAAATGTGTGGCGCTCAAATTCCTTTGGTTATTTTTCTTCAGGGTTGTAGATGACAAGTATGAATATCTAGATGTTCCAGTTGAGGGTGAAGTTGTCTAGGGGGTTGTTGAAGACAAGTCGATCTATGATTTGTTCACAGGCTTCCCTAGGTGATGATGTGGCTACCTCTGAGATATGATTTTCGGGCATAGGGTGGCTGTTTTCGTTTCCGCGTGCGGTGTGCCATCTTGTGCCCCTCTCCATCTATCCATTTATTAATTTAATGAATGGAAAGGGTCACAAGGTGATACACGAAAACTAGAATAGGTGAATTGATCCCATAATTTTCTCCCTTTGATGCTTGTGATTTCTTTTAATATTTTCTTTGTGGTTGTAATTAGAGATCATGTATATTACCCATAATGAAAATGCCACCTTCATTTCATAAACATGTGTGCACTTTATTTATGTTGAACTTGCATGGATATTTTTATAGAGTCAAGATCCTGTGTCTAACATTACTCTATTTAACTCTGTCCAATCGAGATAAGTTGTCATTTCTTTTTCTTTTTAAAATTTACAAACTCTTTTACTCTTCTAAATTTCGTGGCTTATCAACCAAACCGACACCAACCGACGTCCTCCTCCTCTTCATCTTCGTTCTCACAAAACTATAAATTTTCACACATTCTTCTTCTTTTCAACACTAAAGAAAGAACCCCTCTCATCATCCGACGTCCTCCTCCTCTTCATCTTCATTCTCACGAAACAAAAAGTTTTCACACATTCTCCTTCTTTTCAGCACTAAATAAGGAAGCTCTCTTACCATCTCATCTCTCATCGCCACCTTCCTACACCTTTTAATACCCAGATTTTCGAATTTCAACCACATCCAATTGTGCGACTTTTACGGACGATTACATTATTGAGCTAAATAAATTGAGTGATAAATACATTATGTGATATTGCCTTCTTTCATTCTATCACATAATTAGGGATCATAGAATGACAGAGAAAATGCAAGGATGACTGGGATAAAGAATATTAAGTTAAAATAAAAATTGAAATTCTTAAATTGAAGATATTAAAAGAAAGGGGCCAGGAACAACGATGAAACATTAGCAGCGATTTAAAAAAAAACAATATCCTATTATCTCAAGGTCATCGCTGAGAACAATAGTCCCTGGATTTTCTTCGTATAATAACCTAAATTCTTCTAACGATATGGATGTTTACTTTGCTAATCTCTTGATTTCATAATATAGTGTAGCTTTTTTCTTTTGCTTTTCAATATCATTTGTTGTATCCACATCCTCACTTTATATATAAACGTGTATCAAATTTCATCAACAACTGTAATTCTTCTTCTGATTTTGATTTTGAGAACTTGCACATCCGTGCAAATAAAGTCACGACCGTGACTTGCTTGAGTTAAGTCACGACCAAAGGGGCAAAAGGCTTATGAATGCAATACTATATACTGATTGGATTTGTTATGTACAAACAAAAAACTATCATTTATTATAATCACTCGAAGCAACTCACTAACTATAATTTTCCTTTCCGATACAAAACATGTCACCAAGAAAGAACAACCACACTTCTCATTGCAAACACCGACTCTCAAATTGTCAAAATAAAACGATTGTTGTGCCTATCAATCAAAAATGCATTTTTTTACCTTACCAAAAAAAATTAATTAATATAATTATTAGTACAATGTAACATTAACATCAAATGCAATAATTGAAATTAAGAAATAAATGTAAAAAGAGTGGATATTAGCAGTAAAACTTTGTTTATTTATTTCTGCATGAATTACTTAAAATGAAAATTCAAATCATTATTGTATTAATAGCAAATTCTAAAAATATAATATTAATATATTCATTACAAATATTACAAGAGTACCATAATGATGATGATTGTAAACAATAATTGTGTTATTCATAGAAACACAAAATGGCTGTTGTGTATCATTTCCAAAGCGATCTCTAACTAAGATTTCCCGCCAATCTAACTTATTTATGTGCTTGTTTGTTGTCCGATTTTTGTATCTTTCAAAGTTTCCTTCTCACAAAGCAAATTAACTTTGTTCTCACATTTGGTGAAGTAAAAAAGTATAAGATGAGTAACCAGATGATTTGAAATATTTCCAAAAACAAGACTGTGAAGAATCTAGTGTTGCTATAAGAAACACACCAGTTACGAGGGGAGAAATATAAGATTTTGACAAATTTCAAGTATATTCTCATATGACTTTTGTTTGTTTTTTCATCTTTAGATTTTCTTACTTGTTTTTTATTATCATTCCTCCTCTTTGTATCTGTATCACTATCTCTAAATAATTCTTGAGGGAATGACTCAGCAGACCCGAAACCAAGTTTTCGAGAATGGCCCCCTTTGATGTCTGGCTTTTTTGAAGTCTCTATAATATGACTATGTTGCTGATCCATTTGTGTCTTGGAAGACATCATTTTGTTAATTTACTTTTATTATTAATTTTAATGTGGAGTGATATAAGCTACTTTACTACTTTCCTATAGTGGTTCTTAAAATCAAGATAGTTTTTATGTTTTCCTTAAAGGTAAGTTTTGAAGATATTTTTGATTGTTTTGATGCATAGACGTCATTCCTTTCTAACTTCTTTTGCTTTTGTTTATACATCTATGTGAGTGATAATTAATGTATATTGTAAAAGTTGAGTTGCTTAACATTGCAGATTAGTTAATTTGAAATATAAACATTCATTCCAAGTTTACTTGTGATAATATTGACTTGGTTTGGTACAAGGCCTTTTAAAGCATATTATTCATTTACCAGGAAGAATTTACGAATTTTTTCAGGCATGTGTTAGAGAGAAGATGAGAACATATAACTGCACAACATGAGACCTTTCATTCTCCAATCACTTTTTCTATTATATGAATTAAATAAGGTATGCAGAGCAAACTAAAATACCTCCTAGTAGTGTGTAAACACTCCTTTTTTGTTGTATTATTAATTTTATTTGAAAACAAAGAAATAATGATAATTCGTTTGTGAATTTGAAAGGTGTGGAAATGGAAGGTAGATATATTCCATACCATTGATTAGAATATGAACTTGAGAAGGAGCAGCATAAAAATGATATTGGCATTGGCAATGAGAGTAGTAATATGAATTCAACTGATTTGGTGCATTCTAATTATGAGGAGAATTTGAACAAAGTCCACTCATCTATTCCAAGAGAGTTAATGTTGAAAATTGGCAAGGAGTTTGAGACGGAAGAATAAGCTTATCAATTTTATTTAATGTATGCCAAACATGTCGACTTTGGAATAAGAAGGAGCAAAAGTCACAAAGATAAATTTGGCAAATTGATTTGCAGGCTTTTTTGTTGTAATGCTGAAGGTAAAAGGATGCCTGATAAAAGAGGTTTGTATGTAAGAGCTCCACGTTCAAAAATAAGATTTGGTTGTAAGGCAAGAATGAAAGTAAATAGTGTGAAAATTGGAAAATTTCAAATGATTCAATTTGTCAAGGATCGCAATCACTATCTTTCAAGTCCTAACAAAATACATTTGCATAGAAGTCACATAAAGATATCTTTTATTGTAGCAATGCAAATTCAAATGGCTAATGATGTGGGAATTCCACCAAAACCATCCCATGATCTTATGGTGAGGCAAATAGGTGGGAGAAATGATCTTGGCTTTATTCTAGAGGATTACAAGAATTATATAAGATCCAAAAGAATAAAAGATATGAAAAAGGGAGATACAGGTTAGGAGTTAGAATATTTGTGTAAAATGCAATTTGAAGATCCTAATTTCTTTTATGTCATTCAAGTGGATGAAGATGATTTGATAACTAATATATTTTGGTCTGACACAAAGATGAGGAATGATTACTTAGACTTTGGTGATGTTTTTTGCTTCGATACTACTTACAAGAAAAATTGTGAGGGTTGTCCACTTGCTTTATTTGCAGGTGTGAACCATCATAAGCAAACAACAGTTTTTGGTGTTACACTACTATACAATGAGACTACTCTTACATTTGAGTAGTTATTTGACACATTTGCTAGAGCCATATCTAAGAAAAACATACAACTATTCTTACTTATCAGGATGTGACTATGGGAAAGCCATTAACTTCAAGATGGCCTGAAACTCATCATCGACTTTGTATTTGGCATATTTATCAAAATGTCGTAATCTATTTGAGTGGTGTTTTTTCTCAGTTCAAAGATTTTTTTTGCGGGATTTCGGCTCATGCATATATGAATTTGAAGAAGAAGAAGAATTTTTCAATATGTGGAATGAGATGCTGCAAAAATATGAACTTCAAGATAATGACTGGTTGAAATGTATGTTTCATATGAAGGAAAAATAGGCTTTGGTTTATGGACGCAAAATGTTTTGTGTAGACATGACAACCACTCAACAAAGTGAGAGCATGAATAGCATTGTAAAAAGGTACATGAGTTATTAGTATAACTTTTTATAATTTTTTAATCACTTCTAGAGGCTTATTGATGATCATCAATTTATAAGTTAAAAGATGATTTTAGAAGTAGTGTAAGCACTCCAGCATTGTCAGCACCTGTTCAAATTTTAAAGCATGCAGCTAGTGTCTACATGCTAGAAATGTTTAAATGTTTTCAAAATCAATGGAATCATTCTCATTATTTTAGTTTTTGTCTTTTCGGTGAAGATGGTACAGTTACAAAATATGAGATCACTCTTGTAAGGAAGAGATACTCTAATATGGTCACTTATGGTTCATCAAATGATGAAGTCAATTGTAGTTGTCAGAAGTTTGAGTTTGCTGGCATTTTACATTTTCATGTTTTGAGGGTTTTTAACTTGAAAAATATTTTGAGAATACTGAGTCAGTATATTTTGAAAAGATGGACACAGAAAGAAAAAACATGATACCTTGATAATAAAAGCTCCACTATCGATGAAAGTGAATTAGATCCTAAAATATTATCAAGTATAAGGTACAAAGAATTGTGTGCATTAAGCATGCGATTGGTTACAAGAGCAACAGAGAGGAGACATACTTGTAAAATTGTGAAAGATCACCTTCTCAACATGTCAAAGATGGTTGATGAGATATTGCAAGGGGAAGAATTAGTTGATGAAGAGAACCTAATATTACAAGATGAAGAGTTGACCCAACGATCAAATCTTGAAGTGAATATGTTCAATCAACCTGACATTAATTTTGGTGAAAGAAATAAGATTATAGGTGTTAAAATAAAGACAAAACCTACTTAAAAGTAAGAGGTTGAAGGGTAGATTAGAGAAAAGTTCAACGAAAAGAAAGTATGTTAAAGAATGCAAGACTTCAACAAATATGGTAATTCGACACCCATACCCCTTTCCAATACTCAAGTTATTTTTTTTTTTCTGATTTTATGTTTTCAAACTTTTAATGTATATAATTTATATTATGATAATTTCAAGTATTTTTTGTTTAAATATTCTATTCAGGATTTTGAAGAAAATTCCCAACATACCTGTATTATGTCCACCATACAACATCCCATATTACATCAAGATCATATTAGTTTTCAATAATTAAAAATTTCCCACGTGTTGTTTTTACTTGTTTTGAACAATTTTCCTTTTTTTATTATGACAAATAGAAAATGCCACCATTTGCTATTTCGATGGATTTTATAAGTATGGTTTACACTTATCAGAGAATGAGTGGAGACTCTGGAGCACATTCTTAGGTTCTATTTGTAATATTGTCTTTTGGTATACATAAATAATCGTTTAATGATTTCAAGTTTCTATTTATGTACCACTTGGTTATGACACATACCAATTGCAACTAATTGGTGTTTCTATGGGTAAAACAAGTATGGTTTACAGTCATCATCATTTTGGAACAAATTCTCAAGTATTATTTGTAATATTTTCTTTTTGTAATATGTTATTAATCTTCTAATGATTTATCATTTTAGGCCATTGATGCAGAAACAAGTAAACAAAGTTTTACTGATATTATACCACCATCAATGCGTATGACTAATTTACTTATGGTAATTTTTTTTACTTTTTTTTTTCTAATTTCAATTATTGCATTTCATTTTAATGTTCCATTTTATTAATAATTGATTTTCATTTAATAATTGTATTCATTAGTTAAAAACAACAAACATTTGGTTTTGACAATTTATGAGTTGTAATCAAACTAAACAATTTCGGAGTTGGTATTTGTAATGAGAATTGTGGTTGTTCTCTTCCATGCATTGGTGAAAAGTTTTGTATTTGTAAAAGAGAAGTCAAATTTTGATGTAATTTTAACTCAAATTGTGAATCTTATTGTTAGCAGGGAGAAGGTCATTCATTTAGTGTTTTTATATGTTATTGTGTTTATTATTATTCTGGGATTTTGAGGTTAATTTGTTTTCAATCATGGCCTGTATGAAGTCGCGACCATTACTTAACTTGCTCGGTAATGCATGAAGTCATGGCCAATTTCAAAATGTTTAATTTAACGCCGCATTTACAAATTAATCCAATTAACATTCATCCAACTTCCACCCGATTTCACTCAATTCATATTTATTCAAATGACAACCAATTTCAGCATATGAAAACAACTACAATCAATTCAACACAACATTTTTGCCGCTTTTACTCAAGCAAAACAAACAATACTAAATATAAAAACAAAATAATGTAATCAACAATTTTTCCAACATTTCCTTTGCTTTTACTCAAACAAAACAAACAATACTATACTATAACAATAAATAATATAAACAACAATTTTCCCAACATTTCCCTCGCTTTTACTCAAGCAAAACAAACAATACTAAATATAAAAACAAAATAATGTAATCAACAATTTTTCCAACATTTCCTTTGCTTTTACTCAAACAAAACAAACAATACTATACTATAACAATAAATAATATAAACAACAATTTTCCCAACATTTCCCTCGCTTTTACTCAAGCAAAACAAACAATACCTAACTATAAAAATAAATAATGTAGACAACAATTTTCCCAAATAATAGTAAAAGATATCAACGATCATTTCAATAAACACATCCTAAGAATTTGAAAGTCATAATACTCTATGAACAAGCTATTTTTTGCATATTTAGCCAAGTACTTCAATTCAAAGAACCATTAAACAATTGTGATAGATACTCGCTCCGCTCTTCATCCTCTCAAGCATTTAAAGGTAGGATATGTATTCACTCATTATTTAGTCCAATTCATATAGATATTTAGGTCATATTTACATTTATTTTGCATATTTATTCATTCATTTTAGTAACATTTTTTAGGTTTATTTATTTATTTTCATTGTGTTTGTTATTTATTTTATTTTCTGATTTTTTTGGTAGAAAGTATGAAGTTGGCTTCAAATTAGACCTAAGAATTTGACTGCAACAGGTGAATAAAAGGAACAAAAGACGACAGCATAAAGGAGCAAGCAAAGACGCAAATGCAGCGCATGACAAAAGAGCAAAACGACAGTGGAGAGGAGTTTTGGAGTCCAAAACGCAGCTGAATAGAGGACTTCATAAGAGAACAACATTTTAGCTTTAATAGAGGAGAGGCTTTATTTTTAATTGGACAATAGCGGCAACGACAGAAGTTTTAAATGAACAAAATTCTTTAATTGAAGGGGGATGCAAAAACACGAGGGTAGCGATTTTGTACAGCGGCAAGAGAGTGAGGTTTTAATTAATTGAAGAGAGGAGCGTTGAAGACTAAAATAGACACGCGGTAGCTAGGAAACAATTAGGTTTTAATTGGCAGACAAGTGTTTCACGTATGGGGGGAACGAAGTGACTGGTGGCTTGAATTGAAAAACACGCACAACAGGGTTTGATTTAAGGGAGAGACGCGGCAGGACCTTGACGCAGCTGGGAGAACTTTGACGCACGCAGTTGAAGGATTTTGATGCACGTAGATAGTGCGGCTCCAAGGGGACAATGACGTTTTCAACTAGGCTGGACGCACGATTGGGATTCGACGCATGCGCCATGAACCTCTCCAGCAGGACTCTTGACGGACGACTCTCCTGTTCTTCGTTCTTACTCTTTTAACGTTTATTTTTCTTGCTTTATTGTTTAATCTGTTGAACATGAATATAGTTGAGTAGATTTCTTGTTAGGTTTCAAAGATGGGTAGTAGTTTTCGATTTTCTATATGATTTGATTCTGAATTTTATTCAATAAAATTGATTCGTAACTGTTGATTCTTGTTTTGCAAATTGTTGTGCTTTTTATGTGGTAGGTCTCATATAATTTGTGTCGAAATTATCGGTTGAAGAATCGAAAGGTGAAAATCGGTAGTAGAAAACCAAAATTAAGAACTTATAGGTTTGGACCTAGACATAGGCAAAAATCTGTGAGAGGAATCACCAACTAGATAAAAATCTTAATGGGTTTTAGTTAATTTCATGAGCCACGATAGTCGAGATTGATTTTAACTACAACACTTCTTTGACATCTCGATATAAAATCATAGATAATTTAGATCTAGTTTCCTTCAAAGTCTAGGGATCAAGTTTATTGAATAAACTAGAAAAGAATCATTAGAAGTCGATCGCGAAACCAAATTTGAAACCTGTCTTTTACATATCTGATTTATTCCTTACAGTCATAAATTGCGCAGTTATTCTCTTTATTTTAGAATTAGTTTTAGCAATTCATTAATTAATTAATTTCTCAATAATCAACATTTAAGTGATCAGCCCAAATAATTGAGTGATTTTAGCCTAGTAATTGTTCAGTAACTCCCTGTGGATCGATACTCTTACTTCCCTATTTACTTGCGTAACCCGTACTTGCGGGGCATCGGACACTCATCGTTCATTTCATGTAAGGCATCTATCATAAGCTTACTTTCTAAACTAATCTCCAACACACATATCAAACATAAGCATCAATCTAAAGGTCTTTATTTAGATTGTAATGGGGCCAAGTTAAGGGTAGGAAAAAGAAAAATTATAGTTTGAAACCACAACACAAATTGAACATTTAAAATAATACAAAAGAATGACCATAAAATACTCAATTCTTTCCTCTCATTTAACAAAATTAACACTTTCCATTTTTACTTTTCTCTCTTCTTTTCATTTTCTGGTCATCTTCTCTTCCTTCCTTTTCTTTTCTATTTTTCCCTCTTTTTCTCTTTTTTTGCATTTTTCTTATTTTTTACTATATATTTCATTTATTTATTTTTTAATTATGACTCTAAAACAAGGAAATCAAGAGAAGATAAATATAGAGAAGTGAAAATCTCCACAACCATACCCATCCCTAATATAATAGCCAACTATACGTTATGATTCCCTACACTTATTCCCTAAACCTAATTATACTCATTCAAATACTCAACTTGCCTTATGGTAGGTATAATGAAGACGATAAATAATCAAGGTCAAGGCTCATATTTGGGTTTAAAGAAAGAAAAGATGTCATGTTAAGCTCTATGGGGGTTTATTAGAGGTAACATCATTATGGTCTTTTAAGCAAAATGACTAAATCCTATTTGCCTTCATCATTTCAATATTTGCATAAGATTCTATGATCTCAACTAGTATTTGCAAGCAATTTCTGGAGTTCCTTAATCATGAAAGAACACTCTCGACAAAGAATTACAGAATTTGGTGTTTAATATTTCAAAAAGGCTCAAAATTTTACTAAATGAAAGATGTCGTTCATCTATCATAACAAACTAAAGTCCTTTTAACCGAAATCTAAGTCAATTAGTCTAAGCATGCAAGTATAATCATTAACTCATATTATGCATTTCTAATCCAGATTGAGTTCATTTAATAATCATGTATCTCTAACTACTAAATGGGAAAACAAACACACAAGATACACATAATCATTTTTTTTCTTTTGTTCTAAACTATTACTCCCACAGCACTTGAACATCACTTTACCCTCGATGTGATAAGAAAATGAAAGATAGATCTAAGAGGCAAAAGAATGAAGACAAGGACAAAGATGAAAATGAAAAGAAATTAAAACAACAACCACTAAAAAGGGAAAGGATGGAAAAACGATACTAAGATGGGGGGTATAGGTTGTCTAAAGTGAGTATTCAAATTAGCCATGAAGGTTCAGATCTCTACCACGCTAGCTTCAATGTTGTGGAGCTTGTCATTTGTTTGCCGTTCAAATGCTATTAATTGATTTATCGATGATTGATACTCCACGGAAGTAGTTGAAGTCTGATGCATATGTCGAGTTGCCCGAAATTAGCTGTATGGATGCTCTCTCGGTTAGCAAGCCAAGATGTTCTGCAATTTGGGTCACAAATGCCCCAACTACTATTTTACCTGCACTAGATTGAGCCACTTTATGTGAATGCATACTTAACCAACTACCAACATTAAAAGGCCTGACATGTATCATATGCCACAAAATAAATAATTCAATGTTAGAAACTGCCCTATTGCTATCTTCTCTACCGAATAGTGTAAAAGTCAAAAATCGATGCAGATAGCGAAGGGCAGGGTCTACAATGACAGATGATTTAGATCGACGGGGGGAAAACACTTTCCTAGAATTGGTCACTTGGGACCAAAAGTCGCTAGCCACAAAATCGTCAGGATATTCATATCAAAAACTATTTGGAAAGCCAAAAATAACATTAAGTACTTTTAAAGTGATCACATGATATGCATTCATTAATTGAAATTTAAGACTTAACGTAGGGTCCCTACTGTTAGTTTGACGAACTAATTCTAAAGTGGTTAGAAACTATACTGTCAATTCTACATATGAATTTTTCCTAAATTCATAAAATTGTTCCTATATTATATTTCATAGAAACTCTTGAACTCGATCAAATATTCCTAATTCAATAAGTGCTTCATAATCTAAAAATCTATTTGGAATAATTTTATGATCCTTAAGAAAGGCGTTCCTTTGTTGGTGCCCTCTACTTTGAAAGTTGAGGCACAAAATACCTGAATTTGGCCCTTGTGATGGAGACGAGGGAACTCTGGGTTGTTTCATTCTTGGAGGTATAACTAGTTGCATAGGTAGAGGCGGAATTTGTTCTCCTACTGGGTTGGTTTGGTGGACGCACGAGCTTACGGCGTTAACTGGAGAGGCGATAACGATGGCACGATTGTGTGATGGCCAAGCTAGGCATGAGTGTGTGCTGCACGGGCATGCGTTGGACGAGCACGGGTGTGGGTTTGTGAGGGGTGTGTTGCGGTACGGTGCTACTGCCTGGGTCTGGGTCTAAGGGCTTGCGATTACGGGTAGAGATTGGGTAAGGAGTGATGGTTGCGGGTGGAGAAGAAGCAAAGGAAATAAAAAGAGGAAGATAAATGAGTAGAATAGAGATGGATTATTTAAAGGGTATGTGACTCTCCCTAGGACTCACACCCGTGACTAGGGAGGGTCAGGGGTGTACCATGACTCCCTCCCCAGTCACACCCATGACTGGGGGGGCATACATCACTCTTAAGATTATCAATTTATGAAAAATTAACTTAATATCAATCACTAACATAATCAAACAATAATTTGAAGAGCGGAGGAGTAAAAGAAAGGAAAACTGATTTATGATTAAAGTAACTTAATATTAATCAATAACATAATCAAACAATAATTTGAAGTGTTTAGGAGTAAAAGAAAGGAAAACTAATTTATAGTAGTTTCAAAAACCAATCTTGCCTACATCCACTCTTCAAGTCATTTCTTAAAAATTCCAGTAAGTCTTTCTTTTTAAATAAGGTGAAGAGGAACCTTATTGTAATAATTTATTTTTTCATTAGTAAAAAGTAGTTCTTTTTACAATCTTTCTCTAATAAGAAGAGTAACCATACTCACAAAATAATTTACAAATTCATAAGACCTTATTGGGTTTGGGGGTCAAACTAGCTTTTAAAAATAAGAACTCGTCATTATCAATTACTAGTGCATTGATTGATCAATATGCAGTTGACCAATGTGCTAACTGTTAGAACATTGGTTGATTATAACACATTGGTTGACCAATGTTACTTTTGAGAAAGATTGCATTGGTTGATCAATGTGTGGTTGATAGATGTACAAACTGTTGGAACATTGGTTGATTGTAACACATTGGTTGACCAATGCAAAATCAATATTGCTACAAACTCTTGGTACATAAGTTTTAGCAACTTTAACTTATATTTTTCTACCATTAACGTATATAAGTTGACCAATACACCTAAAATCATTAGTCTAACATCTTTAAATACGTAAACTTAATCTTTCTAATGCAAAATTAAGTTAAGCACTTCTTTAAATGTGCCCAAATGTATGTTTTAAGGATCAAATGGATTGTCTTTAAAATCAAAACCTTAATTCTTTTTAGTGAATAAAAGGACTCATGCAATGAGCTAAAATAATGACGTGTTTATGTATAAAAAGCCTTTAAAATATCAAAATGATTAACTAGGAAGTATAATAAACATTACATATTCATTTATAACTTTGTTATGCTTGTTCTTTCTTGGTCTTGATTTTGTTCTT
>JAOQMR010000004.1:24647191-24659108 GCA_027563865.1 Erythroxylum pelleterianum
GAATGCATGTACCTATGGATAAATGCATATGCAATAAACATGTTCCTCTATGATCAGAGGCCAGTAGCATGCTCAGTTAGTGAATGCAATGAAATCTATCAGTCTAACCCAATATTACCATAATACCCTTTGCTACCGGTAACGAGATGTTACATGGTTGGTAGAATTATTCAGTATGATTTAATGCCTTGCCTTCCAATTGACTTTGTATAATAAAGTTAAGTTAATGTAAGATATGATTTTTGAAATTAAGTAATTTGGTTAATGATTGGTCTCCAAATATTGTAATTAGTAACCTGATCATTTCAATTTTATGGCAATACCATTCTTTGAATAAAAATACTAACAATTATTGAGATAATATATCCTTAAATTAAGTTCAAAATACATTAAAAGTATGTGTAAAGCCAATAAAATCAAGACGTGAAAGAAATACTCATTATTATGCATCAATAGTTAAGCAACCTTTGTTCACACCCTATCATGCTAAGGGACAATAGATAAAATTCACCTTATAAATTCAAAGAACAACAATGGCAGGAGTTGACAAATAGAAAGTGAGAACAAAATCTTAACTATAGCCTAATAGTTCATGTCCATAACCATTATTTGTTCATTAGGCCTACTTTTATCACATTTACAAATTAAAAACAAATATTTCATATAACATATTAATATAATCTATTTCAAAGAACAACAAAGCATAAGTTAACATGTCATAATTTATAACCACCATTCATTCATTAGACATGCTCCTAGGACTTTTTTAGCTTCATTAGCAATACAACAAGGTTCATAATCCATAAATTACATTTATAATATAAAAATAGATTTAACCAAAATAAGTGTCCTTTTTGACAATTAACCCCGAAAAGAAATCAGACCTAACTGGAATTCATTCAACCAAAATATTTTTCCTTTCAAATAATAAACCTAAAAAAGAAATCAAATCTAACTAGAATTCATTTAACCGAACTAATTATTTCACAACTAATTTTCATTCACACTTGACTTCTAGTTTCCTAATTAGCTGTTTATTGACTAAAATATCTAGCAAGCTTGCATTTTGAAGCTTGCTCTTACAATTGATGTGAAGTGATACTTGTGAGACTAGTCTACCTTTGTCTTCTCCTTGTTAGTAACTCTAGTAACGCTTCAAGGCCTCCAAGCAGTGGACTACTTGGTCACCAACAACGCAGCCACAACTACCGATGGAGACCATTTCAGCAGAGAGATCGGTGATGATTACAGCAAGCAGACACTATCAATTGCTATTGACTTTATATGGAGGCTATTCCAACAAAATAACCAGGAAGACATGAAAGATGTGTAGAAAAAAAACAAAAAAATTGTGTTCATATTCACTAAATGCATTGCAAAATTATTTGCATTAGTAGGCGCTTGTACATAAGATGCAGACATTACTAGGTGCTCATTGATTTCTTAAAACGTAGCAAAAGGAGGGTGGATAGTTGTTGAAATTAGGATACAGAGGAGAAAAGAAACTTTATAAGCTAATTAAAAAATTATTAATTAAAGCAAATATCAAATTCGACACAGGGGAAAACGAAGAAAAAATTATTATTATCTCGAGCCAACTCACCAATCATCGCAATATTATTATCCCGATCCATACAAAGAGCAAGGCCACCGTTAGTTTTAGGACTACACACAACTTCCCAATTCAATAAATGTATGTCCTTATCATGATCAGAAGATTGCCAAAGGAATCACTACAGGCCTTATCTATGATGGAGCAGATGCCTTCTAGAACCCAGCATGTTTGCATGGAGTAAAGAGGAATAGTGGAGAGAGTGGACTGTATAAGAGTATGACGCCCTGCCTTGTTCAATAACTTGGACTTCCAACCCTATAGACGAGATTGGATTTTGTCTAGTATTCTCTGAAAGTCATGTTTACTATTATTACTGAGAAAAAGAACACCAAGATAAGTACCAAGATCTGACGTAAAATGCAACTGAGAATGTCTTTGCAAAGACTCTTTATATGCACAAGGCACATTAGGAGAGATAAAGGACTTCGATTTTTTATCATTAATAAGCATGCTTGAGCACGTACAAAAATGCCTCATGGTGTCCAAGGCAACATGACAATCTCACAAAGATGCATGAGAAAATAATAAGACATCATCAGCAAAAAGAAGATGAGAAACCCCGAGACTATTAGCAGAGATCTTAATTAGCTTCCATTGATTATTAGTGGTTTTGTGGGATATTAGAAGAGAATTTCTCCATGCAAAGAACAAACAAGTAAAGAGAAAGTGGATCCCCTTGACGAAGACCTCGTTCAGGAGCAAATCCTAGAAGCCTAGAACCATTCCACAAAATTGAGAGTCGTGAACTAGAAACACACGACATAATAAGAGAGATAATCATATTAGGAAAACCAAAATCGTCTAAAGTTTACTTCAAGAAAGACTAGTCAACCCTATCGTAAGCTTTAGCCAAGTCGAATTTTAGAGCAAAGTATCCCATTTTTTGCTTAGTTTTGCGAATAGTATGAACCACCTCCCTAGCTAGAACTATATGTTCAGCAGCTGTTCTCCCAAGGATAAAAGCACCCTGGTTTGGACTGATGATAGAGTCCAAAAAAATGCGAATTCTTTGGACCAGCAGTTTGGTGAGAATTTTATAGCTTACATTACATAAGCTAATAGGAAGAAAATGATTCATAGAAATAGGATTCTCGTCTTTTGGAATAAGAGAGATTAAGGTCTCAGTGATATCCTCTAAGCATGATTCACCATCTAATAGACAACATCTCCAACAATAGGCCAAAATTTCTTATAAAACACAGGCAGAAAGCCATCAGGGCCAGGAGCTTTATACGACTTCATGGATTGAACAGATGCAAACACCTCCTCTATAGAAATAGGAGACAAGAGAGTTTGAATAGCTTCCTAAGAAAGCATAGGATGATTGGGAATATAAGGAAAAGGCATAGTAATAGCATCAATGGAACAAAATAAGTTTTGAAAGAATTGGAGAACCTCTGCCCGAATTGATTGATCATCAACAATCCAAGTACCATCAGAAAGTCACAGGCGCTCAATTTTATTCTATTTACGATGATAAATAGTCATAGAATAATAGAATCTAGTATTCCTATCACCATGTTGCAACCACTGGACTCGTGACTTTGGGTACCAAAAAACCTCCTCTTGCCTCAGGATATCAGTGTATTCACGAATGAGTTCGTGTTCCAAGTTGCTAAGAAAAATAGACTGTTTGTAAGATAAGAATTTTTAAATCCTTTCCAATCTAGCCAACACCCGCCTTTTCGGTTAGAAGATATTGCCAAAGACATCTTTGTTGAAACGCAAGGATAATTCTTCAATATGGGTCAAGGCCTCGTCCAAAGAATAGTGAGGCTTATTCCAAGCATTCACAACTACATCATGAAAATCAATGTGCATAGTCCAAGCATCTTGGAATCTAAAAGGTCTTGAAGAAACGGGAGGAATAAAACCATGCGTTCTCAAAAGAATCGGATTATGATCCGAATGAATCTGAGGTAAGTGATGAATTCATGCTTCTAGGAACATAATGCGCCAATCAGAATTGCAAAACGCCCTATCCAAGTGAACAAAGGTAGAAAAGATGTCATTACATCGCTGATGATGTGTGAAAGAGTTGCCTTTAAACCTAAATCCAACAAGTCACAACCGCTATGATTCTGTCAAAATTTTGCCGCTCTGCTGATAGAAAAACCCCTCCTTTTTTTTCGCTTGGGCATGCATAGTCATTAAAATCTCCCATAAGTAGCCAAGGGTGATCAATAAGCATAAATAGTCTAACCATTTCTTTCCAAAAAATAACTATCGCTCTAGCTTGAGGACTCACATAAACCACATTCAAAAATCATATGTTCAGATGATCATCGAAAACAAGGAAGTGAAGGAACTGTCGGTATGAAACAAGAATCTGCAATTTCAATGAAGCTCCTTTCCATAGACACCGAATCTCACTGAAAAATCTTGTAGCATCCACGTGTGCAATATGATCAAAACCTAGCGATTGTGAAACTCTGTCCGCCCGAGTACCAGAAATGTGTGGCTCAACTATGATCATAATATCAGGTCTATGCATACAGATAATTTCCTTTATGTACATCATAAAATCATAATTTGCTGCACCCCAACAATTCCAGGCAATAATATTAAGGTTACTAATCATTAAAAAGATTATAGGTAATAGGAGTGAGGAAGCTACCATTAAGCAAGACCGCTTGGAACAACATCCATATCCCCACCAACAATTATAGGGGCTTGTGCAACATCATCACTATCCATCATCTGCACAACAACAATATTTGAAGAGTGTGGAGGCTGATGCAAATTTCCCTGTCCAGGATTCGGTGGTTCTTCACTATGGAAGACTTGAGCTTGTTGAGGATTAACATTATCATGAAGAATGGCTGTGGAGTTCAAAAGTCCTTGGGGAAGAGGAGTATCCTGAAAACCATGTCAAAATTGCACCATACTTTCATCAGAAGAGCAACGTAAGAAAGTAATAGGGCTATTAGTATTTGGACTTGATTTTTGAGAGGTACCGGTATTGGGTCTAGTGACAATACTCGGGCCTGTCTCCTTAGAAACAAGATTAGCACATGGGACATCTTTATTACTTGCCTCAATATTTGGACCAAATGAAATGGACTTATTTTTTGAACTAACATCCAACCTCTTCACAAGCCTTCTACTCTTCTTAGCCCTACTAATAGAGCCCACCTCAAAAGTAAACTTAGTTTGATTTTCATTATTGTGACCCCACTTCAGCCAAAGCTTCCATCTCGGCTTTGTACTCTTAATCAAACAAAGGACCATAATGGTTATAATTAGGGAGCTAATTTTTAGGGGCTCGTCCCAATTGTTTAGCTCCATAATATTTTTTTATTTTTTATGAACGATCATCCAAATACCAAATCCCAAAGTTTTAGCATGATTGGCGTTGTCCTTGTTTGGAGCACGATCTTGGAGATTCGCAACAGTAGCATCCTCTACAGCCATAGTGGCGTCTTGTTGCAAATCTCCATGCCCATGACCTTCAACTACCATATACCTTAGACAAAAACTATCCTTATGGCCATACTTGCCACATTAAAAGGATATAGTATGAAGACCCTCATACTCCACGTTATATGTACGCCCATCAATCTCTATTTAGCAAACCAAGGGTTTATCTAACTCAATCTCAACACATACCCTAGTGAAACGCCCTCGATTAGCAAGAGTAGTGTTCTTGTCCACCTTAACTGGACGTCCAACCCCAGAAGCTAACACAAGTAATAAATCCTCATCATAATATTGAATAGAAACCTAGGGGATTCTCACCCAAACCATTGTTGAATCGACCAATTCATGTGGCGCTGAGAATCCAGGAGACCAAGGGCGGCGATAAGATAATGATCAAAAATTCGCCAAGTACCACCCCTAAGACATTATCCAAGTCACTACGCAAATCAAATTTGACCAAAAAGTAGTAATGTCCAAGATCAAGAATGATAAAACCACCAGTCGGAGACCAAAGCTTTTCAATCTTAGTATAGAGGACTCTGAACGTGATGGAATGGCCAAGAAGTTTAACAACAACTAATTGCCGCCACAGAACCTCCAATTTATCCATATAGGCTAGATCCACCTGAAAAGCCAGGAAAAGTGTATTGCCATTCTTAAAATCTTTCTTAACAATACCTTCTGCTATAAGATCCACTGGAACCCTATCCTGTGCAGAGCATATGCTCTCTCCTTGGCCTGTTCTCTATTAAGAACTTTGTCTTTCCAAGACATCAAAGGAACACCAGGCATCCTACTTAGCTGGAAAGAGGAGACCGCTGGAAACAAAGGAGATGAATTATCATGAGCTTTATCTGAAGGTTTGTTCTTTTTCGAAGGTCGAGGGTCATTTAAGGAGATGCAGTCTCGAGAGAAAGAATCTCTACATACAGCCTCGTCTAATCTTTGGACCATTTTTAATGTTGAGGACCCGTGTTTCCTATGTTGATATCATGTGGGAGATGCTTCGTGTCGGAGCGTGATTGCGTGTGCATTTTTCTTCTTTTCTCTCTCTAAGCAGGCGAACAAGTTTCATAATAATGAAGCCCAGCAATTACGACTTTGTTTGGAACTTGCTACCATAGTTGAATATTGTGTACCTCCTCACCACATGAAAATTAGTATTACTATAACTTATATCGGGTATATTCATACTTTTAAAGGGATTGTTATGTTTCCTTTTACCATCATTTTCCCCCTTTAAGTGGTATGTACATGTATTAATTGGGTAACCAATAGTCCTAGAGTTAAGAACATATTATAAAATATGATATAAACTGAACTACCATTGTCAACGATAATTCTTAACTTTAAAGTTCAATATGGTAGTCAAGATAACTATGTTATCATCATTTAGATTAAGCAGCATTATTAAGTCAACATCAACAAATTGTCATGTTAATTTCATTAGGATGGTTCTCTATAGCTTTCTTAACCTATAAAATGTTCATGTTCAGGCCCTCACCAATTACTATATTGATTATGCCAATATTAAGAAACTTAGGTGATGGTTATCTTTACCATATATCTAGCGAGCATGACCTTACTCTCCTATGCTCACGTATTTTTTTCTCTATAAGCTTGTGCAACAAGAATTCACCCAAGTATCTTTTCTAAAATATAATGCTCAAACTCCTTCTTTAAATCCTTGCAATCCTTAGTTTTGTGCCTATAATATATGTGAAAATGATAATTATATATATATTATCAAGATGTTGATAATATAAGTATATATATATGTTTTCCCATTCAAGTCCTTGAGAGAAAAGTTTTGAGGAGTTAAAGATGTTGATAATACTCACATATGAGTGTCCTATATTGGAAAAAGAGGGGAAAGAAGACTAACATATAAGCCTAGTGAGCTATTCTACCTATTGTCAATTGGTTTTAAAATGGAACCTCATTTGAGCTTGTATGTGATATAACTTTTCTTCTTGTGTGGACCTGTAGGTCCATTGCAAATTTCACAACAGAGATATCTTGCTTATGATGCATTTAGGTAAATGAGGTTTTAAAATGGTGTCTCCCTTGATGACCATGTTTATACGTGTTTTCACTTTCTCTTTTCTCACCAATATATTGCAGATATCTCTTACTCATCTCTACCAAGGTTTGCTTTTGGCAAAATTGTGCAATACTAGAAAATTGATTGTGGCACTTGACGCTACAATTGTTGTCCAGCTCGTTCGAAGTGAAGTAATTGATTCAAACCCTTATCATACTCTTGTTAGTGATTGTTTGGAGCTGATTAAAGGAGGGTGGATTGTTGATATTAGGTACATTTGCCGTGAGGTAACTGCTGCGCGGATCGACTTGCTAACTTGGCACATTCATCACTTCAGGGACTTACTTATTATGAAGACCCTCCGGTTCAATTACATCATTTTCTTGCGGAGGATCATGAGGGAATCGATGTCCTGCGAGCTTAAATTTCTTTATTTACTTTATTTGTTAGTAGAAAAAAAAACTTCTTTCTATTAGCCTTGCCTGAATGTATCAGTGTAAGTAGAGATCTTTTCGGTTTTCTCGAGGTCAATAAATATTTGAGTCTTTTATTATACCTCTTTATAGTTTTATGCTTTACTCCTTTATAAAAATATTCATATGATAACGCCTTTACGAACCCTTCTAATGGGCTACTGCTGCTATAACAAGGCAATAAGATGTGCAGTCCCTCTATATTAAACCTATGTCTATAATTTTTAATTTGTTACGGACATAACTCATCGATATCTCTACTATTAAATTATTGATGTGGAGCACCATATAAACAAGTCCTAATGTATTTTGGTTGACATATGAATTATACACCAAAGAAAAGGCATCCACAATTTATAGCGTAGTGGACAAACCGACCTAAGCATTGACCAGTCTAACTATTTCCATGTGCCTGCCAAGTGGCTTAATTTCAGCCACATAATTTTCCTATCTCCTAATTTCTATTTTTCCACAAGGAAAATTAAGATTTAAGACAACGACGAGATTCCAATGATTGGTGGAGGTATTGCCACGTGTAAAGGCAAGAGTTGTTGAGAGAATCTACTGTGTTGGATGGAGCTGATGGCTTTTGGTCGGTCAGATCAATGCTTTTTTTAGTTTAAAACGTCACTGCTCATCGATATAGAGAGCTGTGGGACCCAATTTTGGTGTCATGCTTACGTGGCAATTTATTGGCCACTTATATGCTCTTCCAAGGGACAAAACGACTTCGTATCATTTTCGTTTTTGTCTAGTTTGGTGTCTTGGGTTTATGCCACGTGTCCGTACTCTTGGAAAACGCACGCAGGATACTCGTAAAGAGATACTATCCATGGGAGCGAGAGCTTCTAGGTGATGAATCGATCTAAAAGGCTGGAAAGGAAGGACACAAGCTTCTTAATTTTAGTGAGTTAAAGGAAACAAACATTGTCTGGTCGGAATTATAGACAATAAATTAGAAAACAATTACTCTATTATGTGTTGAAACTCCAAACTTAGAAAAAGCACGGTACAAGATACGACTCCAGAAAGTAAAGGAAATTGGTTCAGATGTTCAAAGACAAAGTTAGATGAACATGAATTGTCAAGGTGGTCATCTATAGTGTACGAGCATTATTTCTTGGAATCCAATGCATTACGTTTCCAACTTTTCAACTCTGGAACATACTGGTACAATTTTTTTAGGGCTAGCCTAATCAAGATAAGCCGGTGTAAGGTGGGGTCGCAGAAAGTGGAAGAAAACCATTTTTCATAGAGTTTGGTCGGCGAAGGAAACCAAGATGATTTAACACTCACTCAGTAGTCAGTACTAACTGATATAAATACCCCCTTACAATGTAATATCGTATCATCGCAAAACAGCACTCAAAGTAGCTTCTTTTGCATAGATTATCTGAAAAAACAAGTCTCCTATAGCTCTCGTTGGCACAAGTTTGTATGGCGAGGGACGTTGAAGTTGGTGGTCGGAGTGGTGAATACATTGACAAGGACTACCATGACCCCCCACCGGCTCCGTTGGTCGATCCGGAGGAGCTAACCAAGTGGTCCTTTTACAGGGCTGCCATTGCCGAGTTCATTGCCACCTTATTGTTTTTGTACATCACGGTTTTGACTGTGATTGGTTACAAGAGTCAGACTGACCCTGCCAAGAACACCGATCAATGTGGCGGTGTTGGCATTCTCGGCATTGCTTGGGCCTTCGGCGGCATGATCTTCGTTCTCGTGTACTGCACTGCCGGTATCTCAGGTTTGTAAAAATCACAAGTAACCATCTGATTAACGTTCATAAAAACCTGTGTATCTCGTCAGAACAACTGCTTTGTAGGGAAGATGATTAAAGATTTGAAATTTACGATGTTAAGAACAAGTGCTGATTTGGGTTGTAAATGTTTTTGGGTTGTAAATGTTTTCTTGGATTCAGGCGGGCACATCAATCCGGCTGTGACTTTCGGTTTGTTTTTGGCCAGGAAGGTGTCTCTGGTACGAGCCATTGTGTACATGGTGGCCCAGTGCTTGGGGGCGATATGTGGGTGTGGACTGGTGAAGGCATTTCAGAAAGCTTATTACAATAGATACGGTGGTGGAGCCAACGAGCTGAGTGATGGGTACAGCAAAGGCACTGGATTGGGGGCTGAGATTATTGGTACCTTTGTTCTTGTCTACACTGTTTTCTCTGCCACTGATCCCAAGAGAAATGCCAGAGACTCCCACGTTCCTGTGAGAGCTCTATCTGTTTGAAGCTGACGACACTTCTAATTGACAAAAATTTAAAACTTATTTTATCTGTTTCTTGTAATAGGTCTTGGCACCACTTCCAATTGGATTTGCTGTGTTCATGGTTCATCTGGCCACTATTCCAGTTACTGGCACAGGTATCAATCCAGCCAGAAGTTTTGGAGCTGCAGTGATCTACAACCAGGAGAAGGCGTGGGATGACCATGTATGTATCTTGACTTTGAATTCTGCTTTATAATTTGGCATTTTTGTATGTTCTCAAACCTTGATGTTGATGCTATTGGTTCAGTGGATCTTCTGGGTTGGACCTTTCATTGGTGCTGCTATTGCTGCATTCTATCACCAACACGTCCTGAGAGCAGGTGCTGTCAAGGCTATTTCGTCCTTCAGGAGCAATAATTAATTCCAGAAGCCAAAAGTGCTATATGTTCAGACCTTTTCAAATTTGTGCATTGTATGTGCTTGTGCTGGTTAAGATGCCAATTGTGTCACCTCATAATGCTTCAGCACTGCTTTTTTATGGTACTGAAATGTTGTCATCTCCTGGTATTTTCTTCTTCCAATTTCTTGCAGTCATGTAATGATCACGATCTTGTGAAATCTTAAGAGCAAGTCCTGTGTCTTGTTTTTATCCCCATCACATCTTCCTATTTTGGATCCTATACATTACTTAACCAGTAATATCTGAAACTTAAAAGACACAATATTTGGATAGAAATCCAACCACTCACCAGATGATTACCTTAACAGATTGAATATATAGCATCCTCAATGCACTCTTTTAGTCTGAGGTGGGCAGAAGAAAGTAATTACTCTTATTCGACTAGTCCACAGACCAAAGACCAAACTTCGATGTTATCTTTTAGTGTCAGAGAGCCAAACTCTAGGAGCAAACATCATTTGACTTTTATCAGTGTTACATGGCAAACATTTGTTACGATTGTATCACGTAACACACGATATCACACGATGTAGCCAAACCACATGATGTCATGTGGAGTGCAATTTCATATTTATGTATGAACAACTTGGTAATTATCAAGAAATTAAGAAACCTTTTCATCCTAAATTCATCTTAGGCCTTGGGAGTTCTTAGTAGTTAGTAGTTGTCAAGACTTTAGGAGATGGCCTTTTATAATTAACTAGACCTTATCTTAGAAAACATTGGTAGGTCACTGGAAATGATTATATGGGTGAATGATTATTAAGGTAGAATTGAGTTAGCGTGGAATTAGTTTATGGTAGGGAAGGAATGTTACAAATTTTTGGAGTAGGGATGTCAATAGGAATCTAATTTCCTTATGGTTTGATAATTGGTCTAGCCAAGACTAGCCTTTTCACTCTTAGAACACATCAAGGAACTCACTAATCCTACCTCTTCACACTAAGATCAATGGTAATTCCTGACAACTTAAGACACTTACAACCTATCTACCCCCTAATCCAACTATTCCTGATACTTTCTACTAAAAAGATCAACCTGTCCATAAATTATCCAACAAATTCATCAAGGATCTGTTAGAAAGAAGATATCATACGGTTGATTGGTACAAGATTGTATGGGGTAAGGTATTAACACCCAAAATTTCTTTCCTTTTGTGGCACACCATCAAAAACAAGCTCGGCATTACTGATAGTTCGATACCTGCAAGTTGACAGAACATGTCCTTAGTGTTTAGTACATGAACAATAAAGAGATCACTTGTTTTTCAAGTGCTCTTTTTTACCAACAGATTATGGGAAATTGTTACAAAAAAATGCCTCTGGTTTGCTCAAGGAAATACTCTCCCAAATACCATACAATGACTTTCAACCCTGACTGCTCTTCCAAAACCCATCAAGTTGATATGCTTTGTATGCACCGTTTGGAATAAAGGAACTCCAGAAGATTTGCAAATAAGATCTCCTCACTAGAGTGTCTCCATACAGAAATCATCAATGGGATTAGGAATTTGGTATTGCTGAGGAATATTGGCTAAATCTGATGTTTGAATATGTTGTCTTCTCTAAACATTTAACTTAACTCTTTTTGTCACTTGCACCTATTGCTTAGGATTGAATTTGCACCAATGCAATGGAAACCATAAATTTGAGACACAATAGAAAGAAATAATAGATCTTTTTTAGTTT
>JAOQMR010000004.1:24700588-24713034 GCA_027563865.1 Erythroxylum pelleterianum
AATTAATTTACATTTAACAAAAATTTTCAATTAAATTTCAAAATTCTTTAAATTTATTTAATTTTTATTCAATTTTACGGCGATATAATATTAGTTGAATATTTTAAATATTAAATTTCTTAATTTACTAATTTAATTTTCGGGCTGAAAGTATGTACTAAAAAAAACTTAATCTAATTTTTATTAGAAAAAGGAAAACATCGTCGAAATCGACATTCTAAAAGCCTCATCTATCTCTATCCATCGAATACCATCGCTCTGGCATGGGCGTCGAGTGGGTGGAGCTTTACATAATCCCCATGATTCCCACGTCTCTACACCCAGATTTCTCTCTCTCTTAATCCAATTTCCTTCTTCTTCTTCTTCTTCTTCTTCCTCTTCCTCCTCTTCTTATTAGATCCATTTTCTTGTTTGCATATCTTGTTCACTTGTTTCCACTTTATGGGTAACATAGGTAGTAGTGGTGGTGTTAACACCCGACGACGTCACGGCGGCCACCGGAGAACCCACCCACCGCCACCACCGCCGCTGCCTATTCAGCCAGAAGTCACGGCCAACCGCTACGTGTTCGCTGCTGCAACGCCGTATCCTTCTCAATACCCCAATCATAACCCCCCTCACCCGTATTATCAGTACCCTGGTTACCATCAAGCGCCGGTTCCGTTGCCGGCGCCATACGATCATCACCACCGCGTGGAGCACGCCTGGGTGGGCGGGAGATATCCATGTGGGCCCCCGATGCCGCCTCCTCCGCCTTATGTGGAGCACCAGAAGGCGGTGACGATTAAGAATGATGTTAATCTAAAGAAGGAAACTTTGAGGCTGGAAGCCGACGAGGACAATCCAGGAAAGTTTCTTGTGACGTTCACGTTTGATGCTACCGTTGCTGGCAGGTAATAAAGACAGAATAAGCTTTTGTTGTGGGTGGTCTTACGTTTTTGCATGTGTGCTTTCAAATGATACAGTTGTCGTTTTTGGACATTGTTCAGGTTTTCTTTTTAAGGTTGATGGGGTTTGCATGAGTAATTGATTAACTCACTTGTTTCGATGAATCTGATGATCCATTTAGAGTAAGTTTCAGCTATTGATTGGTCGCTTATATTGTGGCAGTTTCTTGTATTCAGTAATCTTGTATCAATCATGTCAAATGCTTTGATGAGAGATTATCTGAAACTGGGCTTTTATCATAAGTTAGGCTCAATTTCTTCTTAGATTTTCAGTTACCATTGTGAATTCCTTGGCCTAGAATATAGTACTCTAGATGCAGTTACAGGGACTATACTGCTATATGTACATTGGTAATTACTCTAAATGCAGTTAAAGGGATCGTACATTTAGTGTTTGGGCAGATTTAAAGGATATATATATATATGGACTAATGTAACTATTTGGCGACTGTCCATTTAATGAAGTGGAGGTTGCCTTCAACGAAAGTTCTTCTTTCAAATGAGTTTGCAAGTTGATTTTAATGCTTTGGAGTATTGATAGTTAAGTGAACCTACTAGAGGAACTTTCGAAGTGAGCAAAATGAATATTGATATCGTTTCTCTGTGATAAAATCACTGTTCCAGCTTCTTGACAGTGCTGAGGAAGTGAGGATACCATTCATATTGTCAGACAGAGTTGGATGGGTGATTCATAAGTGTTTTATAGCTTGCTTCTTTGGCTCCTTTCCACGATTCAGGCATGATAAAAAGTAGAGTTCTATGCTGCAAAAGAGGAGCAGATATGCACACTATCATTTTTTCATTCTGTAATCCTTATTTTCTACCTAGAGTTGTTAAATAATTCCAAACTGACCATTTAATTCTCGGAGTTATAATTCGCTGTGATTCAATTTTCCCATCCTCGCTCCTGATGTAATTATGACGGTAATTTGTTTTACCGGCACATTTTGTCCTTAGATAACACGAGATGTATTAGAGAATGGGATTTCTTCATTTAAAGTAGTATGAAATATGTACTTATACTTTGATTAAATTGGCGTGAGCACTGAATTTTTCCTTGGTAGGTGCTTTACAAGTTCTAGGTTATATAATTTTCTTCTAAAAGTCTGAAGTTGTGGTTTTTGTCTTTTGAATTTTGTGTCATTGTTTGTATAATATTTATTTGTAATAAGAGCTGAATTACCTTTTTTCTTTAAACAGAATTACTATTACCTTCTTCGCAAAGGAAGGAGAGGACTGTGTCCTGACACCAACAAAGGAAAACATCCATCCACCAGTGACTGTTAATTTCGAACAAGGTCTGGGCCAGAAGTTTAGGCAGCCTTCAGGTTCTGGTATTGACTTCACATTGTTTGAAGAGAGTGAGTTATTTAAAGAGGGTGAAATGGATGTCTATCCACTAGCTGTGAAGGCTGAGGCAAGCCCTACAAACCAGCATGGATCAGACGGAAGCCAAATGTCTGGGGCTACAAACACTCAGATAACACTGGCTGTGTTTGAGAAAGAGAAGGGTCAGGTGAGGGTAATGAAGCAGATTCTGTGGGTAAATGGCATGAGGTACGAGCTGCAGGAGATATATGGGATTGAAAATTCTGTTGATAATGATGTTGATGCCAATGAATCAGGAAAAGAATGTGTCATTTGCCTGTCAGAACCAAGAGATACGACTGTACTTCCGTGCCGACATATGGTAAGTAAAAACTTCTTGAATCTGTATTTGAGAGAATGGTTGCATGAGAAATAATTCCTAAGTTTGTTTTTGGGTTAATGCCCATAAGTTTAGCTTAGCAATCAGTTATACCTCCTTTTCTGACTAATGTTTCAAAGTTAAACCACTTCCCGTTCAACCCTTGTATTGGTATGAAAGGAACACGGAGAAAACAGTTGATGTTCATATGAAATCTTAACAGTTCTGGTTAAAAGGACCCAGAAGACAGAATGCCTCTTCCAGTGCACTCACCATAGTGTTGGAAGACATTTTTTTTTTCTTTTTAGGACTTTGTGTTGCATATTTAGGATGTAAACAAAACGTGAGTTTGATCTTACAACTTATAAGCTGCTTGAATTTTTCTGTTATTTTGGCTAGACAGAAATTGTTTAGACAGGCAATGCTTGATGATATATGTTTACTGAATCTCTCTGTTTATGCAGTGTATGTGCAGCGGATGTGCGAAAGTTCTAAGGTTACAAACAAATCGGTGCCCCATTTGCCGACAACCAGTTGAGAGGCTTTTAGAGATAAAAGTTGATAACGGGCCTGATGAATGAGGGAGGAGAAGATAAATGTCACCATTTGCTTGTTGTACAGTAGTTTGTTGTGTTCTCCTTTTCTTCAGATTTTCTGCTTTTCCAATAACCAACAAGCAATTGTAATCAACATGCAGTATGGTGCAAGATATAGTGATGGCATTGTACCAAAATATGCGAGTCAATGCCCTCAGCTTAAACATGAGCGCTTGTCGCAATGCCTCGGAACTTGGAAGAATTTCTTAAAATGCAAGGTATATATGCTTGGTTTGTCCTGCAAATTTCTAGCCATTGCTGGTTCTTTTACTCTCATATGGTGCTTTTGAAGCTAAAATAATATTATATGGATGCAAATACTAATTGACCAAAGTCCATCTGCACTTTCTATTGAGACGTCAAGGATGGCTACATGTTGAAGACTGAGAAGACAATTTACCAATGTGTCACGGTAGTGTTCTTTCCTGCGGGCCTTAATGTTAGGCATTAAAGCTTATACACTCTTATCACTAGAATGCCCTCCTGTTTTGACAGTCTCTCCAAACTAACTGCTTCTCGCCCTATCCAAATCATTCAGTTTTGAGTGTGCTTCTGTGCTTTGCCTGTTAGTGGCAATTATGATAAGCAAATAACTGTCATCATCTTCAACACTGGTCAGGCGACTCAAACTTGCCAAAAGTGAAAATGGCAGATAAAAGCATTAAGCAGTTCTCGTGTACTAATCAGATAATAGTTTCTTAACCGTATCATTTAGAAGGCCACACGAAGCCTTTCATTCATCAAGTTTTTGATAGGAAACAACGCAGTTGAAGCAAGTAAAGCATGCAAAATATTTATCCCAAAACATCAAACACGAATGGTTGCTTATTTAACTTAAAGTGCCCAACCACAAGGCTAACATAGACGACAAATGGTTGCTTATTTAGTTTTAGTGCCCAACCACAAAGGCAACTTTGGATGACTTTGCTTCATCAGCTCGCATCCTACAGCAGAACAACAGCAACAACATAATAGTAAAGAAGAGAAACACACACATAATACCAAGAGTCCAATGAGCAGAGTCGTGAAGCCATACATTGGCTTTTAATCTCCCCACCATTGATGGACGAAGACACCACTGCTTCTGAGGCTCTTGAAGAGGTCCATGCAATCCCCTTCAAGCAAGCCTTTACCGTCTACGCCGTCCGAGCAGTTAAGGAATAGCTCGTCAACAAAGCATATGGTTCCACTTTTAAACAAGTCAATGAGAAACTTCAGTTCCACCTTCCCTGTTTTCATCTTCAGTACCACAAAATCAGAGAACCGAACTGTTTCCTTAAACCAAGCAAGAAAATCAAAACCTTCATCTTCCAGAAACATATCATCTTCAAATTCAGGATTTTGAATAGCAGTTTCTCCTGCAAGGCCTGGATAGTAGATGAAGGTAATACCAGGCTTCTTGACACAGGAAAGCAGCGCTGAAGTGTTATGGTCGACAACGTACGTATTGAAAGACTTTTGATTCACAGGATAAAATGGCCAAAACGAAGTAGAATTCAGATTCTCTCCCGTGCCAATGTCGACATACACTAACCGCTTCCTGGAAAGCATATCAGTAAAATGGGGCAGATAGGCAATCCTTTCCTCATATCCAATTTGCTTATTCTCCGTCAAAGGCTCTAGGTAGTCCACAAAAGCTCTGTTATTGACCACAGACTGGCAATCAGCTGGCAAGTGAAATTGCTGGAAGTAACCAGTAGCCACAGTTCTTTTCTTGAAAACAACCAGCGTAAAACCCTGAACATGACCGACGTGTATGACGTTGGAATCTTTCAATAATGATGAAACCGGTGTGGCTGATCTAATCAAGCTATTCATATTCATGTCATCAAAGCCTACAAGCATAGCCCCGATTCCACCAGGTTTGAGAGTGCGCTCAATCTCGAGCACAAGTATAGCAGGGACTGAAACCTTATCCAAGTCCCTGGAGATCACGAAGTCGAAGGAATTGTCTGCATACTCAAGTTCATAAACCAACTTCTTATTCTTGAGCGAGAAAAAGGGGTGTCTATGAACCCCACAAACGTTGGCAAATCCTAATTCTTGAAATGCATATACGGCACCAGCCGATCCTTCACCAACACAGAGAACTTTTGCATCGTAATCCAACATTTGCATGCCCATTAGCTCTCTGACAACACCAGCAGTCAAATTGACATCTTCCTTGCCGCCAAACGATGACCAAATTGGCATCAACAATCGATTCGCGAAGAGAGCCGCGCCCATATGTGGCGAATCACATTCATTATAGTACATGGAATCGATTAATCCCGGGTTAGAACCAGACAGGATTTGCAACAGAGGAAAGATTGAAATAGCCGAGGCAAGCATAAATGAGCGAAGAAGCAATCGCCTGGCTACAGACCCACTGAGGATCTGGAATCTCAAGGCCTTCAAAACCATTAGTTCTTACTAACAACCACTAAATCAGCCCCAAAGATCGAGTCTTTAATAAAAACCAACAATATCAAATAATGGGTATTCGAAACAAGCAACGAAAAACCAATTTGCCAAGAGAGATTGAAGCCAAACTGAAAAAGACACAAACTTAGCGAGTACAAAACCTGGAAGAGGTGTGATTCCCACCCACAAGGACACCCATTGATTTTTGGAAACTTAACCAAACCCTCTTATGAACTTTTCTTGGATTAGGCTCAAACCAAGGAGTATCCATCTTCCTCTGGTTGAAAACCACCATTCTTTGAAGATCTCTCTACATCACCTCGTATTTAAACTGAAGAACCCGAACTACATTACATCCGGTTGAGCCTTAACCCTCCAAATCACAATGGAAAGAAACAAACACAAACCCAAAATAATAATTAAAAAAAAACAAGATTAGACACCAAAAAAAGTGAAACACAAACCCAGAAAGTAGGACCAGAGACCGTCGGATTTTGGGTTTTAGTTTTAGATCACTGAAAGCAAACGAGGGAGTGTATGTCTGTATAGGACGTATAATTTTAGATCTCATCACAAGACCTAGTGAAGTGTCGGTGGATGATGACGTAATCATCTGACTGCGTGTTGAAAGAGGTTCTTCGACTCTTCGAGTATGCAACGACATCTGTGTAGCATGTGCAGCCATGCATTATTAGCTGACAACCGCGTGGATTGGGACCGCTTTCCGCCTTATCATTTAATCTGACCGTTCCAATATCTTATTCTGAAAACTGGAGTGCCGTTGAACAGAAACCGACGGTGGTTGCTTCGATTTCACGTGGTCCTGGGTACAGGATAGTTTATTCTCCTTGCCTTACGTAAATAATTTACGTAAAATCCTATTTTTGATTGACATTAATTAAATCTTATTCTATGTAAAGTCACCTGTGAATAAGATTTAACACAAGAATATCTCACTTTTAATATTTATCTATTTATTTTTTTAATAGATAAATACTTATAGAATAAGACATGATCGGAAGAAACAAGTGATCTATTCCATCTTTCTGAATAATCTTAAAATGGAAAATAATATGTACCAAATTAGAGATTTAAATTTATGAAAATAGTCGATATATATTAATTATATGTTTGTAAAGTGTTTATATATCAATCATTAATTTATTTTAAAAATATTTAGATAGAATTTACATATCATCAAAACATTTAAATTTTAAAAGGTTATAATCTTTTCTTGTTAAATTTAACTTTTTTTTCCTCTTGTCAAAAGTACATACTTATTTACTAAACAAATAAAAAGATAAACTAAGGAAGCTTGGCATTTATCCGCTTAAACTTTATTTTCCCTTTTTATATACAAGTACTAAATAATATAAAATCATACCCAAATTTTATTAAAATTAAAAATTTTCATATCCCATCCTTTTTATAAATTCCAATAATTAAAAAACTCAATGCTTATAAAAACTTTGAACCTTTTAACTTTTTGATTTGATTTACTTTAATAACCCTTTCATTAAAAATTAATCAATTTATTAGTTAATTGGTCGATTCTCGTAAATTAATAAGTTATTATAGAATAAAATTAATTAAGTAATTTTATGTAATAATTTTCTTTCAATTAAACTTCAAATTTTTTAATGAATAAAGATAATTTCTTTTAATCATATTTAAAAAAATTTAATTTTAACCGATCTTTAATATCATTTTAATATTTAAAACCTTAATTTTTTTTTTAGGGCTATGCTTGTTAGAAGAGGAATTTGATGATACAAAGCTGAGAGTCCACGATCGATCCAGGCCTTATCCCCTGCCACCGAACTGGCTTCTTCTTATTAACCCAATTATGTTTCTCGAGTTAGGCTCTAGCTACGGTGTCGAAACAAGGCCTGACCTAAACTATACTCAAGTTTACAGAACATATCCTGACGCCCATGCAATTGATGAAATAAAAAAAAATAGATAATTATATTTTTAAAATAAATTTTAATTTTGAAACTAATGGTCATTATAAGGGTATTGTGAACTAAGTAGAAGCACGAATACGACAAAATAGAGTCGTGTTCGTGTGTCGGATACGTGTCTGTGTCAGATACGTTGGACACGTGTTTAACACGGACATAAAGCATAAAATATTTGTGAACTATCAAGATATTGAAAGTTTTGAAACACATTAATCAATATATATCGTATTATGAATTATGAATTTTTTATTAATTCTAAATTTTATATTATATATATATATATATACTGTGTCCGTATTCACAAAATTTTAAGAATTGGTGTGTCCCTGTGTTCATGTCCAAGGACGGAGCTACAGTGGGGGCAAGTGCCCCAACAAATTTCATGCAAAAAAATTATTATTTTAAGTTTTGTCCCCACAAAAAAATAAAATTTTGCTACATTAAATTTTTGCCTCCGTTAAAAATAAATTTTTTTCTTTATTAAAATTTTACCCCATTCCAAAAAAATTATAGATCCGCCCCTGTTTATGTCCGTATTCGTATCCCTATCCGTGCTTAGTAGGAACTAACCCTTCTTGGACCCAATATCTCATGTGCTTTCCAATTAGGCATTATAATAATGGAGATAATCTTATCTTTTGACTAATATGATAGCCCTGATCCTTATTTTTGTAATTGAAAAATCACTGAAAGAGATGGGAGAAGCCATATGCATCACCAACTTAATAAGTTGCAACTATTTCCTGAAGATTTCGCTTATGGAAATATCTCGGAAGTTGGTATATTGCACGTCAGCTTCATGCGGGCTCCTCTTCATATTCATTGATTGACGCTGGGAAGGAAACCAACTAGAATATGGGATCGATGTAGATTGAAATTGTCCACCTCTACTTAAGTGGTGTCTAAGTGGGGAAGTGACCATAGTTGAAGGCAACTCAAGCAGATGTTTGGACCATTATGTCAGTTCTAGGGTTGTTGAATCTGGTAAGCAAACTAATTATACATAAGAGTACTTATCTGCGATGTAACGTACCATCTGTAAGTACTATTTTTTTTATTAAAAGAAAAAGACACATTACATAACTGAGTCTAGAAAACAGAGTCCCGATTGATCCTTCAAAAAGAGTACATGGTACCCAATGGGTGGAGTGACAAAATAAATGATACCGAGCTTAACATGCTTGGCATATGACGCTAGCCAATCAGCACATCTGTTGCTCTCACGATAGATACGCCGGTGCACCACAATTCAGTTCCCCGTAAACAGTTCATTGATCCCTGTAATTATGGGATTGTGGGTCTCGGACCGTCTGGTCTAGGAGGAGAGAAGTTGAAATGCCACGGTCGAGTCCACCTCAAGTTCGAGCCGTCGAAAGCCTAAATTCTATGCCAACACGAGTCTAATATACACTCCCCAGAGTTTGGCTGACGCTGGAAAACACCAGCCAAAATTCTAGGCAAAGCCTCAGAGCCAATTGCCTATGCTGTCCCGGAGAAGTCCCCCAACGGTGGCAGAAGAGGAGGAATGGTTGTAAGCACCATCAGTATTTAACTTGTCCCACCCGACAAGAGGTGGCCTCCATCCTATGAGCTGGGGTTGACGGAGCCGTGGTCCCGCACCCTCGTGCTGTTGCCAATCGGTCGTCTTAAAAATCTGAATTGCATAAGACAAAATTACAAAAATAAGTGAGGAGGGTCATAAAAACTTATCGTTAAAAATAGATTTATTACGCCAGCCTCAGAAGAGGCCCATAAAAACTAATTTGTAAGTACTATTGATGACAACATAAGAGGAGAGGGAGGTTAATGCGATCCATTGCCACACTCATCCTCAGATTCCTGCTTAACCAGGAAAATCCTAACCCTAGAATGAACTATTTTCCTGAGAATCTTTCAGGACTAACTATATACTACCGTTCATGACCATCTTTCATGTGTGTAATCACGTCTATAAAGAACTAGAAACAATCCCTTCTCTTAATTCCCTTCATACATAAGAGGCATTAGGTTTCAATAATTTTCTGTAACTGGTTATAAAGGAAGATGATGGTGGTTGAGGGACTGTTCTTATAGCTATAGGCAATGGCTTTGAGCTTGTCTGAAAATCCACAAGACTCTCTTCAGTCTCTACATATTCTACAAACATTGCAATAACCGTATAATATTATATATGAATGATTACGTACATGGTGTGTGTTGACTTTGTATTGTATTTGTCATCTACTCTTCTACACATTGCCTTTGTTTTATTTTTATCGTGAATTGGCCGGTTTTTGTATTACGCCAGCCTTATATAAAAATCAAATTAATAAATTAATGGATTATTGATATTTTAAAGTTTGAAAAGCTTATGCTTTGTGATTAGAAAAGAAAAGGTAATCTTTAAGTGAGTTGGTAAGAGACTCTTTTGGCTTAAGTGAGGTCGTAGAAGTTTAAACCGCCCTTATATATGCAGCCGTTTAAAATTTAGAGCCAGAATTTTTCTCCCACAAGAGACCTATCCGATTCGAACGGAGATTAGTATAAAAGTAGATGATTTAAGAGTGTCTTCTCATAATTAGAACCCTTCTAAAACACCTCGTACGAACCAAGACAAAAGAAAAGAAAAGGTAAAATATGGGAGAAAATAGGAAAAATGATGGCTAAGGTTATAATTAATTCCACAATGATTAGAATTTGCAATTATTGAAGAAGAATCAACATGTCAAGTCTACTTAAAGTGGAAAAGTATCATTGCCAAGTGGAAAAGTCATCATATACAACAAAAATAAACAAAAAATAAAAAATATAAACATGTTTGTGATTTTTTTTCGACTTTACGTTTTAGCGAGATTTTAATTACGTGTTAATGATGTAGGTATTTGTTTTAATACTAATTGACATGTAAGTGTGATATATATTCTTGGATTTAAAAATACAACTCTTATTTTCTGGTCATATTTATATTCAATGACTTATCTTTTCTTTTATTTATATATTTAAATTCTATAGTAAATTATCCCTAAATTTTTAATTTTGGAAACAGATTGCTAACTACAATTATGCAATGCTATCATTTGAAAAATGATAATGAACCAATTCATCCTTTGTAATTATAAGGTCACAGCTTCAAATCACGGAAACATCTTTTTTATAAAAATATAAGGGAAAGTTGTGTATATTATGACCCTCTCCAAATTATGCTTTATGTACTGGATACACTGACTTTATCGTTTGAAGATTCAATTTTAAAATTAAGATTTCATGATTAAGCAATTTGTTAGACTTGCCAAAAGTTGTAAGATGAAGAGTGGCTTCATATTGAAATAGGCTAATTATTTATTTTTCTCCTTGTTTATGTTACTAATTAATTGAACCTAGTAAAGTACAAAATTGTCATCTAAATTATGATATTTTCATAATAATATCGTTAAATAAAAACTTATTATATATTATGTCGTCATCATCTTCATCATTCAGTCTGAAATTTTACAATGAAACGAAATTTAAAAAAGTTCGATAGTATGCAGCCTTATCCCTATATGTACTGTATGGCCATATAAATTTCCAAATTTCAAATTGATATTCCAAGTTAGTTATGAACCCACAAAATATTATATATATTTAAAGAAGCACCTTTCATGTGCGGTTGCCCAACTGATTGAAACTATACCGCCCACCTAACTTGCTACTAATAATATAAAAAACAGAAGTCGTGGAAAGGGTTATTTATTAAAAATATATTATTAAAAAGTGATGTCAATTCTTTAAAGCCATAAATTAAAAATTCAATCACTTGTATTCTTTAGTTTAGACCCATTTTTAATTTTTTTTGGACAATTTTTATAAATTAAAATAAATTAATTAGTTTTTATTTAACAATTTTTTAATTAAATTTTAAATTCTTCGATAGATAAATTTCTTTTCTTTTAATCATATTTTAAATTCTTTAATTTTATTCAATTTTCAACATATTTTATGATGATATCGTTAAGCTTTTTTTTTACCGATTTAACTTCCCTTTTAAAACATTGGTTTAAAGAAGCAACTCACTTAACTTATTTACCAAATTCGACACTAATTAAACTTTATACCTTAAACCTTTTTCTTCATATCACTATTTAAATAAATATTATCATTAATATTGATATGTATAATCATTCATATATATGTCTATTCAAATCTTGTTTAAATTATTTGGGAATCTTGATATGTAAAAGGTCAATCAATTACTACTTCATCCTTTTTTACAAGTTTTATTAATTTCACAAGAAGAAGAGATAAACTACCTCTTCCAAAGTTTTTCTTTTTCCAAATATGGTTTGCATGTACCTGAAACGGTGGGCCAAACTTATTGCTTTCTGCAATTGAGAGAAGATGGAAGGGAGCCACAGGAGAGTCCGGATCGTCTGTCCAATTCCACTTTGTCCTATTCTGTCTAAGTAGGAAAAGACGTCGTTTTCGTTACAAATTTTGCACTCCTTTCTTAAATGCACAGACGCCTGTGGGACCCACCCATAGGCGCCATTTGCACGCAAGCCGGCAAAGCCGGCGTTGGACTTTACAAAAATTTTGTTTTTGGTTTCCTTTTTAAACAATATTTTATTGTTTTGTAAATCTGAGTTTTTGCTTATTCTTAAAATAAGCAGAATAAATATTATACCACTATAATATTTATTAGTATTATTATTATTTCTATTCTTATTTTTATTCTTATTCTTAAATCTGATTTTTTGCTTAATCTTAAAATAATAAGGATAAATATTATACCACTATAATTATTATTAGTATTATAGTTATTTCTATTCTTATTCTTATTCTTAGTATTAAATTTATTATTATTATGTCAACTTATAATAATAATAATAAT
>JAOQMR010000004.1:24713134-24724572 GCA_027563865.1 Erythroxylum pelleterianum
CGGCTTTGCCGGCTTGCGTGCAAATGGCGCCTGTGGGTGGGTCCCACAGGCGTCTGTGCATTTAAGAAAGGAGTGCAAAATTTGTAACGAAAACGACGCCGTTTCCTACTTAGACAGAATAGGACAGAGTGGAATTGGACAGACGATCCGGACTCCCACAGGACAGCCACTGAAATGGAAGAAACAGATAAACCTCATAAACCCCTTTTGATTATTTTCTTTAACTAGGATTACGCCAGGAGCCACCTCTCTGTTTATAAACATATAAAAATTGAAACTTTAGCAGAGCCATACATGTGTCTCTCTGCTTATACTTCAGTTCCTTCTCTCTTCTTCAAAAGGGCATTTGGAGAATTCAGCTAAACATCAAAAACAGTTCATTGCTGTACAAGGCGAGGCAGGAAAGTTCTGGCCTTTGCCAATTCCGGGTCTTTGAAGAGTGCTCGTGAAAGTATGGGAAATCAAGAACAGCCTGAATCACAGAAGGTTGGTGGAGGGGGTTGTAGCAACTCTGTTGATCCTCCAGCTCAAAGGGTGTGTTCTTTGTTTCGGCCCTTTGTCCTTCTTTGGTTGTTGTCTCTGCTACTCTTCTTTATAGTTTTCTTTCGATTCCAACAATAGTTTTAGCTGTTTGATTACACGGACATCATGATCAGACACTCTACTGAGGTTTTATTCACTTTTTATTTATTTCTTCTTCCCTCCATTCCCCCCTGTTGAGAGCAAAGAACTGGTTTTGATGTTTTTGATTGATAAAAAACCGTCTATACAATGCTGGAGATAAAAACAAGTTATTTAACTAGGCGATGCGCCTCACTTTTGAGTTTCACGGAATGTTTCTTATGAACAGAAGTATAGTGGAGATACTTCCGGCTTGGCTTTGTGATAAAACTCTTTTAAAATCTCATGACTGCATGCTTGCAAGTTTTCCAACGATTCTTCTGCATTTGAGGGGTATTGAATAGCAAATTACCTGAATTTGTAGAAAGTCATCCACATGCCAACTTTCTAAAGGCCTTCTGGTTAAACTTCATTACTCCTGCAAGTTTGCTGTTTTTCATAACCTCCAAAACAGCCGTTAATGGAAAACCTTTGGGGACTTATGAAGATCTGTTTATCGGCTAAATAAATACAATTCATTTTATAAATTGTGCTGTATTCATCATTTTTTCTGAAACTGAATTCAACATACCTTTGTGGCTACCTTATTTAATCCTCTGTACTTCAATATTTCTATCTCCATGAAAGTGTGACTCCAGCTTCAAAAGTTCTGCCTATTGTTTTGGCTCAGGTTTATTCATTGTTACATTCAGAACTGATTTATTTTGCAATCTCTGACTGTCAGTTTTGTTAATTTCGCCTTCTTGTTTCTTGTTAGCTACTCAAGTTAGTTGTATTTGCAAATTTCCAAAGGCTATATATTGTTTTGTAGTGGTTTATACCAATTACTATTCTCTCTTTTTTTATGCTCCAGGTTGGGAGTTCAACTGAGATAATGGAGGAGATGCCAGAGGATACACCCCGCAGGCGATCAAACCTAGTTTTAGAAATTCCATCAAGAACTCTTGAGGATTCCAGGGATGATTTTGCAATGATAAACATGCCTCCAACACCAAGTCGCACTCCGAAAAGGGTGAACTTTTCCCCGATGCAAAGCCCAGGATTTGTAAAACTGAACAAGTCCCCAGATCCTCCATCATCAAGTAGATCAAGCATAAAGACTTTCATTCCAAGGTTAAGTTTCAAATTTCGCAATACTACTTCGGATATTGAGAAGGCCGCTATCCTAGCCCTTGGGGGTTCATCAACATTGAGAAGGGATAAACCGTTTATGTCTAGAACACTGTCTCTCTCCAAATTTTTTACACCTAAGTTGAAAAAACCATCATCTTTGCCTGTTACTCCTATTGCACACTCAAATCCGGAATCTACACATGGAGGAAACCTAATTAATCCAGTAAGTTCTGCTGCGAGGATCTCCATTTTGAAAAATATTTTTGTCTCTTGCGGCTAAGATGATCTTATCACTTATGAGTTGTCCAAATATTCTTGATGAACTTCATTGTAATGTAAATTTTGTTCATATTGCAACTTGACGTTTAAAATAAATGAAGTCGGTAATATGGAACAGCCTAAAAGGAAAATCAATACTAGACCATTTACAAGACACCTGCTACTCTTTCTGTATTTAAGATTCCTTGTGTTGAAAAAAGGCATACATCTCAAATTTATTTTTGTAACTAGCCAAATAATTTTGTACTTTTCATGCATAATGTGGCCGCAGCAGTCTGCCACCATTTGATGGTTTGAAACTCTCTTTTTACAGAAAGGAGAAGCCCAGCGACCCATTCATCGATCACTGTCTGTTCCTGTGATGAGCAAAGAGGGAAGCATTAAGAGCTTGGATTCGTTAGGTGGCAAATTTCGCGTGGTTCCAACTACACCACGGGTAGCTCCTGTCACGGGAATGGCAACTACGCCTACTAGGGGTGATACTGGTAAATATGTTCTCATATTGATACTCTTTCGATCTATTGCATACCTTCCCGTTTTCCGGCCCTCTTTCCCTCTTTCAAGAGATGAAAATGAAAGAGTGAAAAGGGAACAGGGATGTGAAGAATTTGATCTGGATAATTTCTAGCATTGTGTTAACTTGCCTTTTAATCTTTATTTCTTGTGGAAAAAATAATTAATTGAACTGGTTAAGAGGGGCCTTGATCAACTGGGCTGGTATTATCATATTGAGCTTGCAAGGAATTGCCCACTGATAAATGAATGTTACCTATGAAATTTTTATCTGTATGCTGTGGACCTTTATGCAGAAGTATATACATGCGGAATTAACAATTTAGTTACTATAGAAAGTGGCTGTCTACTTAGTTTTTGCCTGCAGCCTTCTTTTTATTTTGTTACTTGTGATAACCAACCTTTGCCTTATCTTAGCCTTGTGGTTCAGATGAGGACAATGATGGTGGTGAAGACATCCCTGAAGAAGAGGCTGTATGCAGGATCTGCTTGGTTGAACTGGGGGAAGGCGGTGACACCCTCAAGATGGAATGCAGTTGCAAAGGAGAACTTGCATTAGCACACGAAGAATGTGCCATAAAATGGTTTAGCATTAAAGGTAACAAAACATGTGATGTGTGCAAGCAAGATGTTAAGAACCTTCCAGTTACCCTTTTACGAGTTCAAAATACTCAGGCCCTCAATTCTCGAGGAAGCGCTGCTCGCGATGTGTTGGGACCTGTTCAGTATAGGTAACTGGAGCTATTCTCATCCGCATTCTGTGTTTTTAAATGCCTTCTGTGTTTTCGTTTTCCTTTTCCTATCTATAAAATCTCCATTTTATATAGGAGAGCAGAAACTAAAATGTTATGATCTCTGTTACTATTGCAGTTGGTCTATAATTCTATCTCTCCAACTGTATCGCAGTATTTTAATTCCAATAGTTACTAGAAGCTATCTAAACACTGATTTGCCCTTTTCTTCCCTTTGTTTTGGGCTTACAGTTCATTTTGTAATAAAGGATGACATTGTCCCACGATTCAACTTAGTGCATATTCAATTTCTCTTTTTTCTTTTTTTAAGATTTGGGATCATCCTGTTAGATTGTTTTAGCTTGCACAAAATATGGCAGGGTCTGGCAGGACGTTCCTATTCTGGTGATCGTCAGCATGCTTGCTTACTTTTGTTTTCTTGAGCAACTTCTGGTAAGTCTGCAACTTGTGAATTTTTCTGTTCAAGGTCACCAAAGATCTGAATTTGACATGCATGCAGATTAGCAAATTGGGTTCTGGTGCAATCGCCATTTCCCTCCCCTTTTCATGTATATTAGGCATTCTTGCATCCATGACGTCAACAACAATGGGTGAGGATCCTCTACTTAGTTGAAATGCTTTTGTAATCAGATATCACATGATCTAACCAGTTCTGCTGAAATTTGTGCTTAGTTAGGAGACGCCATGTGTGGGTTTATGCTACTGTTCAATTTGGATTAGTAGTCCTATCTGCTCATCTTTTCTACAAGTTGGTAAGTATTATTAACTGTTTATATTAGAGTCAACTACTTATGTTAATTCGATCAGGTGCTTCACTTTTGTCTTACGGAAGGGTAGAGTGTCAGTTTCCTGATAACTTAATAATTGCATATTACACTGATGTTTACAATATCGCCTTGCATTCTTCAGTTACATATGCAAGCTGTCTTATCTGTTATACTTGCATCATTCACTGGGTTCGGGGTTACAATGTGTGGAAGTTCTGCCATAGCTGAGATACTTAGTTGGAGGAGAAGATGGCTTTACCAATCACGAGAACAACGTGCTTCTCAAAATGTGACTCGTTCAGGTCAACCACTTGCAACTATTCCTCAACCTGTTAGCGATTCTGCTCACCAAGAAACTGAAACTGCAGGTTCTGTAACTGTGCACGGTAATTAAATCTGCATCGTTATGCATTAATGGAGCAGTCTGCAGATCACATAAAAAATAGATGTTTTCTTTTTCCTGTATGGGGTGGTTCAAGTAGTTAAATGGCTGTTTCCAGTTATATGTCTGTAGACTCGTATTATTTAGTATATTTAATATAAAAATTTCTAGCCGGCAGTTAGTTCCTCAAGTGAATTTACAGGGAAAACAAGGATGGCACATCAATATCTTGAATGGTGAAATCTTCTGCAAGTGTTTTTTGATTGCTACAATCGCGCGTTATGATAATGTAGGATGGAATTTACGGTACAAGTCATCCTTTTGGGACAAATTAGTTTTGAAGTTCAAGGAAGTTAACAAGAACCTCATTTCAGATTTAAGTCTGATGATCAGACAAAGTGTACATAACAAGAAGAAAACTGAATCGTCAATTCACTTTTGGTCCAAATCCCATATAATGGGAGCAAGGAAATGAGTTCCATCTGGTTATTACCTATAGCTATGACTTTTTCACCATAATTGCTCGGGGATATCCCACCAGAAACTACATATCAATGGAACATTGCCTACAGCATCAAATTACTACTCAAAACGCACCTCAAAAAACTAGAAATCCAGAAGAGGCAACTTGCAATTATTTCTGTCAGTAATTAAATATGTGTATACATCCTAGCAATAACTGTTTTGTACTTACAAAGGTGGGTTCAGCCCCTTCCAAGCTCCCAGTGCCATCAATGGCTCTTCATCCCTCAATATACAATGGAACCACCTTTTTAAGCTACCTGCTAATAAACAGTTAAGGCTCTCTTGGTCCCACTTCTGAGAAACAACAGCTAGGTGAAAGATGAACAACCATACTACCAAATTGAAATATAAAACCATAGAAGGAGAGTAGGCTTGCCCTCACTTCTGAAGACATTCCTTAAATTAACTATTCATAGTTTTGGCATTGCCAATCTTGGTCGTTAATAGTGCCTTATCATTCAAACTGTTACTTAAACAGGTTTCAGAGTTGCCTGACTGTTCTGTTGCTCCAGGTCTCATCCAGATTTTTATGTGGCCCTCTCTGCACACTGTAAGAACAGATTCCTGGGTAAATACCAAGCCAGAAAGGGGTTCTGTATGAACACGATGAGCAACTAGTGGAGAAAGCTTGGGAACATCTCTCATGCTTGGTGCAGGTTGCAGAGTGCCAACAGGGACAACATTGTCCCAGTGAGAAGAGTGACTTCCAGCGCTGAAAGTGGGAGATCCACCAGGAGGGCATCGACGTAATGGCACAACAATTTCATCCATTTCAAGGTCCCACAGAAGGAATTGTGTATCCTGTTCACAAACACATCAAGTTTAATACTGATCGCTGAGGCTTTAAAAGGGCAAGATTTGAAGAACTATAAGACAGAGAGCAAACAGGTTACGAGATAAGATTTGCCTAGTTGACCTTATTCCAACTCCAACCACTTTACTCCTTTCCACTTACAGGCAATAATATAGATCCTCTTATCCTACCATGTAGTGGCTCCATGCCCATGCTATTACATGTTCAATTATGTCCAATCTCTCATCGCTAAAGTCTCTGACGCTTGCAAATCATTAAAATGCTAAGATGTTTTCTACTGTAATGTTAATAATTAAGGCACAGTTCTCCCACAGAAAAAATTACCCAAGTAATTCCTGGCTAACATTTTAATCTGCCACAAAATCCAGAATTGTAGAGTTCAACCTCGATGGCAAGTTAAGAATTCAGCAGTAATATTTATCACCCAAATTAAGTACCTGACCAACAGAACCAAACCGATACATGACGCTCTCGCCCGTGCCATCTGAGTTTGGTGACGACCAATAAGAATCAAATGCCACTCCACTGACCTGCCAGCACCATCGTATAGCAACTAAGTAAAACGTCAAATTAATGTCCGACAAACAATCAATTATTCCATTGTTTAATGAGAATCTTACCCACGAGTTATGCCCCTCACCCCATGCCACAACCTTCCGATCTTCCATACTCCACACTTGAACTAAATCATCTTCACCTCCAGCCAAAATGTACTTCCCGTCCATGCTGACAGAAAAAAATTGCATACAAATTTCAATAAGGGAATAGCAAAACTAGAGGAGAAGTTAAAACAAGAAGAACAAATTAATATAATCTAGGTCACCCTCCAAAATGCAACAAGCTTGGACCATAATTTCCAACATAGTACCAGAAGTAAGTTTCTATCAATGAGATGACTTGAAAATTAGTTCAGTCATTCACCTCCAAGCACAACATAGGAGAGCACCGTAATAACTTTTACCACCACAGATAAGTTGCTCTTTTGAATAGTCAAAAACTCGTAAATACCCTGTGCTCAGTGAAACTTGGGCCAATAAGGTTCTCAACAAATTTAGAGAAAATAGATGTGAAAGGTTGACTGCAAGTGAAGAAGATGAAGGTTTTACCATCTCTTCCAACAGTAGCTAAGTAGGTCCCATCAGTTGAGAATGCAATGCTATTAATTGAACCTAGGCAAATATGCCATCTGGCAATTGGGTTACTCTGCATATAGTTTTTAACAGATAACACGTCGAATGATAATCAGCGAACTTCATTTAGATATTCTTCTGATACTAAGGGAATACTACAAAAACAATTCTTATGATAATGTATTTATGAGGTTAAAAGGGGATAAATTTAAAAAACATTCATACAAATGGCGCTCTCCTAATAAAGCCATACAGAAAGCACCAAAACCTTGTCTTTGATGTAGATAATGGCAGATATATTGATTCATGAAATTAGCATCTCTCCTACACTAGAATATAGATAGCATGACAATCTTGTGTAGAATATACACAAGATATAACATCAAGGACAAGGAGGATCAAAGAAAGTTTGATTAAAATAGACTCAAATATATATATATATATAGGGAGAGAGAGAGAGAGAGTTGGCCAGAAACTAATGAATCTACAGAGCCACAAGGGAAGGACCGGTTAAAAGAGTAGAAATTAAATAACTAAGCATTCTGTTCAGAAACGTCACTTCAAATAGTTTGATCATAAAACTGATCCTCAAAAATAGAGGCACCTCAGAAAGACACAGATCATGATCATCTTGGGGCTGCCACATCAGGGCAAGCTACTGTTCTTGCATATAAGCATTTATATATCCTTGGAATTTCGCTTCAATATCCCTTGGCAACAATCAATTTAAAGAATTTCTTGCAGTCACAAAAGTAATGTAAAAGTATCTAAATAAGTGGTAGTCTAGATGCTACATAGTGAAATGTACATGTATAAGAAGATTGTTACTTCTGTGGATTTAAAATTCCAATTGCTGAATTCTATGATTGAAACAAGAAACATTTAACTAATAAGAACCAAAAAAATGATTTTAACTACTACAAGAATCAAGTGTTTACCTTATTGTGACGAGCATGTGAAACAGAGAATTGAGTTGGATCTTTTATAACAGGAAATGAAGAATCACCTGCTGCGTCCTTGTTCTAGAGGAAGAATACATGAACTAATCAGATAGACTAAATATGACAAGCAGAAACATGAAATGAAAAGAATTCGCAAGAAACAATCATTCCCATCAAGCTTGCCTTTTCGTACACATACAAATTCCCATCAGCATGAGCAACAACAAAAGAGCCATCACTCCCAGGTACCCATGCAACACTAGTGCAACGACTGTTACAAAAGCAGCATTAATGTAACTACTTTTCGAATAAATGATTTCTAGATCACGAAATTTAATCCAACCACTAGTTGTTACAGAATTCATAAATGACTGCAGTATGTTTAACAAACTTGCTATGAGTTATTAAGTTGACTTTGCCCCTAAAACTCCCAAACTGAGGAAAAAGGAAAGGGAGAAAACGCATAACAATACTCTGGCTTTTGTAGAATCTTATAGCCAAATATGTAATGTTTTATGTGCATACAGAAAATGGGTGGTTAGTTTTTGAAGCACAATGAATAACTGAAAATTATAGGCTCTAGGATGCATAACACTGGCAGTAAACAGAATTCAAAAGAACCATGCTGAAGAAGCTAGTTAAGGTTGTCAGAGAACCAAATGAAGAAGTGAAAGATCTGAAAAATCCCAGGAAAAGATACAAAAGACAACTAGTAAAACAAAAAGATTTTTTGTGCCCCATTTTATTGCCTAACCATCCTTGAATATGCTGTCAGAAACTTCAGAATGTTAAAGCAATTACAGATCACTTTTAAAAGATGTGGGGACTGATAAATGTGATCAACACATTTATCCCAATATGTTGGCACGGTACTTAGTTACTTTCCACTGAAGAGCTCAGATTAGTTTTCTTGCACCTTTCCTTTTGATGCCACAAAAATATATAGGCCTTTTCTTGTCTTCTAGATGAACAATAGAGGTCCACAGATTGATTTCTCAATGCCTAAATGAGATCCGTAGACACAATCGTAGATGCGCCAAATGCGCATATCCTACTTTAATATTAATTATACTTACTCTCTACGAAGAATCACTAAGAGTAAGCACTTCTTTCCATATGGTTTAAGCAGTAGGGGTTCAGTGAAATATTATTTACAGTATACACTAGGTACTTTCTCTAAAATACGTTAAATCATCAAACTAGTTTTATACATCAGTACATAAGCACCTACTAGATTAAATGACTAGATCATCACTTTAAAGAAGAGAAATCATATAAATATTAGCAGAATGGATTGCAGGAAAATACAAGGAAGCTACAAGAGCAAGGTAATTCTTGCCTGTTATTAAAAGAACCATCCTTATTATAGTGCTGGGCTCCTACAAGCTTCTTTCCAACATCCTGTAATTGTTGTCTCAATGACACTGAGTATACTATAATCGCAAAAAGATGACCAATAACATCAGAAAGTCTACTTCCTGTGGAAAAGATACAGAAATTCAAACTTTTGAAGTACTCACCATCACCCGAGCTTAACCCAATAATCAAATCATGTCCATCCTTGGAGTCTTCATCGAAGGCATGACACACAGGATTTGAATTACTAAAATGGATAGATTTTATTGGGTCCTGTGCAGAACAATAAAGGTCTCAAGTAGCAGCCGATTGTTTCTAGCTCATAAACAAAAATGAGATATTTACTAAAAATACCTTATCATGAGAGTTTAGATCACTTATAAATATCACATCACCAACATTGAAGATCAAGTAAGTCCCCTTTCCATCCAAGTTTGTATTTATTATTGAATTATTTGAACTTGAAGCTCCAAGTGATCCAATTCTACTAGTTCCACTGACACTTTTACTTCCACCATTCCCTCCAACAAAGCTAAGCGCCCGATTTCCATTGCCAGTGCCCAGCAACCGAGCTGCAGCTGACCTTACTCCACTGGTAGCACTGAAACTTGAAGCCGGAGCTGTAGGAGTTGTAGGGGCTGGTTTGTCTTTGAGATTAGCTATAGTTACCTGACATCAAATTTTGCCACACATTTGGTATCAGAAACACATATATAAACCGATAAATTAAATAGACCTACATTTGGATTCAAATTTCTACTAGCAATCACTTTAAAACTCAATTTCTATCGTTTACATTATGGGGATACTGAAACTAAAGAAGAAAGATAAAAACCGTAAATGGCACCCACCAATTTGCAGACCCTGTCTATTCATAAAGCTCTAACAAACTAATGAACTAACAATGTATGATTGACATTAAGAAGGAAAAACACTAGACCTTCCAAAGAAATTTAAAAAAAAGAGAGAGTCCTTCACAAAGTTCTCGCGAAGAACAAGAGAGATTGTGAAAGAGGCGATAAAAAAGATAAAACGACATTTCAACATATAGGCACTGACCTAAACGCCAAAAATCACAAACCGGTCCAGTAAAACAAGAAAAGAAGAAAACTTGATGAAATGGGTAGTAGTAAATCAATCGTAGAGAATGAATGAAGCACCTGAGTGACGGTTTTGCCGTGAGCGTAGTGAAGAAGACCAGAAGGATGAGTCTTCTCGTAGTGAAGCTTATACCTTCCCTCCGGAGTTTTAAAATAGGTCTTGAGTCCCGGCGATTGGGTGGTCGCCAACGAAGACGAAGGTGAAATCATGCCGTTAGTTGTGTTGATCATGGTGAAAGTAATTTCTCCCTACAATACACATCTGATCATGACTCTTGGGAACTCTCCTCCTGAAAAGTTCTCCTCTATATAGAATCAATATGTGGGTGCATATGTATGCATGTGTAGAAAAGGTAAGCTTTTGGTTCTCTTTTGCTTTGTCTCTCTTCTTCGTGATGATCTTCTTCTTCTTCAATGGAGGTTTTAGAAAATAGATCCTCCAGTTTGCGGCTATCTAGAAACGACAACGTCTGTGAGTGTTTTTAACTTAGGGAGAGTTTTGACTTTGGGAGCGAACAAGTCAAAATAATTGACGGTCGAGATCGGGAAGCTTATGATTGAGGTGATGAAAGCAGGGGATGTGGGGTTAGGACCGTGATGGGCCGACATTTGTTGTCTCTGACTTGATAGGAGTTACTTATCTTAGATAGTTTGCTTTTCTTTTAGGGCTCTGCCCAATGTTATGAATACCGTACCGGACTTGGTACCGGATTGAGCTCTAGAACGGAACTGTACCGGTACCGGTCAGTACCGGTACCGTTTCGGGATATTTTTAAAATTTATAAAATGGTCCCTAAATTTTTGAAAAATTACAAAACTGTTTACATCATCCATGCTTTCAAAAATCTTAAAAATAAATAATAATGACAATTAATTTGAAATAACAATAATTTTTAAATATTTTATATATAAATAATTAATTACATATAAATAATTTTTAACCATAAATATTTATAATTAATCGAATTAGGTGATATTTAAAATTTGTTGAATAATTTAATTTATAAATTCACATAAAGATAAGAATGCGTTTGAAAGACAGGTGCAACTTGAGAGCGTGAAAGTAGAGGACGAACTGCAGTGACATAAATAACCTGAAAAAGAAGGACCTGTAATCTGTGACCCTATTTCTAGTGTCTTAAATG
>JAOQMR010000004.1:24727468-24740479 GCA_027563865.1 Erythroxylum pelleterianum
CCTCCTTGATCCTCTTAGCCCGCTCCCTAGTCATTGGCCCAATTGGTATGGAAAGCTCTCTTCCTTGGCCTTGATCATGCAAGCTCCTCTTCAAGTCTGAACCTTCATGCACGCCTTCACCATGCACGCCACCACCTTCATGCACATCGTCATCCATGCCTTTGCTCACATCAAAAATACTCACAGATAATAAACCTTAAAAGTATTAAATAATATAATTAAAAATTAAAAAGTATTATATTAGTAGTAATATAATACTTACCAGGGCGTAAGGTGTTTAACTTTAACACCTTAAGAGCGGTTTCTCGATTGAAAGTACCTTAGCAATCACGATAAACTTGAATCTTTTGAATGCCTTTTGACAAGTCAGCAAAAAAACTTTTTATATCAAGCTTATCAAGAAGAGAAAATAAAATCATATTCTTCTCACGATAGCCTTCAACATAAAAGAAAGTAGGATTCAAAAAATACGCTATAGCATAAAGATTAAGCTTTAAGTGCTTATCCTATCGAGCCTTGATGATATCGGTGTAAGGCTTATATAATCGTGGCTTCTGTTTAAAGATCTCCTTCACTGCATTTTTTATCCTAAGCATGCCCTCATAAACATAACCCAAAGAAGGTTTTTCATCCGCATTTACAATTCTCAACAATCGAATGATAGGAGCCACAACTTTCACCATGATCAAGCAATCATTCCAAAACTTACTATCTAACAAAATAGAACTAACAGATTTTCCTGTTCCAGTCTTTGCCAATCTATGACTAGTAAAGTGCTTATCAATAACCAAAGCTTGTAAGTCATGCTTATGATCATAAACACTTTTCAATGTAATGAAAGTAGTAGCAAACCGAGTTACCCCTGGACACTATCTCTCTCCAACCTTCCCTTTTTCTTAACCAAGATAAGAAGATTATATGTTTGTACATAAAAGAAGTTACCTTTGAAGCCTTTGAAACAAGTTCTACAATGTGAGGCATATTACCAATATCCTTTAGAAGGAGATTCAAACAATGTGCAACACATGGTGACCAAAAAATATGCTCGTAGCGTTCATGTACCAATTTCCCAGCTGCTACATAATTTGCTGCATTATCTATCACTACGTGAACAACATTATCTGCTTTAACCCACTCAATAACTTCAGAAAATAATTTAAATCATGATCTCACATCTTTCACCATATCTGAAGCATCAACAGATTTTACAATTGTTATACCTGTAAAAAAATAAATAAAGTTAAAAAGCTTAACTTGTATAATAACAAGCCAAATTCATAATATTATAACTGTTGGATAATAAACTAGAAAGTTTATCAAAGTTCTTTGTCTTTGATCACTCCACCCATCTACCATAATTGTACAACCTGTTTTAGCCCGATTTTGTCGATTTTTATCAACAAGTAACTGACATTCTCTCTTACAATCTCCTAACAAATTAATCCTAAAATCATAATATAATGGACCTTTAATCTCAGGCCCAATAGCAGTAATTGCATCCAAAGCTTCTTGAAAGTAAGGAGACTGAATTGCATTGAAAGGAATACAAGCATCAAAAATCCATCTACCAATTCCAATATGTGCCTTGTGAAGTGCTTCCTTACTAGATAACACACTTCTGAAACTTGGTTGAGATCCTGGAGTTGTCATTGGAGAAAAAATATGAATATATTTCCATATCAACAGCTTACCTTTCCTCTTTGCGTTTACCAAGTGCTTGTCTCTTAGTTGAACACGTTTGTTATAGTTCTTGAATTTTCTCTTGAGATTTAGGTTGATCACCATATGCTTCATTCAAATCCTCATTTCGCTTCTTTTGTTGCACTTGCCTTAGTGACTCCAACATTTTTTGACGGACATCATGACTAACCTTTTTATAAGAACTTATTTGACCAGGTACACCAATAAGATGTTATTTCATCCTATTTATGCCACCTCCTCTAAAACCCAATGAGCAATGTAGACCAGTAAATATAGTAGTAGCGCCCTCTTTATGCAAAGCAAAATGCTCCCATACAGGATCGATTTTTCGACGATGTGGATTAACTGAGTACGCTGTAGATTGCTGTCTGAATGATTATGTGATGGGATTAGGAGTACTCAAATCATTTTTGTACTAATCTCATTAGGAATATCCATGTTTGTAAATTCTAAACTTCCTATAAAAATTACACAAAATTTTATAATGTCATATTCATATATAGCATTAAATCTCTCTAATCACAAATTTTTTAGCAAGACCACTAACTAGATAATAGATTATGTACCAAACTTGCTTTTATATAGGTAAGTTACTCACAACAAGCTATTAGGTGATACAAATTATAGCAAGTAAATTATTACATCTAGTTATCTAATTAAGACATAACTAGAAGATACCAAAAAAGAAAAAATATGTAATTTTAAAAAACTTGTCCATAATTAGAATTAAAAAATTCCTTAATTAGAATTAAATAAAGATGACCAAAATTTGGACCGTTCTTAAAAAAAGTTATTAGATAAAGGCATAAAGCAACAAAATTTGTTAAATTTACATAGAACTTTGGAATTTAGATAGTACCATAGTTCATAATTCATATTAATAATTAATTTTAGTTAATTAAACACATAATATTAAATTAAATTATTCATACTTCTTATTAATATATATTAAATAATTTAATAATATATATTTAGTTAATAGTAAATCAGATTATGAAAAAAAACCAATTTTTATAGTTTTCATAATTTTTAAAAACAGAAAGAAATCAAAACAAAAAAACTCAAATAAACATTTTTTAAACAAAAAACTAAAAATAAAAATAAAACAAAACATGCTCTAAATTTTTCTTTTGATTAAAAATATACTAAAGATTATTAATTAATTCTTTAAATCCAACATAGTTTGCAATAGTTTAACTTAAAAAGGTGCTGCTAATATAAAGTACAATATAAAATAAAATATCTTGTTATTAAAAATATTTAAAAAAATTATAATTTTTTTTACAAAGCACAAAGCAGTAACACACCAAAGGAGAAGCTTTCCAGTAGCTGCAAAAGATGAATGTATACCTAACTAATCATTTGTTTATTCAAGAAAAGGACAAAGAAAAAGAGATTCCAAGGTCATCGTCTAACTTTACTTTTTTCTTCCCAATATTTTATGTTTTTTCTCTCTAATCACATGCCTTAAGAAACACCAAAGAAACACAACTTCCAGCACTAAAAAGGCAGAAAAATACCTAAGAGGCCAAGATTTCCACCCAAAAAAGAACGAAAAGCTACAGAGTACAGACACAACCTACAAATTCTCAAGAGAAGCAACAGACTTATTAAGAGAGATAGAGAGAGAGACGTGAAAGAGAGATGAAAAAAACCTACCGTTGAAGAGTGAAGTGAACAGTGCAGATGCAGTGAACAGTGGCAGAGGCGACGTTTTGTCTCCTTATTTCCCGAAGTTTTAACTTTTAAATCTTTTGGTTTTTAATTTTAAATGAAAAATCTTTTTTAAATGAACCGGCCGGTTCATTCTTTAATCGGTTCAGCGGTTTTTACTGGTCCGACCGTAAAATAAAAGAGTCAATCACTCACAAAAAATAAGGGTTAAATCGGACTGTTTCATACTCCGGTTCGCCGATTCACCGGTCCGACCGGCCGGTTCGGTTCGATTTTCAAATCACTACATTAAAGCTCAGGTTAGCCTTACCCATACCAAAGTCAACAAGTTTGACTTGATTTAATTCGGGATTCAGACTTTCTTTAATTTTAGATTTCAAGTTTTAAAAAATTTAAAATAGCCTGAGTTGATCGAGCTTTAGTATGTTGAAACTCAATCAAGTTTTAACTTGGGTAGTGAGTCTTGAGCTTGTTTGGACCTCAAGCTAAGCTTGAATCCATATCATTATCTAAGTCTGATTTGACCAGTTATCACCCCTCTATATTTACAAACTCGCAAGTACTTGTTACAGAAAGCAAAGTTTTTTTAGTTTATGAGTAGTTTGGTTTTACTTTCATTTTTTGTTATAATTTTTCATTTTCATTTTTATTATTAGATTTTGCTTTTTAAATAAAAGTTTATTTAATTAAAATTTGTAATAAAAATGAAGATAAACCTAGTCATGTTCTGAAGTACACGAAATCTTATTTTGGAATGTTAAAATATTTTTTAAAAATAATTCTTAGTGGAGAATGCTTATAGGTAAATAATTTTTGTGGATTTTGAGGCCTTTCTCTTCTTCTATAATTTCATAAATGGTATCTTTCACATCAATATGATGAAAGAAATCTAAACATATTAGTGTAGTACGAGTCAATCAAATAAAAGTTACCTAATCATATAAAGAATATAATATTAACAAAAGCTAATAAAACTAATTGTAATTACATTTTTTATTTAAAATAATGTAACACCTTATCTTTCACATCAATATGATGAAAGAAATCCAAATATATTAGTGTAGTATGAGTCAATCAAATAAAAGTTACCTAAACATATAAAGAATATAATATTAACAAAAGCTAATAAAAATTAATTGTAATTACATTTTTTATTTAAAATAATGTAACACCTTATGGAGACATGGGAAATTAGTTTGTTACATTTTTTGCTTTTTTTAAAAGTACTCGCAGTCATTTATAGTACTTTCTAATCCAGCCATTATACATATCAAATAAATAACAATACATAATCTTTTAAGTTTGATCCATTCTTTTACCATTATATGGTGTTTATTTATTAGTTAGAACATGTGCATCAATATGTATACCATATATTTCTCCCATGAAATCCTACAAAATGAAATTATATTATTAAATTAATTAATTATAAAGATAACAAAATAGTAATAAAATATATGAATATACTTGAAAATATATAAAGTGTTTTGAATTATATTGAATCTCAAGAGGTGTACTAGTAATGGATGATGAAATAATAACTCTTTTTACAAGACGATTAACTTTACATAAGAATTTGCAAAAATAATTAACAATTGTTCAAGTCTAATTTTAAAAGTGCTCTACATTGACTCTAGTGTCTCACTATGCTCTATCGTCATCAAAAAAATTGCAAGTTGTTCCACCATAATCAAATGACTAGTTGACTTTAAGCCTCTTAAACTTTCAACTCATCATATACCCAAGAAGATTGTTTTTCTCATTTTAAAGTTTTCATAAATCTTTATCGGATTCTTATTCAAAAGTCTTAATATACAATTATGACCTGATGGAGAAAAAGTTCTACATGGTTACTTGTGTAAATGCAAATGTCTTTTTTCTTCGCTAGTTAAAGAAATAAATGTTTTCTTAATCATTTTAACATTTGAATTGGTTCAACATCTAATAATGAAGCAATGTATCTATAATACTAGTATTAAATAATTAATAAAAAATTAAAACATAAATGTTAAAGGTGTGCTTGATTCACTTGGGAGAACGGTAATAGGAATTATAATTAATGTAGTGAGAAATGAAAAAAGAGTATTGGGGGGTATGGAGTATTGCCCAAAAAAGGAATATAAAAATACTGTTCATATCCTGTCATAATTTATTATCAACCATCTTTTTTCATTCCTTACCCATTCCTTTCTTCTCATACCAACTAATCAAACACCCCCTAAAACTATTATGAAACACCAAAAAATATAACATAAATTTAAGAACTTCATATGAATAAGTCAAAATGTTCACACAAAAAATATACTTAAAATGTTCAAACCATATAGTTCTTAATAAAAAGTGCCTAAATCAATAAGAGTTTAATGCATTAACATGAAAATATTACTAAAGAGACATAATTCAATCCATCTTCCTTGCATCTAATATCTTTATAAAAATCTCCCTATAAAATCGAAAATCATGTAAAGCCTTCATTGCTTTTCTGTATTACACATCCTTAATGCCCAAATTATATAAGAAATTCAAACATTCCATCATTTTATTAATATCTTGATTAACTAATGAAGCTCTAGATTTTTTATCTTCAGTGGATGATGTTGTCATCATTTTTTTCTCAAGTAAATTCTTTTTTATTGTTCAATAATTGCAAGCAAGGCATTTTTTAAAATATTAGAGTATGTCTTTTTTTTTTGCCTTTTTCTTCTTAGGAGATTTCTCCTTCTTTTTATTTTTTTCTTACAAAGAGAACTTGCAAATTGATCTTCTTTTTTATTGAATGAACAAATTTCATCAACTTCAGTTCTATGTTCTTCTTCTATATTGTATGATGGAGATTTAGTTGATGGATGTACATGTAAACCATTTGTAGTAGTATCTCAAAAAATATGTCATAAGTATGAAAATTCATTACCTTCTTTTTTTCTAAATTTATGAGTCATTTTATTCGTCTATAATACTGAAAAGTGCACATAAGAAAAATTATAATAGGATATATCAATAAGTGAAGAAATATTTTACCTTAAATAAAATTTGCCAAATTTTATATGTAGTAATAACTTCATCGGTGAAGGAGTTATAACCAATTCATATTTCTTTAATAAATTCTTGAAGTTCTTCAATTTAGTCATCAATGCATTATTTATAGCTTCAATTGCATATCAATATATTCTTTATGAATTTTATTTGAAGACTTGTCTTAATATTCTTCTAACCAGATTTAGAAAAGATAGTAGTTCTTCAATTTTCCTTCTAGTCTTCAACTAATAATGAGATTAATGCATCGTTATTGCATCATTCCATATACCATCCTTTTCATTTATTTTAACAGAATTATTTGAATCATTCATATTTTCTTAATATATCGTCACTAAAAGTAATTAAATGTGAGTGTTAACAGAAAAAATGTCTTAAGGAATAATTTAAAGTATATATTTTTTGTGAGAAGTATGTAATTCTTCTTTTTAGAGATTAATTCGAAGCCTGACCTCACTTTAATAGAATTAAAATAGTCTATTAAAAGTATATGATTTCTAAATACAAACTTGAATAGGACTTATTTTATAGATAGGGTTTAGACAAACCATCAACAAAATGGATTCAATAACAAATACTCAAGTTTATTTTTAATATGGTCCTAGAATGATGTAGCATTGTTTACATCCAACGATTTACTGTCGAACAAGGAGCTAGGCAGTTTTATATAGACTATCTGCTCCCATTCATACTAAGACATCCAGCTAGGTTTGATCAAGTCATAAGGTTTCTATATATTGAAATGGTGAGAATAAGATCTTGGACTATTTTGTATATCTTGTGCAATGGAATGTCCTGTCTTGCTCTATAGAATTTTTTTTTCTCTATTGACTTTTGCGCTACTTTAGTTAATATACTATGTTATTGAATGATGTTTACATAGACTCATAAGCATAACTATGAAAGGCTCAAACACTATGATTGACATTTTTATTTAGACCCAACCTAGCCTAACCCAAAATAAACATGATTAACTTGACTCAAAATCAATGAATTCAACCTGATTTGACTAGGCTTTGGGTTAAGTTCGGGCCTTTTGTTTTTTAATTTTGAGCTTTAGATTAGGCTCGAACTTGGGTGTCTTTGTCCAACCTAACCTGAATTAAACGGACATTCTCGGGATAACTATAGTAAATTGCATTTTTGACCCTCTTAGAGGCCGAATCTCGCTTTGTGGTCTTCATGAAAGTTGTAGATCTAAATATCCTCTTTCAAATGATAGAAAAACGAAATCAATCGGAAACTTGTAGCAAAATTTATGGAAATCGCGCCAACATAGGTTCATTAGGAGTGAGGACATAAACTTGGTTGCTTCTTTTGACCATAACTTCTTCTATAGATCTTTAAATGACTTGATTCTTGAAGCAATAGGTTCCTAACACATTTTCCTATATGTCCACAAAAATTTGTGGTAATTGGTGTTGAATTGAAAAAGAGTGATCAAAGGAAAGTGTGGGGAGTCTGTTGGAACAGTGTCAATGAGATTAGTTTTACTGGGCATACTTCAATGTTTTGATCATATTTGGACCTGTAGGATTCCAAATGAGATTACTTTTTATTTGGAGTAAACTAGAGAAATAGGGCTACAAATCATATGAAGAAGATGAATTTTGATTTAGTCTCTAAGATATTGAATTTCTAGATGGAAGTTGGGTATAGTACACTGTTTTTTGACAAGAACAGTCCGAAAATGTTTGAGGCATACCTTTCAAATTACTGAACTAAATTGAGTGATTTTGGTGTCAATAGAAACTTAAGACATTAGAGTACAACTTTCTAGAAGGAAGTGTTGCTCAATTTTGCCAATTACCTTAGTAGATTTACTATGCTAAGTAGACTCCAAAAGTGTGATTTAGAAAATTTTCTGAAGTGAGTCAATAAGAAAGGAATGGAGATTTTAATGGTTTTAGTGAGTATACTTAGTCGAGTTTTCATATGAGAATGACTTTGTGTTATATTAAAGGAAAGATACCCGAGATTGTCATGAACATGCATTGTACATATTGTACATTACATGAATGCTTATAATTATGCAAGTATTAATGTATGTGTCATGTATGTATGACATAATGTTGATGTGCATGATAAACGTCCACATTAAGGAGTTTCCAGATCTTGGAAGTAATTGCTAATTTGGAGCGTACCGTGAGTAGACTTAGAAGGTCTCATTTTATTATTTAAATTTTTGTATTGATTGACTACTGACTGATTATATGAATGTGATTGATTATGTTGGTTTTCGGACAGAAGGTCCGATGATGTGATATTTGACTGGGATATTAAAGTATTACTTGTATGTGAATGAGATGAACTAAGTGTACTTAATGTGATTGTTAAATATGTTCTAAATGTGCATTTGCATGTGAATGAAAGTATGAATTCTCAACACTAATGTTGAATGTCGGACTAATGTCCGATGATATAGAAACGTGATTGAATGAGCTCATGCAAATGTGAGTGATGCATTCCATCTCATGAATGCATGAAATGTAATGGTAGTTGTGAACGGAGTAGCCAATGATCAGAGCTTAAAGCTTAACGAGTGAAAATGAGCTTCGAGCTCAAAAGTGAATCAGAGCCTCAAGCTCCATGATTAATAAGCCCTGTATCCCTCAAACGGATAAGAGACAGTTATTAATGAGCCCTACATGGGACAGTTTAGGCACTCGTTCACAACAAAATAACAAATAAAAAGTGGGTCTCATGTGCACTGCATATGCATGATATGAGTGATTAAAGTGTATTGAATGTGAAGTGTGAAATGTGTAATGATGTGAATTATGTATTATGTGATTGGGTTAGCCATCGAGGATGGTCACTCACTGAATTCGCAAAACTCACCCAAAATTTGCAAATATTTTCAGGACTCAGAAGAATACCCCGTTAGGCAAACGGGAGTATCCCTACTACATGTGAGTGAAGGAAGAGGTCGAGATCAGTTTGCATCTGCATTTTGCATTTTATTATTTTTGTACAAATTCGTATTCCGCGATTTTTATATAAACAATAGATTCCAAAATTTTTGCACCATGTGTATACAAATGGATTTATGTTGTAATGTAAAGTCTTTGTAACTGAAAATGTTTTATCTCTGTAATGGGCCCTAAATGGCTATTGAAATCCTGATGAGTGTATTGTTATGACTGAGAATGGTTATGAATGAAAGTGGGCCCGATCTGAATATTGATTTCTGCAAAATATGTTAGTGATTTAAAAAAAAAATTATACTGACTTTTGAATGATTGAGTGCTCTAACACGCCACCTTTGCGGGGTACGGACTCAGATATCACCATCGATGTCGGTTCAGGTCTTGTGAGAGTGGGGTGTTACACTGAAGCCCAATTATATCATTAGGGTGTCAATAGGCCAACTTTATATATTTTTTAAAAATTAAAAAAACATCATTTTCGACGTTCGGGTCAGGCCACGAGCGAGCCAAAGCTCAGCCCAGTCTAGCCAAACAATTTTGACACATGATCCGCCTGTGTCCTGGTCAATTCGAGTCAAAATCGAGTCGAACCGGGCAAGCCAGGTTAAAATTGACATTCTTATGAATCATTCATCAGTTATATAAATATAGATAAAATGACGTTGTTTTATGGGAAGAGCTTAATCATTTTGTTCATGTTGAAAAACACATCACAGATCCTCTATTCCAAACTCCTAGACTCCTTTACTGTCTTCTCCAGTCACACAAAGTCTCCTCCATTCATCCCTCTTCAAATCCTCCATTCTAGGTAGCTAGACTCCTCTTATGTCTTCTCCAATCATAGAGACTCCTTCATTCCTCCTTCCTTCAGATCCTCCATTGTAGATAGTCAGACTCCTCTAATTATGTCTCTCACGTCCTTCTTATTTTCAACAGAGTCAACCTTTCCTAGTCTCTCTCACTTTCGTTTAGATAATTCCATGCATTTTTTACTTTCCTTTATCATCTTTTTGTGAAAATTTCGGTTGGTATACCATAAGGGAAATGGATGCACCATTTAATGAATAAGAGTGTTACCAATGTGAGCTAACTTCTAGTTTCTATCTTGTATAACTTTAGTAGATAACTAAATGACTATAATATAATGCAAGTAAATGATTTAGATCATATTGTAGAAAACATAAAAAAAAACTCTTACGACTACCATCTTATTTTCAACCATATGTCATTTTAGTTGAATGATGAACTTATAAGTAGTAGGTGAATGTGTGATTTTTCCTTTTTCCTTATCACTTAGAATGCAGTGGTATTGATATGGGAAAAAAATTTATAGTTCTCATTTTTTAAAAACTTTTAGACTTACTTATTGATTTCTTATGATAACTTTTGAAAGTAGCGCATAGATTAAAAAAAAGGAGATAGATACAATTTAACATTTGTATTTTACACCAAATAAACATATGAATAGGAGCAGAGGAATTGATTACCTTTTATACAAAATGTGGATTTGCATAAATGTTTAGTGGTGCTTAAAAGGTTTATTTTGCAATACACGAACTGATAGTGAAAAAGTGTCATTGCAATGCGATCATTATTACAGTTGTCTCATTGTTCTTTTTTAACTGTTTATTTAATATTAAGGTCTCATTTAGAAACTTATAATGTAATGAAGGTTTCACAATAATAAAAAAGGGGGGGAGAAGGAATAGAAAGCTAGAATTAGAATAGGAATATAATCACTGATTATATGAATTTAGTATAGGATTAAACAAAGTTAATAGTTATGCCAATATTTGGTATCAAATATTAAGAATAATAATGAAATTTTTTTACTCATATTTAGTTATTATATGATCTATTTTGTATTGTATAAATAATTAATAAAATTTCAATTATTTATAAAATTGCTAATTATAAATAATTGTTATGATAAGAATAAAAGGATCGATGAAACAAAGTAAAATAATTATTAAAGAAATTAAAATAAAAGATCCTAATATATGGTTTTGAAGATAATATTTTAGTAAGAATCAATATCCTGATAATAACTTGGTAATATTCTAATAACATCTCTTATCTCTTATTCCTGATGTCTGATTCCAACTTATACCCACACCCCTATTAGGAATAAAAGTCCAAGATTATTTAGAATTCATTCTAACTTTGTCATTCCCTATTTTATCCATTCATATTATCCAAACAAGTAAAAGTTGTGGAATAAAGGTTGTATTCTCATTCCCACCTCTTTATTATTAGTTACCAAACAAGACCAAAGTATTTGTATTTATTAATGGTTACCAAACAAGACCTAAGTGCATTGTATGCCACACAGGGCATAGCTACACACCCCATTACAAAGCTACCATTTGTTTAAGCTGATAAATCTAACTTTGGAAATACATGTGGAATTTAATACTTAGATTTGACACTAATTTATCTAATGTTTTGGTCCTTCGTCTAGAGGTCTATGCTAGCTCTTGAAAGTTTAAATATTGCACTCGCTTCTATTAAGTGCCTAGTTTATTTAAAACCCTAAACCACAATTTTTTGGATGCCCTGAGCTTCTCCAAATGCTCAGTATAAATCATTAATGTGTTAACCCTAACTTATCAATATATTGAACTTGAAGGTTCCTCTTTTCCTACTATAAATTTGATTTCTCCTAATCTCTTTCAATGCAGTTTCCTTGTGGATTGCTAACCATAAAATAAAAATACTTCCTCTTTATTTATTACTTTAGACATTTCTATTGGTACTTTTCTAATCCTTATATTATTTGAGTTTCTTATTGAATCATGATTCAAGTGTTATTCATTTCTTTATACTCATTAATACATTTCCTCATATGTAAACAATTGGAAATAGAGATTGATGTACTTGCTAAACTAGCTTTGGAAAGTACATACTCATAAGAAATTGCATATGTGTATGTGTGTGTGTGAGTGCGCGCGTGTAAATGTCCATTAAAGTGTATCTATACATGTAAATGTCTATGAATAACTTATATGCTAATTAATATTAGTATGTATACATGTTAATGTTATTAAAGTGTCAAGTATATGAACATAAAATACATTATATTCATATATGTTGATTGTTTCTTATGGATGAGCATATTTCTTCAGTAAAGAGTTCTAATTTAGTACTACATAATATACCAACAAAGAGTTTTAATCTAGTAGCAGGTGAAGAAATGATTAAAGTTGAAGGCAACGGATAATTGAGAAGTGATGTTAAGAGTTACTTCACCAAGACTAGATCAAGGGATGGAGTTGAAAAGACAGAATGTAAGTATTGTCCCTTGATGTTGACTAGGGGTTTCAAAGGTGGAATCGCTCATTTGAAGAGACACATAGAGTCTTGCAATATAAAGAAGATGGTATTAAGAGGTCAAACATTATAACTAAGATGATCACTAGTGATGAACAGGTACTCCTTATTGTTGACAGTAAAAACTTTAGGATGTTTCTCACCTCATTCGTATCGAAATTCAAGTTTCTAACTCAGAAAACTGTGAAGAAGGACATTTTTAAGATTTACGGTGATCAAAAGAAAGAAATATTGAAGGCGTTGTTGAGTATTCACAAATGGGTAGCCTGTTAAGTCAAAATTGACTTTACGTATTGATTAAGTTTTGATGATAAACAAAAGAGAAATATAAAAATTGAAAAGC
>JAOQMR010000004.1:24745078-24757512 GCA_027563865.1 Erythroxylum pelleterianum
ATAATTAATAATAAATTGTATACAATTAATAAAAAATTTAATAAAAAATTTTATTAATGAAAATAGAAAATATGTAAGAAAAAATATTCTTTAATTGTTTGTATATATTTTATATAAATAAATTATTTTTAATATAAATCACATAAAATAAAATATATTAAATAATTAATACTAATATTTTTATATAATTAATAATAAAATAATAAACCTCCTGCAACATCCATTTTAATATAAGGGTATAAAAGTCATTTATTATACATTACATTCTATTCCATCTATCTTCCAAACAATATTTCACTACATTATATTATGAACCCTTTCATCCCTCCCAAACAACTTTTTACTATATTACATTCCATTCCATTATAACTCATTCCGTTCCGTTCCATTCTATTATATTCCATTTTATTAATTAACATTCAACCAATCAAGATTTAAAGGGCTAAATTGAAAAAAAAAGAATTCTTTATCTCAACATTCAATCGCTAATTAACCGACTTTCTCGCCTCCTTTATTATCAATGCTTCTGCGCCGTGGTGGGGGGGGGGGGATCCTCTGGCCTCTTCCCCTGGCCCTATTCTGGCCCCCTCCCATCTGAGCCATCCACTCATGCCAGGGGAAGGGGGACAGAGGATTTGGGGCCCTGCTCCGTTAGTCCTCCTCCATTGTAAGTTAGTGCGTCGAAATTGTCACCATCGTCAACTTATTGTATCATTGATTTCATCATCTTGTAAAGTGCGCTAAATTCCATGACATGCCAATCTTGTACTGCGTCGTTCTTGTTGCTTGATAGCTTCATGGATGCTTATAAAATGTTGTTTATTCGATTATGTCTTTGTGGTTTGGACACAGTACATGTTTTTCAAGCGTATAGTTGACTTGATAATTAACTCCAAGCCTCAAAATCAACAGACTCGGCTCATTTTGATAGAACTTTTAACAAAGCAATTGACTCCTAATTATTTGGCTCGTCGTACTCTTCTTGTTGTATACTTTGACTCAGACTTTTATTCTCTATCAAACTGTTAGTATTTGAATTGATTTAAACTAGGTTTGTTAGTGATATCTAAATGGTTGAGATCACAATTGTATTTGTATATATATACCTTACAAGATCAATATACATCATCACGTTTTTACCTTTTTCCCTCTTGCTCTCAACTCTTTATGGTATCAGAGCCATTCAAAACTCACACGAGTAAAGATCCTATTTTTTTTCTCTCATCAATGGCAGTCACTATTGTTAACTCCGACAACTCCTCCCCAATCTCCAACACCGTGTTCAATTCAATCCGGCTTCACAGCTCCCAATCAAACTCACCGGCAGTCATACCTACACAACATGGAAAGCTCAAGTATCCATGTTGATGCATGGCCACAATGTCTATGGCCATCTTGATGGCTCTCTCCCAGCGCCACCAACCACTGTCACGAACAACAATCAATCTGTCCCAAATCCAGCCTATCTAAAATGGTTTCAACAAGATCAACTTGTTCAAAATGCCATTCTTGCCTCTGTCAATCCCTCTCTTGCTTCAACTGTTGCCACTGCTACAACAGCACACAAAGCTTGGATATCTCTCCAAACAGCCTTTGCCAATAAGTCTCAAACCAGACTTCTCAATCTTCAAGATCAACTTGCCCGAATCACAAAGGAATCTCGCTCGGTTGCTGAATATCTCCATGATATTCGATCCATTGCTGATGAACTTGCAACAGCAGGAGCACCACTCTCGGATGTTCAATTGATGGTCAGAGTCTTGCAAGGCCTTGGACCGGAATACACTGCGATCTCAGCTGCCATTCGATCCCGATCCACCCCTGTCTCATATGAAGAACTGTATGAAAAGCTTCTCGATCATGAGTTGTTCCTCCAAACTGAGGAAAGGAAGAAGGCGCCATCAATTGTTGTTGCTGTGGCCCAAAATGGTCCCAACCGAAAACAATCAAACAACTTCAACAATAATTGGAAGCCATCATCTCGCAACAACAATCATAATGTTCCCTGGCGATCACAACGCACCTCGAACAATTATTCTACTGAGAAACCTCGATGTCAATTGTGTGAACGTATTGGACACACTGCTAAGGTCTGCCGGTCACAATCACATAACCATCATCAAGCCCGAGCCAATTATGCTGGTTTTCACAATCAATCGCAGCAACAATGGGTAGTTGATTCAGGTGCAAGCCATCATATGACTGCCGACCCAGGAAATTTGATGAATTTACAGGACTATCAGGGTCCAACTGAGATCACAATGGGCAATGGTAATACGGTTCCTATCTCTCAAATTGGTAACACTTCTCTCAATGCTTCAAATATCGATTTCCAGCTTACTAATACTTTATGCTCTCCCAATATTGCCTACAATCTAGTATCTGTCTCTAAGTTCTGTCTTGACAACAACACCTCGATTGAATTCTTTCCATTTTCCTTTGTTGTGAAGGATCTGAGTTTGGGAGTACCTCTGCTGCAAGGACCGAATAGAGATGGCTTCTACGAGTGGCCACGAAACAGTCTTCGTATGAAATCTCCTCAATGCAATCTCTTGATTTTTGGCATTGTCGATTAGGTCATCCTAATCGACGAACTTTACTTCAAATTTTGAATAAACTTTCAATTCCGTTTTCTCATCCCCAAACCAAGAATGTTTATAACTCTTGTGTTTCAAATAAAATGCACAGATTGCCTTTTACAGAGAATTCCTTACAAAGCAATCAACCGCTTCAAACTATTTACAGTGATTTATGGGGACCCTCCCCAGTGATTTCAATTGATCATAAACGTTACTATGTACTATTTGTTGATCAACACTCCAGATATATGTGGTTACATACATTAAAAACCAAGGATGAAGTTCACCATGTTTTCAAAACCCTTCATCCGCTTTTGGAACGCCAATTTGAGACAAAAATTCTTGTGCTTTATACTGATGGCAGTACAGAATATGTTGGATTGAACAACCATCTAAACACTCATGGCATTCAGCACCTTATATCCCCACCATATACACCACAAAGAGTAGCATTGGTTGAAAGAAGACATCGACATGTTATTGAAACAGCCAAAACTTTACTACACCAAGCTTCCCTTCCCACCTCTTTTTGGTCTTTTGCGTGTCAACAAGCTGTATTTTTAATCAACAAAATGCCATCCTCGGCATTAAGAGGCCAAACACCACATGAAATTCTTTTCAAAGAACCACCTAAAATTAATAATATCAAGATCTTTGGCACCTTATGCTACCCAGGGCTTCGGCCTTATGCCAAACATAAACTTGATACTAGATCCACCCCCTGTGTTTATATTGGTTTTTCATCCAAATACTATTCTCATCAATGCTATGACCCTATATCCTCCAAGATTTATCTCTCACGAGATGTTTTGTTTTGTGAAAATGAATTTCCATTTAAAACAATTTTTTCAAACTTAAAGCAGAATTTCAAAATTGACTATTGGGACATAATTGATCAACAAAAAGATACAAATTTTTTGGTTTCAAATAACAATTCAATTGAATGCCACAGGCTACTTACATCCATTTCTATTCGACAAGCAGAGGAACTCCATGACTCAGGTATAATCTCAACTCATTCACAGCCTATACAAAATACTTCTACCACTGTCAATGATAATCAACCTAACCACACAGCCTCTTCGTCAATATCAGAACTGGATCCTCAGCCTAATCCCACAGCCTCTCCTTCAATACCAGAACCAGATCCTACACACACTAGCCTACCTCAACCTTCACCTGATCACAACCGACCCCAACCTAATGCTCCAGAAACAAACTGCCATCCCATGATAACTCGGTCGAAAAACAACATTACCAAACCCAAAACCTTTGCTGCAATCACCACTGACGAACCAATTTATCCATTACCCACCACTTACAAACAAGCCTTGAACCAACCAAAATGGAAACAAGCCATGATCCAAGAACATGAAGCATTGGTTAAGAATCAAACTTGGGAACTGGTACCATATGATCCATCTCAAAATGTAGTTGATTGCAAATGGCTCTTTCGAGTTAAATACAAATCAGATGGAACACTTGACAGGTTCAAAGCTCGGCTAGTTGCGAAGGGATTTACACAAAGGGAAGGTCTCGATTATCAAGTAACCTTCAATCCACAAAATTCATGGCCGATACGACAATTGGATGTCAATAACGCCTTCTTACAGGGAACTCTTGATGATGTTGTATACATGAGACAACCGCCAGGATTCACAAACTCTGCTAATCCTTCATATGTTTGTAGGTTAAAGAAGGGGATTTATGGTCTGAAACAGGCACCCCGTGCCTGGTATATGGAACTAACGAGATATCTAGTTAATGTTGGCTTCAAATGCTCAAGGTCATATTCTTCTTTGTTCATCTTTCAACAAGCTGGTTGCACAATCTATCTATTGATCTATGTTGATGATATCATAGTGACTGGCAATAGACATCGTACTATTTGTGATATTATTGATGGGTTGGCAACTCGATTTTCTATCAAAGACCTTGGACATTTGCATTACTTCCTTGGTGTTGAAGTCGTTCCATGTAAGGATGGCATTATCTTATCTCAGCAGAAGTACATCTCTGATGTTATTGTAGAAGCAAAAATGCAAGATTCAAAAGGTGTTGCAACACCTATAAGCTCAGACACTAATCTCATAGCAACCTCGCCTGATTCGGTTATTGATGGCTCGAATTATCGAAAGCTGGTTGGAAAATTATAGTACTTATCATTCACCAGGCCAGATATAGCATTCTCGGTAAACAAGTTGGCTCAGTTTATGCATTGTCCAGGCTTGCAGCATTGGCGAGCACTCAAACGGTTGTTACGATACTTACATCAGACATCTGAGTATGGTCTACGAGTAGTTAGAGAGCACAACAATTGTTTATTTGTTTATTCCGATGCAGATTGGGCGGGTGATTCTGTCGATCGAACCTCCACAACAGGATACATCACTTACTTCGGCAACACACCAATTTCTTGGTCTTCTAAAAAGCAAAGGTCAGTGTCTCGATCATCGACCGAAGCTGAGTATCGTGCAGTGGCCTCAGTGGTTGCTGAGACAAACTGGCTTACCAATCTTCTTCGAGAGCTTAGCTATCCACTTTCTGCTCCACCAATAATGCATTCCGACAATGTGGGTGCTACATACTTATGCCAAAATCCGGTGTTTCACAGTCGGATGAAGCATATTGCAATTGATTTTCATTTTGTTCGTGACCAAGTTGCGAGCAAGAAGATTGAAATTCAACACTTACACACGGCTGATTAGGTTGCTGACATGCTTACTAAGCCGTTTCCTCTCTTAGCCTTTGATCGTCTGTTTAACAAGCTGTCGATTGTCAAGACAACCTACAGCTTGAGGGGGCGTAACAAAGCAATTGACTCCTAGTTATTTGGCTACTCGTACTCTTCTTGTTGTATACTTTGACTCAGTCTTTCATTCTCTATCAAACTGTTAGTATTTGAATTGATTTAAACTAGGTTTGTTAGTGATATCTAAATGGTTGAGATCACAATTGTATTTGTATATATATACCTTACAAGATCAATATACATCATCACATTTTTACCTTTTTCCCTCTTGCTCTCAACTCTTTAACTTTAACTAAGGTTCAAGCTTAGGCTTGAGCTGTCTAATTCAATTCAATTCAAAATTTGAGAATTTAAAAGAAACATTGTTTTTTAAATTTTAAATATAAATAATAATTGAGTTAAGACCAAGTTCAATCGAGTTTCGGACAATGTGTATCAGAACCAAGCCCGAACACTAATTTTCACACCTAGATGAACCCGAACTTTTGTTATCCCTAGATTTGTTACTTCTTTTCCATAGATAGTATGAGTTGGTTATTGTCATACCTAACTTAAAGTCTTTGTTGCCTTTCATGGCTACCTTCGCTCAAGGGAGCTCATATAAATGCACCACTTAGAAATTTTTTTTATTTCATGTGATGAATTTAATACTATTCTTAAAATAATTAAGCTTTAGAGCAACAAATTCAAAGTAAAGAACGAATTAAATTTTAACTTACATATGTTTGCATTTATTTGTATAGATAAGCAGAGGAAAGTTCAATTGGTCTTGACATTATAGTCTTTTAATTTTTTTTTGATGATCTAACTTAGGATAATGAAAATTTGATTCTTAATATAAGAAATCATACTGTTTACTTGTATTATAACAAGCATTTGAAAGGTGAGATAATCACAAGGTTAACAAACATTTAGTGGGGTTAAAAAATAATATGAAACCATACAAAATATATATCATAAATAATAATTTTACTTGAAGAATATAAGAATAAAAAGGAAAGAAGGAAAATAATTAATTATGAAAATGATAGTAGTAGTTCATTGACACTAATGATGATACTATTGATAATATTGAAGATAGTACACCTAAAAAAAGAGGTACGTATACAATCCTAACTTACGGGAGGAAGAGAATAAGACAATTGTCTAATTTTTTTCTCTACGAATAAGTCCTAGAAATTAATCTTCCATCTGTAGTGCATTGAAATCTAAAAAGAAGTTCATAATACAAAACTTACAATCTCTAGGTAGTAGTATGATAGGGTTTGTCATTTATCCAATTTTACCATTGTCAGCTTGTAGTGAACGTTATTGCTTCTATTAGTCTAGGATTTAAAGCTTCTTAAATTAATAACTATAGAAGTAAACTTTTGAATAAGTTAAAATCACAATTTATCTGAATGAAAGAAAAAAAGCGTTGAATAACCTAAAGGTATTCATTGAATAAATAAAAGCACGAGCCAATTATAAATTTTTAGATTTATTCTATTAGTTTTAAAGTCAATTGATACATTGTACCTTATAAATGTGTTAATATTCCGTTAGAAATGTTTTTGATAAAATTGTGAATGAATTTAGGCCTTATAATATTGTACAATTTATCATTAAAAATGACGTTGGTTATAAAGTAAATATAAATATGTTGTAATATAGGTATAATCTTTGTTATTGAACTCCTTATATTGTATATTGTATTAACTTCATGTTGAAAAATATAAAAGAAATAGATGATTTCCTATCATTATTGAATTGTGTAGAAAGCAAAAAAAAAAAAATCGTTAAGTCCATCCGTGATCGTGGATGAGTTTGGAATTTTATAAGGAAAGATTTCATTAATTGTAGGAATTTGTCTCGTAATGATATTTTTTACTTGCAAGAATTAATAATTTATTCAATTAAAGGAGTTTAGGCAAATACTTACTAGCAATGAATGAATTGCATCTCAACATGCTAAGTTAATGTCAAATTGAGGTTTACATAATTATATTTGAGTGTTATGAATTTTTGTCTAAATGTTTGCTTGTCATTTGAGTTTGTGAGTCTCTACTGAAAGTTCTCTGATTGGCTAATGATGATTAAAAAAAGTTAACAATAAGTTACTTTTGTAATATTATAGAAAGGTCTAAACAACTCCCCTTTTGTGTTTTGTTCAATTCTTAATCTAACTGTTTATATCAAACCAAGTTTCACGACGATATTTGAAGTTAGCGAGAGAATGCTTTTAACTATTTCAACAATTATTTCAAGCGAGATGATGTAAGACTTGCTTAACTCCTAAATGGATACACAACGATGCGTATGGTAATTTTAAAACATCCATTGTAATTCTTAAATGAAACAAACTTAATCTAAGTTTACATTCTTTACTTACTCATTTGAAAAAAACATCATCACTTCATTCTATTTATGATATTACTTTTGTTGTCTTATACTTGCATGATTGGTCTAATTTAGAAGTAGTGTTCTACAATTGCAAAAGTTTTAATATAGTATTTTGAATTTTTAATTTTAGTAGAAACTATTAATAAATAGAATATATGATTTATGCCACTTATTCTAAGGACAGAAAAAGAATCTTTTTAAAAGTTTTTAATATTAAATTATTTATTAATAATTTAAAATAATTAAAATTAATTAATTACAATAAAAAGTGTCTTGTGTCTTACCCAAAATAAAATCTGTATGCATTAGATTGACTGGAGAGCTAATTGATTATGCAACTCCACCAGACAATTTGGACTGGACCGGTTAATCATTTATGTAACGATATTCAGTGACATGATAGTGGTTCGAATGGTTGGCCTCTATGGCGTATCCCACTGCACTTTTCCATAATTTGAGAGTCCAGTTATCTTTCATAGCATCCCCATTACGTCTTTTAGTTTGTACATCACATTCTAGTCTTGTAAATCTGAGTTGCCTTAAAGACTTTAAGTAAAGCAACCTGGCAACAGCCATACCCAGAAAGCCAAGCAAAGACCAAGTTCGATCAAATCCATCTTAGAGTTTCGTTTCACACTAACAACCTTGACTAGAACTAAATTGAAAACTTGGACTTGAAGGTAGCTTTCTTAAAAGATATCCCCAAGTACAAGCAACAACCACTATGGCCAGCCCGCACAGGTAGCTCAGTTGGCAAATTGGCAGGATTAGTTGGAACAAGGATTTAAGTTCGATTTCCGGTAACAGGAGTCTACGGGCCGCTCTGCTAGTAGGTTGGTTGAGATTCAACCGTGATTTACCCCTCTCACATCTGGTCGGGCCTGGGTGCGGGACAGCTAGGGTGGCAGTTCTCCACATTTTGGAACAAACAACCACCATGGCCATGATTTGATAGAAGAACTCGGCCAACTTACTCATGTTGGAATCAAATACCCTTTCGTATTTCCTGCCTTGCAAAGCAACATCACTTGTTTTCTCTACCTTAACAATCAAGATTACAACTAGACTTGAGGTTCTCATCTCACCTTTCATTTGGACGACTCCACCTAACTATAACGCCCACTGGATTACCCTTCTCTTCTCATCATATATTATATATATACTCTTCTCTTTTCCAAACTCCTCAAATATTACAACCAAATAGTAAGTAATTGGACCTTATCACACAGCCAACGTGAGAATGAGAAAGCAACTTGCTTCTACGCTCACCCTCTTGTTCATGTTCTTCGTCTGCTTCTCCACCACTTTAGCTCAAGCCCCATCACCAGCACCATCTGGTCCGACCAATATCACAGCGATCCTTGAGAAAGGTGGTCAATTCACAACCCTTATCAAGCTAATGAAAACAACACAAGAAGCTGACCAAATCAACACACAACTCAACAACTCAAACCAAGGCCTAACAGTCTTTGCGCCACCTGATAATGCCTTTGCCAATCTCAAAGCGGGCACATTGAACTCACTTACCGATCAGCAAAAAGTCCAGCTTGTTCAATTCCACATTGTTCCCAATTTCCTTTCCATGTCACAGTTCCAAACAGTAAGCAATCCCCTGCGTACACAAGCTGGAAACAGTGCCAACGGCGAGTTCCCATTAAATGTAACAACTTCAGGAAATCAAGTGAACATTACAACAGGGGTCGATCAAGCAACAGTAGCTAATGCTATATATACTGATGGCCAATTGGCTGTGTATCAGGTGGATCAGGTTCTTCTTCCATTAGACATCTTCAGTTCTTCATCCCCGGCTCCGGCACCTTCAAAGCCTGAGAAGGATATCACTACCAAAGCCCCAACAGGTTCCTCAGATGATGCCTCTGTTGACAATTCAGGTGCAGCAACCACTGTGATATCCTTCGGTGTTGTTCTTATAGCAGCAATTTCCTTGAAGCTATAAGCCTTCATGGACAATGACGAGGAGGTCTTGTTCATTAGACTCTTATTATCTGTACTGAATTGAACCATTCTTTCCATATTTTTCTCTCTTCCAAATTCAATGTATAATCCACCGTGATTGCCTTGTTGGAGTTTGATCCATGTTTTGTACCAAGTAGAATTTGAGATTTTCCGTTCAAGAGTGAAGTTGAATATAATAAAATTCAAATGGTGCTCACAGCTCTGGGATGATATGCAGACGGCTAGATATGCATGTTTAATGAGGAAACTAACATCAAAATCCACAAGATCCTAGTGAAGTCCCAAGCAAAACTCAGTAGGAGATGGTACTAAAGGTTAATGCAGGACTTGATGTCAAGAATTTCAATTCAAGTTTAAAAAATACAGCCAAAGCACTGAATTCCAGCAAACTGAATAAGTAACCATAAATACGTTTAGTCGGTATTTTGAAGAAGGACAGGGCCAGTGGCTGGTAATTAGAGAAGTGAAATCAGAGGTTTAAAACATTAGCAGGTGTCTGTTGCATTGACATGTGATATATGATTTGGCCATAGAAAAAAGTAACACTAGAACCAAAAGAAAAGTAAAACAAAGCATGGCACACCTTCACTTAGGTATCACGTTTTTAGACCAATCTCGAGTCTAGGTAGGTCTAACTCAACTTTTGAGGTGATAATAGATCAGGCCAGTAGGTTTTGCTCAAGCCTGAACTCGGTAAAGGCTCGATCTATTACTCAATTGGACCCGAGACAACAGGCTTAAGCTTGAGCCCAATAGAGCTAAGGCAGCTGACTTGAGCCTATTAGGCCTAAGACAGCTCGATTCGAGCTCAAGCTTGATTTAACTCAACCAGGCAGGACTTAGACTGTCCTAACCCAAACCTGATCCCATGACTTAAGCTGGCCAGACCTAACCAGGCCCAGCTGTCATCCCTACCTACCGATCCCAACTCATTGCCAAGCATAAGCTTGCTAAATCTCTGTACTGGTCCATTTAAATATTCAGCATTAGTATTAAGTATAGTAGATCATAAAATATAAAAATTAAACAACATTGATATTAAGTTTAACAGACCTATATTATAAAAGAAGTATCATTATTAGCACTGTGTATAGCAGTAGAAAAGATAAGAAAAAATAATTAATAAATACTGATTAACAATAAAAATAAACAATCAATTATGAACTATAATAAAATATAAAAATTAATGTTGTTGCTTATTTTTACTACTTTTAGATAATAAATAAAAATTTCATAAATACATAGTTTACCATTATATAAAACTAGTAAATATATTATAACCATTAATAAATTCTGATAAATAGTATTCAGTAATTATTAATAAAATAAATTATTATTATATATTAATTTCTATTATATATTTAATATAATTAGTATAAATATGGTAAATTAATAATAACTAAAATTTATAAATATCATTAACAATAACAAAATAATCAAATTATTATTATTTAATTATAGAAAATAAATCATAACCAAAATTGTTAATATTTTTATTAAATTATTACATAATAAAATAAAGTATTAACAAACTAATTAATTTATCCCCATATTAAATTGATTAATGTATTAGTAAATATTAATAAATTAGAACAAATTATTAATTATGAATAAATATTTTTATTTTAATATTTATCATATTAAAATGATCATTCCATTATTAATATATTCTTAATAATACGTTATTTCTTTATTTGATTAAAGACAACATATATAATATAAAATTTAAGTTGCTATCTTTATTTCTTAAATTTAATAAATAATAAATATATGAATTTCTATCTTATTTATTCACGTGGTTGAGAATAAAATTAAAGAAACATTGCATAAAAATATTTAATTATAACAATAAAAAACTAATTCCTATTTTATCTTTTCTCACTTCTTCTCGCCTACCCACGGTTTCTATTCTAAGCGATTCAACGGAGAGAAGGAAAGAGTGAGAATTCTAGAGAGACGAAGGAAGGAACAAAGGTAAGGCCTCTCCCATGAGTCTTCTGCTCCTAGTCATCGGACCAACTCCGTTGTATGAGTCATACCTCAAAGTTTCTCTCTTTACTTCTCTTCATTTCAAGTATCTGTATCTGGTTCTTCCTTGTTTCTTTCAGTCAATCTTCCCGTTTCTTCTTGGATTTATCAAGTTCTGATGGGGTCTTTGTTAGTTTCGCTTAGCGGTTCGTGTTCAGAGACCATCCGGGTTCTTGTTCTCACTCTTGCCTCCTGATCTTCCAACTGTCTGCGGACGCTCAGTTGGGCGACAGGTAATCCTTTTCTCCCTTGTTTCTCTTTTTTTGTTGGTCATCTAAACAATGCATGTAGGAAATTTGAAGCTTTGAGAATTTTGCTTGGGTCTGGTAAATCTGATGTTAAATTTGTTGCCATAGGATATTTAAGCTAATAACTCGCTCCTTTCCAAGTGTCTTCTGTAGAAATGGTTGCCAATTTTATCTTTATGGGCTTGTTGTGGTAATGCAAAACTTATGCTGACCTTTCCAAAGTTGCCTGTCTCCTGCCTTAAAAATCTTCCCTACTGCTCTTTTGGATGCCTGTCTTGATTCAGGTATCTTGTCTCTATGTAATATTCTGATATTACTGCCCCCCACTCTTCACATATCTATATTTTCACTCGTATCATTTTATGCTCTTTCCATTTTTCTGTACTCAGCCCCCGTTTGGATCAGCTTTTGGAGAGTCCAAAAGCACTTTTGCCTACAGCAAAAGCTATTTTGAAGAAAAAATAGGTG
>JAOQMR010000004.1:24793468-24823578 GCA_027563865.1 Erythroxylum pelleterianum
CACTGAAGTGTTCTGTTTTTCCAGCAACTTGGAGCTGACCTGAAGTTCATATTCTGCTGAAGTCCTTCTCTGTTTCAGCTCAATCTACAACAAAGGATTCGTTAAGCATATAGGTGTCCAATTCCAATAGCAAAACGATCAGTCATCCCCGCTGCATCACAAGCAGGTCGAAGATCTCCTCCTACAGAACAGTTCACCTATATCACGCAGGCATTGTCATGAACATCAAATTTCAAAACCAAAGTTTGACACTTGACAGTAACTTCAGTAGAGAGGGAAAGGAAACTAGAAAGATGGCACTACAGGTCGTGCTCTCAACTTATGTATGTCAACTGTTAATTAGCAGGAAAACTATATTAAAATTTAATTATCACTTGAGAAAATACTATGTTTAAGTTTCCTTACAAGTTCCGTATTAGCAGTTCTGCCATTTAGTAGTGTGATCATTTGTATCTAATGCTTACAAAGTTGACCCAAATTGTTTTTTGTTCTGAAAACTGTCTGCATGCAGTTCAGGGTATTAAGTTACTAATTACTAGAGAGTGGATAGTGAAGTTGCGTCATGTCTGTCAAGAAGGAAATCAATGTACTAACTGGTTGGTTAAATCTATAAGTCTACATCAGATTTAGTTTATGTGCCTTCAGGAGTCCCTCTCACGTTGTCTAATCCTGTTGCGTAAGGACATAACTTATAATTCTGGCCAGAGGCGTAGTGTGTAGCTGTTTAGCATTTGTGTTTCATCTCTCTTGTTTTTTAAAAAAAGTGTAATTTTTGAAGCTACAATGCAGTTAAAAAGGTAATTTTCAGATGATTCTAGAAGTGTTTGGGAGAGAGGTTTCATGTGTTTTAGCGACTTAGTATCGGTATTATATCTGCATAGCAAATGAGCATGTCATAAATTACAATCAACGATATAGGAAGACATGAGCAGCCAATCATTGAGATAAATACATTCGAGCATACTGGAAAACTGCAAATGCGTCTCTGAATGCATTGCACTTTGCAGTAATCTTCAGGCATTGGATTAACCTTCTCTAACTTCAACACCAATAAAACGTGTAAGCAAGCCCACCCAATAACTTGAAGCTTGGCAGAATGAACCATGTATATACATTACCGCTATGGGATATTCAACTAATGAAACACAGCAAACTCCAACTATATGCAATTCACTAGTGTAACCATACATGAACTACATGACACAAAATTTTATCTACTCATTCGGACCAATTCAGTGTCAGTGACATTGTGTTTTTACTTTATCTGATGCCGGAATGCAGAAGTTCATAATACTTCAGCGGTATCGCTACACTTTGTTGAAATATGTAAGCTGTTATTTAGCTTCATTACTTTTCAACCGAACCTCGTATGTAATTAAATCCATTCATTTCAAGTTCACTCTTTTCTTTGTACGAGGGTTTGCTTTCACGACATCTCAACCTTTTCCAACTATGATAAACAACAAACAGCGTGGCATCAACAGTTCTATTTCTGACAGAATAACATATGCTTTAATAGGAATACTTGCTCGCTCATTATTTCTATACTTGGAAACAAAAGAATGAGCCTTCACAATGCCAATTCCGGGTATGGAGGGAAGAAAATCACAACCAGCTAACACACACATTCTCGCAAATACCCGAAGATTTAACCATTTTCCAATGCAAAAATAGCAACCAACAAGATTACAGCTGTGTCATATGCTACATGACAACTGATGCTTGGATAAGTTTCTGAGCCAACTTAAGGAAAAATTAGAACAAGAGATTCTTGGATATGCATTAGAACTTCTGGCCTCAATCACAACGAACTGGCGTTTTGTTATCGTCAATCATGTTTTGTTTGTCCTGATTTGGTCTTTTACTTCTACATGTATTTACAAAATTTAAGCCAAAAGGTCTATTCTGAACTTCACACCCTCTGAATAACTCCTTACTGAAGTTTTGGAAAGAAGGTCTGCGATCTACAGTATCAAAAACCTTTCTAAAATTTTCTCTTCACCATTGCCATATCGGTCCATTTTAAATATTGTGGGGTAGCAACGGATGTGAAACAAAACAAGAACACAGTAGTCTTAATAATGGGGCGAAATCAAGCAAGTGGTCAGGCGAATATTGGACCTCCTTCAACAAATCAAAACTTCGTGGAAGTTCTTACTGCTTGGCAACCATATGCTAATAGGTCAGTGTCCTCTGTGATAACTGCTGCTATGCCATCCGTTTCTGTTTCAAGACTAAGCAAATATGCTAACTCTGCATGAGCCTCATACGGAGCTACTACAATTCAATGCTTTCTGACCTCAAAATCCAAATTTTAATCACAGAACTATAAGCAATTAGTGATAAGATGGGGTATGGTAAAAAAAAATATCTAAAAATTCAAACAGAAAATTGATTGAAAGGCATCGAAGATCTGTACCTGAATCAATTGATATGCCATGAATGGGGTTATATTTACAGCTCTCTACAGTACAAAGTTTAAATAAGAAAAATGTGAAATGAAGTCCAATTATACTTGATACAGAAGGGATAGGAAACGAGTTTCCCATGTTGGAACGTGTGGGTACATATATATATATATATATATATATATATGAATTAATCGTATATTATTAGCTATCATAAGGTTAAGCCTGATTAAAGGGATCTATTAAGGTTAAGTATGAGCTTTAATGTGTAAAGACCCAATAGTCTGTTTTTTATTTTATAATGGTCGAAAATAGAAATAAGACAAACTATATAAAAATTAGAGTTATGGTCCCCAAGTCAGATGTACGATTATTTTTCTGATATCCCATTAGTCAGAAAATTGACAGTTCTTGAGAGAAAATAGACATATATATTAACTTTGAAGACGAATAACTACAAGACTCAAAAATCATGTTGTTCTCATGGATTCAAGTACACTTTCGCAATAGATCTAAGTATTCTTGATGATTTGACATGATTGTTTATATCAGGGGCGGATGTACATTGGTTTTTTTAGAAAAATTTATATAAAAATATTATTATTTTAAATTTTTATTCAATAAAAATTTTTTGCCCCCACTCAAAATTTTTTTATTCCCATTAAAATTTTGCCCCCATTAAAAATCAAAATTTACCCCCACTCAAAAAAATTTCTGAATCCGCCCCTGGTTTATATGATTGGTGATGGTTTTCACCGTAAGGAATTAAATTCTATCAAGTGATATTAGAGTCTCTTTCATCTTAGATTGTTGAGAATTTTTTAATTATTTGTCTTCCATATTTACAGTGAAAAATAGTGAATGTATAAGGGCCAAAAGTATTGTAGATTTTTTATTTCGGTAAATTTCCATTGACGGTGGCGTTAATGGTGATGAGGTTGATGGATTCAAGTGTAAAGCTTATTTTAAAAGCAAATGGAATATTTGGTCAACTGATACATTTGGCTATTTCTACAAATTTTTATATTCGGTTCATACATGATGTTTCAGTATATGCGGTTTTGGCTTACATCAATCACACATGCTTTTAGTTTATTTATATCTTTTATATTTTTGTATGAAAATTGAATTTGGTTAGCTAAGGTTAATATAATAAATGTTCAAATTGATTGTTTAAGGTATGTTCAAATATTGGTATAATTGATCTTTTATTAATATTATGAAATAAATTGATTGAAACAACATGCTGCCAAAGTAGCCTCTCTTATGTAAATTAATTTATTTTATAATATTAAGTTAGTTGTGTATGTGTAATTCATGCGGGTATTGACCAGCCCAAAGGAAGGTCAATATTTTGGCCGAAATACATGTACACTTGTGGTGATAAATATGTGACAATTATTAGGTTAGCTATGTGAACAATTAATTGTTCTAAAGAAAAGTTAATTGTGCTAGGTATCTTGTGATAGACTTTACCATTATTTGATTTTATATGATTATGTAAATTTTATGTGAGCTTGTTTGTTGGTTGTTTTGTTCTCTGTTCAGTTGCTACTTTTTCTTCTACTATTACTGCCAGTATTAATTCCATTCTCGTGCTTAACAGCACAAACTTTAAGGCATGGAAAGAGAATGTTATGAGTGTTCTCAGTGTCAAGAATTTAGACCTTGCATTAAAGACTGAACGACTTGCTTATCTTATGATTGACAATTCCTCTAATGATAAGAAGGATATGGAAAGGTGGGAATGTTCAATTCGCATGAGTTATGATCATAAAACGTTCTATCTCGGAAACCTTCAGGGGCACTATGTTCGAATGGGTAACTACTGCCAAAGATTACCTTGCGGAAATTGAAAAGAGAGTTGTCGAAAACGAAAAGGCTGAAACAAGTACAATTTTAGCAAATCTCATTTCAATGAGGTATAAGGGAAAGGGAAACATAAGGAGTACATCTTGGAGATGTCATATCTTAATTCGAAACTAAAGGCACTAAAGTTAGAGTTGTCTGAGGAGACTTAGACTCTAAATGAGCTTATTTCTCATTGTGTGCTAAAAGAGGAAAGGCTAAAGCAAGAGAAGACAGAGAGTGCTCATTTGGCAACTACCTTAAAGGACAAGAACTTGAAAAGAAAGAAGGGTAGGGAAGCTGCAGGTGTCGCACCATAAAAGAAACAACATAAGCAATAGGATAAGGCTTTTACCTTTTTTTGTGAAAGTACTGCACACAAGAAAAATAATTGTACCAAATATCACGCATGGCGTGCAAAGAAAGGTACATTACTTGCTTTGATTTGTTCTGAGGTAAATTTAACTTCGGTACTTATACACACTTGGTGGCTAGATTATGGTGCTACTACTCACATCAGTGTGTCTATGTAGGGTTGCCTGAGCCACCAACAGCCAATTGATGGTGAAAGATACATCTATGTGGGCCATGGTAAAGCAATAGAAGTTGAGGCTATTGGAACTTTTACGTTATTGTTAAAGATCGGTTATTATTTGGATTTGAATAAGACTTATGTTGTACTGTCATTTATACAGAATTTAGTTTCTATTTTTGAATTGTACAAATTTGGTCACTCTTGTTCATTTGAAAATAGTCAATTTAGTCTTTTTCAATATTCAATGCTTGCTAGTATCGATTTTTTATCATTTGTTGATAACCTATATTTGCTTAATACAGTTACCTCACATAATGAAACTCTGCATGCATGTAGAGATATAAAGTGAAAATTAACCAATGAGAATTCTGCTTAATTATGGCATAAGTGTTTAGGGTATATCTCTAAACAAAGAATTGGACGTCTTGTTTCAGATAGAATTATTGATCCCCTTAATTATGCGGACTTTGAAAATTGTGTTAATTGTATTAAGGGAAAACAGACAAACTTAAGGAAATTAGGTGCCAAATACAAGGCTATGGACGTCTTAGAACTCGTACATACGGACATTTATACGTCATTCCCTATAGCTTCTTCGAATGGTCAACAATATTTTATTACGTTCATAGACAATTATTCCCATTATGACTACCTATATCTCATTCATGAGAAGTTCCATTCTCTAGATGTGTTCAAAAACTATAAGGTTGAGGTCGAGAATCAACTCAGCAAAAGAATAAAAAGTGTCAGATCTGACCGTGATGGTGAATACTATGGTAGATATGACGGATCAAGTGAACAATTTCTCGGACCATTTGTTAAGTTCCTTGAAGAGTATGGTATCGTCCCACAGTACACCATGCCAGGATGTCCTAACATTAATGATGTTGCTGAAAGGCGAGACAGGACACTAAAAGATATGGTAAGAAGTATGATTAGTCATGCTACTTTATCGGAATATCTTTGCGGAGAAGAATTAAAAACTGCAACTTATGTACTTAATAGGGTTTCAACTAAAGCAACTACCAAAATCCCTTATGAGCTTTGGACAGGCAAAACCCAGTTTGAAACACTTGCACAATTGAAGTTGTCCAGCTAAGGCGAGGCCATATAAGCTCAATGAAAAGAATCTGGATTCCAAAACTGTTAGTTGCTATTTTGTTGGATACTCCAAAAGGTCTAGGGGTTACAAGTTTTATGATCCCACTATAAAATCAATTTTTGAGTCAGGAAATTCTCGATTCTTTGAGGATGTTGAGTTTGGGAGGGGAGATAAGGTGAGAGACATTGTCTTTAAAGAGGAATGTGTTAATATTACCCTAGATGTTATTGACAATGATATGGGTTTTATTCCTGATGCTATCAAGTAACAAATCCAGAATATCAAAACAATGTTGAGGAACACCTTGCTCAGATTAAAAAAATTATTACAGAAGAACAACCTCACCAACCTTAAAAATTAGTGTCATTAAAGAGATCCACGAAAGAAAGGAGAAGTGCGATTCTAGATGATTACATTATATTTCTCCAAGAACATGGGGTTGATATTGGTGTTATGGAACATGATCCAGTCAACTTCTATTAGGCCATGAAAAGTTCTAACTCTCAAAAGTAGATTGATGCCATAAATGAGGAGATAAATTCTATGAAAGACAATGACTTTTGGGATCTTGTCTTACTTCCTAAAGGTGCGAAACCCATCAGTTGCAAATGGATATTTAAAACTAAGAGTTATAAGGCTCGTCTAATTGCAAAGGGTTTTATATAGAAAGAAGGCGTTGATTTTAAGGAGACTTTCTCTCCAGTTTTATCGAAAGACTCTTTTAGAACTATAATGGCACTTGTGGCACATTTCAACCTTAAGTTGCATCAGATTGATGTAAAGATTGTGTTTCTCAATGGTGACATTGATGAGACAATTTATATGGTGCAACCAGAAAAATTTGTGTCAGGAGACTTAAAGGAAATGATTTGGAAATTGAAGAAATCCATCTATAGGCTTAAACAAGCTTTCGATCAATGGTATTACAAATTTCATCCAAGTTGCTATTTCGTTTGGTTTTGAAATAAATGCAGTTGATGATTGCAAATATCATAAGTTCAGTAGGAACAAGTATATTTTTCTAATTTTATATGTCGATGACATACTACTTGCCAACAACGATATAGGCTTATTGTACAAAACTAAGAACTTCTGACAAAGAAATTTCAAATGAAAGATCTTGGTAACACCTTTTTTATATTAGGGATACAAATACACTAAGATCGCTCTCGAGGTATGCTTGGGTTATCACAAAAGAGTTATATCGAGAAAGTTCATAAGAGGTTTAACATGTAGAACTGTAAAACTAGGTAAAATCCTTATCTTTAAGGGAGACAAGTTTAGTCTCAACTAATGCCCCAAGAATGAGTTTGAACCTTAAGGGATGCAGAAGATTCCTTATGCTTCAGCAGTAGGGAGTCTAATGTATGCTCAAATATGTACCCATTCAGATATTGCATATATTGCTGGAATGCTGGGCAGATATTGAAGCAATCCTGGAATGAATTATTGGAGAGCAGCCAAATGAATTATGTGTTACTTGAAGAGAACAAAAGATTACATGCTAACGTATAAGAAGTTGGATCAACTAGAGATCATTGGGTATTCTGATTTTGATTTCCCTGGATGCCATGATAGTCGGAGATCCACATTAGGCTGGAGGAGCTATTTCTTGGAACAGTGTTAAGTAGACACTTATAGCTTCTTCCACTATAGCAACAGAGTTTATAGCATGTTATGAGGCATACAATCATGGATTATAGCTGTAGAACTTTATCACTAGGCTACGCATTGTAGATGGTATTGAAAGACTACTAGAGTTATTTTGTGACAATAAGTCAACATTGCTATATTGTAATAACAACAAGAGCTCAACGAAGTCAAAACATATAGACCTCAAGTTCTTGGTTGTCAAAGAAAGAGTTCAAGATGGTCAAATGTCTATTGAACATATTGGAACAAACTCCATGGTTGCGGATTCGCTCACTAAGGGATTACCACCAAAGGTCTTTCAAGAGCATGTCGCTCATATGGGTGTTGTATCTTTTGAAGATATGTCTTTTGGTGGGATTTTGTTATTTCGAATGTTTTTTAGTTATAGACACTTTTATGATTTAGTTGAACTTTAAAGTTTGCTTGGTTGATCTCAATAAGAAATAAGGAATTTGGACCAGTTGGAAGTAGGCATGTTAAGATCACATTAGATGTAATTTCCATGCTACACATCCATGCTTGAACTATGTTGTTCAATTATATTGGCATAAATGACCATTGATGGGTTTAGTTATGATATGCATACAATGAAAACCATTTTGATCCTTTGTTATTATAATTGATAAATCAGATTGATTAAGATGTATTTGGTAGTAATAGCAAATTTTGAGCTTATAAGGTTATGACATACATATATATATATATATATATATGTATATATATATATATATGTATATATGTATGTATGTATGTATATATATATATATATATATGTAGATATGCATATATATATATGTAGATATGCGTATATATATATATATATATGACCTCAGTGAGAGATTGTTGGATTTATTCCAACGTGTGGGTACATATATCTATGAATTAATTGTATATTATGAGCTATCATAAAGTTAAGCCCGATTAAAGTGATCTATTAACGTTAAAGGCTTTGGGCTATAAGACATTTAATAAAGTATGGGCTTTAAAGTGTAGAGACCTAATAGTATGACGGGCCAAAATAGAAATAAGACAAACTATACAAAAAAATTAGGGTTATGGTCCTGAAGTCAGATGTACGATTATTTTTCTAATATCCTATCAGTCAGAAAAGTGACAATTTTTTAGAGAAAACAGATGTACATATTGACTTGGAAGACAAAGAACTACAATACTCAAGAATCACGTTGTTCTCATATGTTTAGGTACGCTTTCCTAATAGATCTAAGTATTCTTGATGATTTGACATGATTGTTTATATGACTGGCGATGGTTTTCACCAAAAGGAATTAAATTCTATCATCCCATACCTGGAAGGGCTTAGAAGCAGCATTAACATTGCCTTCTTTGGGTTTCTCCATTGCCAATTCACAATTTGTTTGTCTCTTCCTGAATCAGAAACCACAGTGATGATGAAATAGAAATTGTTGAAATTAACGTCCTGCTGAAGTTCGAGATGCTCTAACACCTGGGAACAGTAATTTACCTGTGTCTTTCGTATTTTGTTGCAGCTTTACAGGGAATACTCCCACCATCGAAAACAACAACTAGGGATATGTTGTAATGTTTAAGGAGATTGATTTGGTGCATAAAGTAGTCTAAATATCGTAACTTTTTTCGCTGCTTGTATCGAGACAAATCTCCATACTATATGAATAAGTTGACCGTGTTCAAAATGATAGAAAAAGAACCATAATCGACCAGCATCATTAATTGAAATCGAAACAATATGAAACGATAAGATTTAGAAGCTAGAAAAGTAAAAGGTTCACATTTTATACTTCATTCTAGTTACTTTTCGTCATTCTCTTCATAAAGTCTTTAGCTTGCCTTCAGCTTCCAACAAGAAAGTTGAAAGGGGACATTTTATTGGCGGAGATAGCAAACAAGTGACTAGTTTTTCGTTTAGAGAAGAGGGGGATGAAAGGGCTTATGAATATTTTAGTATTTTTGTTGGTTATTCTTTTGTTATTTTAAATTTATGTTTTCAAACCACACATTAACATTATATTATCATTAAAAATTCTTAAGAATTAAATAAACCAAATAATACATATTCTATATATTCTTCATCTGTTCTGTTCCTAAAAATCATCATTACATTTCTTATCTATTTATGCTAATCAAACACATGTAAGACTATAAAAAATATCACACAAAATAGTAATTAGGGAAGTGTTAATTAAGACAGTAAACAATGCTTAACAAGTGACATTCTCCATTTTAAATGTGAATAAATCATATATTGTTTTAGGGTTAATTACCAAAAAAGGTCCAAACTTTCGTCAATGTTTCAATGATAGCTCGAACTTTAAAAAGTAGCAATAGAATGCCTTTCAATTTTTTTCAATTATAGCCTGAACTTCATAAAGTAGCAATAAAATGCTCAAACTTTTAAATTTTTTTTAATTTTAGCCCGACGTTAGTGTTTTCGTTAAGTTTGCTGGCGTAGCTTGCTGCATGTTTTAGAAACCTTAATTATTAATACACTTAAGCTAAAATTAACACAATAAATGAAGATTAATGAAACGATGTCAATTAATCACGTAATTAAATGAAGTTGTTGTTTAAAAATGACATAAATCATATTACACAACCCCGACGACCTTATGCTTTGATTTCAGTTTTTCCTTCATTTTCAGTTTGTTTTCTCGAAGCCCTTACACTTCAATTTTTGGATTACGCAGCCTTGATGCCCTTACACTAGGGGCATCATGAAAATGAACTAAAAACGAAGTGCTCACTGGTATAGTACGTTGTAATGCAAGAGTAGTTTAGGGTGTAAGAAGAACAAACAGAAAACAAAAGCTGAGGGGATCAGGAGAACAACAGATAACGTCAGGCTAGAATTAAAGAAAATTGAAAATTTGAGCACTTTATTACCACTTTTTGAAGTTTGGGCTAGAATTGAAAAAAATTGAAAGTTTGGGCATTTTATTGCTAATTTTTAAAGTTCAGGCTATAATTAAAAATTTGGCGAAAGTTTAGGCTTTTTTTGATAATTAACCCATTGTTTTACTACATATGTTCACATGAACTTTAGATGATTTCAATAAATTAAATGTCTAGTGCGAACAAGAACAACATGGTTTGAACTGTCGGGTGATTTATAAAAAACACAATCATAGTATTGTTAGCCTTTTTAGGCTCCCAACTTTTATGGAAAAAGTTCAAGACTAATGAGTAATCTCTTAAGGCCCATTAGAGATTTGCCCTAGCTTTTTAAGCACTGTTAAGGGATAATTTTCGTAGTTTTTGGGTGACAATACTGAGCAAAATTTTTACAGGAATTTTTCAGTAAAATTCAACACAGAGTAATTGTGATCAAACGCACGAACAGAATTTGGAACGTTGTCCAATTAGCCTGAAATTTTAATTAGAGGTAGTTGATATCCCAATCTATATTATGAACAGTGGAGATCTGATTTTTACGGTTGGATATTTAGTAATAAATTTCGTAATACTGATGTTGTTTTCTGGTAAAGTTTTTCATAGGTTTTGTTATCAATTTTGGAATTTGGTGCTTTCGTTGATTGTTAAAGGCCATATCTCAATTGTATACTTGCTGAATATTGTACTATACTTTTGATTGGTGATAGTGGAGTTTTGAAGCTGGACTTATAAGTACCATGATTTTTCTTCTTCACATTGGAGGGGCTTTCCACGTAAAAATTGTTGGTGTTCTTTTGTTTGCATTTGGTATGTTTTGATGCTTGTTTTATCTTCCGTTGGTTTCTAGATTAATCTTACTTTAACGCTCCTAATATATTCTAGCAAACTGGGGAGGATTCTGTTGTGTGTTATGTTTCTTAGAAAACCCTGTTTCCTCCTATAAGAGTGGTATCAGAGTATTTGTTTGATTTATTAGAATTATGGTGGTTAATACAAGTAGGATAATATCTTTAAATGGCATGAATTATCACGAATGGAAAGGTAAGATGACCAACCTATTATTTGTGAAAAGTATGCATCTACCTGTGTTTGCTTCAAAGAAGTCAAATTTAAAATCTAATGAAGATTAGCAATTTAAGCATGAATAGGTTTGTGGTTATATTAGACAAGGGGTGGAAGATAATGTTTTAAATCATGTTGCTAATGAAACACATGTTAGAACACTGTGGAATAAACTTGAATAGTTGTATGCTTCCAAAACTGGGAATAATAAGTTGTTTTTACTCAAGTAGTTGATGCAATTGAGATTCACTGATGGTACACCTATCTCTAACCATGTGAATGAGTTTCAAGGTATTTTAGATAACCTATCTAATGTGGGGGTAAGATTTGATGATGAGATTTTTGGATTGTGGTTGTTGAATACTTAGCCTAATTCATGGGAGACATTTCGGGTCTTAGACACTAATTCTACCCTTAATGGTGTTATGTTTGTGGACTATGCAAAGAGTAGAATTCTCAATAAGGAAGTGAGAAGAAAACTCAGGGTTCATCCTCATTGCAGATTGAGGTTTTGGTTGCAGGGTAAAGGGGGAGACAGAAAAATAAAAGTCATTGTGATAGAGACAAAAGTAGAAGTAGGTCCAGGTCAAAATATAAGGATGTTGAGTGTCATCATTGTCACAAGAAAGGTCACATTAAGAGGAACTGTTACAAGTGGAAGAATGAGAATGAGAGCAATGGTAACAAATCAAGAAATTCTAAAGATGGTAGTGTTAATCGAGTTGCCACCGCTACAAATGAAGATCTAGTTATTGTTTTTGATGATTGTGACATTAATCTAGTTTCTTTTGATACTAGTTGGGTGACTGATACTGGTGCCAAGGTCCATGTTACTTTCAGGAAGGAAATCTTTACTACCGACACTGCAGGTGAGTTTGGTTCACTGAGGTTGGGTAATAATGGTGTGTCCAAGGTAGTTGGCGTAAGTGATGTTTATTTGAAGATGAGTAATGGCTTTAGACTACTCCTTAGAGATGTCAGATATGCTCTAGATGTCTGCTTGAACTTGATTTCCATTGGAAAACTTGATGATGATGATTACAATAACTTCTTTAATGATGAGGACAAATTTGTATTTGATACAAGCTTCTATTTCAAATGGCACTATGAATCTGGTAGAGAAATGGAATTCATCGAAGTTGTGGCACAAAAGGATAAGTCACATTAGTGCAAAGGGACTTGAAATTTGGCGAAGAAGAATGTTATTCCAGAGTTAAAAAGTGCTTGCTCGGAGAAGTGCTCTCAATGTCTTGAAGGAAAGCAAAATAGATTGTCTTTTAAGACTAATCCTCCTCACCGAATTCCAAATGTGTTTAGATTTTGTGCATTAAAATGTTTGCGGCCCATTGAAGGTACATTCAATTTCTGGTTCATCTTATTGTCACTTTTATTGATGACCATTCCAAGAAATTGTGGACTTATGCTTTGAAACAAAGGATCAGAAGCTTAATAAGTTTAATGAGTTTTAAGCTTTTGTTGAAAGGTAAAATGGAAAGAAGTTGAAGTGTATATGGAATGTATCGAGGATAATTTGAAGAGTATTGTAGGCAACAGGGAATTCGACATCAGAAGACACCTCCAAAAATACCTCAGCTGAATGGGTTGGTTGAGAGAATGAACAAAACATTGATGAAGAAAGTAAGATGTTTGCTTAAAAATTTTGAAGCAGCCAAAATCCTTTTAGGGTGAGGCTTTGTACATTGCACTCACGTGATTAATCTAACTCCTACTATTGCTTTGCAAGGTGATGTTCCGGAAAATGTCTAGACTGGTAAAAATAATTCTTATGATCATTTAAGGATATTTGGTTGCAAGGATCATGTTCATATTCCAAAAGATGAAGGGTCAAAGTTGGATGCTAAAGCTAAACAATGCATCTTTATTGGCTATGGCCAGGATGAGTTACTAGCTTTATGATTCTGTTAAGAATAAGCTTATGAGAAATCGTGACACTGTGTTTCGCTAAGACCAAACCATTGATGATATTGAGAAGCCAGAGAAATCTGATTCTTATATTCAGAGTGACCTAACAGATTTTGATCCAGTTCCTATGTCATAATTGCCTACTAGAGTTGGTGGAGGAGTTGAGACTAATATGCAACGTGATGATGTTGTTGATGACCAATATGATGAGGACTTGCATAATTCTACAAATGATGCTGATAATGGTCAACCCGCTACAACAGATCCACAAGAAGCCACACTTAGAACGTCTACAAGAGTTAGACAATAGTCTACCAGATATTCTCCAGATGAGTATGTGTTCTTGACTGACGAGGGTGAGCCTAAATGCTTTGAAGAAGTTATGGAAGTGTAGACAATCAACAATGGGTTCTTGTTATGGAGGATGAGATGAAGTCTTTGCACGATGATAACACTTTTGAGTTGGTGAAGTTACCAAAAGGTAAAAGAGCTTTGAAGAATAAGTGGATTTACATACTGAAGCAGGATGAGGGTTCCTCAAAACCAAGATACAAAGCAAGGTTGGTTGTTAAAGGTTTCAGTCAAAATAAAGGAGTTGACTTTAAAGAGATCTTTTCACCTGTGGTTAATATGTCTTCAATACATACTGTGTTGGGGTTAGCTGCAAGCTTTGAGTTAAAGATTGACCAAGTGGATCTAAAGACTGCAATTCTTCATGGTGATTTGGATGAAGAAATTTATATGGACCAACCTGAAGGATTTTGGGTAAAGGTAAAGAGGTGCGCAAGTTGAAGAAGAGCTTGTATGACTTGAAACAACCTTCAAGATAGTGGTATAAAAAGTTTAAGTATGTTATGCAACAAGGCTACAAGAAGACCACTGTTAATCATTATGTGTTTGTACAAAGGTTTACACATGATGATTTCATTATTTTATTGCTTTATGTTGATGACATGCTTATTGTTGGTCAAAGTGCTTCTAGAATCTCCAAATTCAAAAAGGAATTGAGCAAGTCATTCTTTATGAAGGATTTGGGACTAGCAAAGCAAATTCTTGGTAAAATAATTTTGCATGACAGAAAAGCAACAAAACTTTGGTTATCATAAGAGAAGCACATTGAAATGGTGCGTCAAAGATTTCAGATGGAGAAGGCTAAAAAGGTTAGCACTCCTTTTGCAACGCATTAAACAGAGTCCCTCTACTAATGAAGAGAAGAAGACATGATGAAGGTTCCTTATTCATCTACTGTTGGTAGTCTGATGTATGCAATGATGTGCATGAGACCTGATATAGCTCATGAGGTTGGTACCGTGAGTCAGTTTCTCTCAAAACCTGGGAGAGAACATTGAAATGCAGTGAAGTGGTTTTTGAGATATCTCCTTAGTACTTCGAGCTTGAAGCTTTGTTTAGGAGGTGAAAAGTTAGTTCTCATTAGTTATACCGATGTTGATATGGCTGGAGATGTTGATACAATAAGATCTAGTTCTAGTCACTTGATTACCTTTACAGGGGGAGCTATTTTATGGCAATCTAAGTTGTAACAATCTGTTGCATCGTCAACCACTGAAGAAGAGTATATTGCATCTCCCGAAGCATGTAAGGAGTTGTTGTGGTTGAGGAAGTTTCTAAGGGAACTTGGTCGCTCTCAAGAGACGTATGTGTTGCTTTATGTCAGTAAAAGTGTGATTCATCTTAGAAAACATCCGACTTTTCATTCCAAATCTAAGCATATTGATGTGAGATATCATTGGATACATGATGTATTGGATGAGAAGTTGATTGAACTTGAGAAGGTATATACAAATGATAACATTGTTGATATGTTGACCAAGTCACTGCCAAGATGGAAGTTTGAAATATGTTGCTCACTAGCCGAGATGAGAGGTTCCTCCTCATAGTCGGGAGGGGAGAGATTTGTTAGGTTTTTTGGGCTCCTAACTTATGTGGAAAAAGTCCAAGATGCCAACAACTTGAGTTTACCAAATTCTCCTATTTGAACCCACACTCTCTTTACACCTATTTGAGTTTTAATATCTCATCTTGATGTCTTGTTATAGAAATACAATATTGCTCTTAAATTTTAGCAACTTTTTGAATCATATCAATCTTTTTGAGTCAAAAGTGATGCCTAAAATGTGGAATAATGCTCAGTGGTGACAACAAATTAAAGTAATATGCCTTTTCATCAAAATTTTCTTTCTTTTTTAAATGTTATCACCATAACTAGTTGATCATAAACCTTCTAAGTATCTAATATTAATATCCAACAAAATTAAACAACATTAAAAATATTTTTAAGCTTTTAAAATCCATTAAATCATAAATATCTATCACTTAAAATTTTAATGTCTCACATTTTCTCACATTAAAACAAAATTTATCTTCAAAACTTATAAGATAGTGAATAATAGATAACTTATAGTAGGCTTTTAGTCTGATTTAATATCAAAAGAGGAAGGGAGATTAAGAATTGTGATTGAACCTTGATAAGGATATCAAGAGTTCAAAGAGGGAAATTGTAAGATCTCAAACAAGAGAAGAGTATGACAATCTCATATCAGACAGAAGAGGATAGATGAAAGCTTTTATAAGCCTATTATGTTAAAATTCACGTGCACAATCACGCAATCAAAGCACCGAAAAATAAAGAAGGGACGACACAAAGATTTAACGAGGTTCGGCCATTGATGCCTACTTCCTCAGGCAAGAGCAGAGAGAGAATTTTTCACTATGAAGAAAACGATACAGGTAGATCCCCTTTTACAACCTGGTTTTATTTCCTTACAGAAAACAAGTCCAGATTTTTGTTTTTATCCAATTCGGGTCGCACCGCGAGCTTATCGAGTCAAGTCGCCATTCGGATCCACCACAAATTCAAGACAAAATAATAACATATTAATTAAATTTATAGTTAGGTATTCCCGACCTTATGGTTATCTTAAGTTGAGTTTGGAATCTTTGTCAGACTAGTATGGACTTATAGAGAGGGCTTAAAGAGAGAGATTGTAAGATCTCAAATGGAAGAAGAGTATTAAAAATTTACAATCTCATATCAGAAAGAAAAGGATAGATGAAAGCTTTCATAAGCTTATAGAGAAAAGAATATTAATTAAATTTTTAGCTAGCTATTTTTGACCTTGTGGTTCTCTTAAGTTCAATTTGGAGTCATTGTTGGACCAATATGGACTTAAAGTGTTACATTTTTTATAATTATTTATGCTTATTTTACTTTATAAATAATTATTCTATATATTTATAAAATATAAATTTATAAATAATATACTAATAATAATAAATATTTAATAGTAGCATTGAATCTAAAAAGTTAATGAGATAGGAAAAATTACTCCAGACTTATGATGAGTCTTGCAAATCGATACAAAAGAAAAGTTAATTACCAGCACTAGTATAAGTAGGGTAGATCGATAAAATATAAAAATTAAACAACATTGATATTAAGTTCAACAAACCTATATTATAGAAAAAAAGTATCATCATTAGTAGTGTGTATAGCAATTGATAAGATAAGAAAAAATAATTATAAATTATAAATTAACAATAAAAATAAAAATAAACTATATTATAAACTATAATAAATATACAAAATTAATCTTCTAACTTATTATTACTATTATTAGATAATAAATAAAAATATCATAAATATATAATTTACTATTATTAAAAACTAGTAAATATATTATAACTATTAATAAAATATGATAAACAGTGTTCATTAATTATTGATAAAATAAAATTTTATTATATATTAATTGTATTATATTATTTAAAATAGTTAATATAAACAAGGTAAATTAATGAAAATTAAAGTTTATAAATTTTATCAATGATAAAAAATAATCAAATTATTTTTATTTACTTATAGAAAATAAATATCATAACTAAAATTGATAATCTTATTTATTCATCATCATCGTCAATATCCAGTTGAAGCCTACTGAGGCGTGGAGTTTGGGGTGATAATCTTATTTATTAAATTATTAAATAATGGAATAAAATTGTAATAAAATTAGTAATTTATCTCCATATTAAATTTATTAATGTATTTGTAAATATTAATAAATTATTAATAAAATAAATTTTAATTTAATAATATGTAAATATGACAATCTTAAAATAAAATAATATCATTAACAGTAAAAAATGATTAAGTTAATTATTGATTATTCATAAAGATTCATGAATGATAAATATATGTTCAAGGTTTATTCGAAAAGAGAGAGAGATAATTTTTTTTTTTTGAAAAGAAAAATAGATTGAATGAATAAAGGTACAAAAAATAAGAGTTCAGGTATAGACCAAAAAACCAAAGCATGAAAGCTATCTACTCAAAAAGGAAAATACTGCAATAGGAAACAAATACAAAAGTCTCTGACGTCTACAGTGGATGGAGAGAACCAAATAGTGATGTTGCCTTGTCCACCTTACTCAAATATCATGAATAATGGAAAGTAGCCTTAAACGCGGAGAGAAGAGCAAAGAGATGAGCTTAAACACAAATGGGCAACGAAGATCAGTGACTCCGTCAAAACTTATGCTTATGGAATAACGACTGGGTTTCTGCATTCCATTTCCCAGCAAAATAGTGACTGGGGAAGTGTTAAGTAAGACAGTAAACAATGCTTGACATTCTCCATTTTATATGTCAATATTTAAGAACACATCATATGTTGTTTAATACTTGAACTTTGGACGATTTCAATGACTTATATGTCCAGTGAAAACGAGAACAACATGGTTTGAACTGTTGGGTGATTTGTATAAAACACAATCATAATATAAGCCAAGTGAGGTTCCATCATAAAATCAATTGATGATAGGTGGAGTAGCTCCTTAGACTTATATATTAATATTCATTCCTCTCTTTATCCAATGTAGGACAAACTCCCATTTTATATTTCAACACACCCCCCGCACTTGTGGGTCTAACACGTGACAAATGATCTATCATTTCGAGGAATTAACGACTAATATAAGAGCAACCCGCTCTGATATCATGTTAGAATTTACAATGGACCTACGGGCCCACACGAGAAGGAAAGATAGACCACATATAAGCCCAAGTGAAGTTCCATCCTAAAACTAATTAATGATAGGTGGAGTAGCTCCTTAGGCTTATATATTAATCTTCATTCCTCTCTTTATCCAATGTGAGACAAACTCCCACTTTATATTTCAACCAATGTGTTTGTGTTGTTTAGTTAAAGTGAAAAAGACAAAGTATAAGATGGAAATGCCTTCTTTTTTTTTTTTAATGACAGGAGTTATAGAGTAGACCATCCTAATATAAGTTTGACATTGCTGTAACATATATCTTGCAAAGAACGAGAGACTTGTTTCAGGAAACAAGTTGGAAGTCCAAGAATGTAACCCTAACCCAGGTCTCAAAAAGAGCTGGTCGTGCCAAGTTCCAATAAAAAGGCAACACTCATTACCAAAAAGTTCATCTTACAACAGCTTTTTTCATTCAAGGGACTTCCTAGATTACAGCAATAGTGTTTCCCCAACATTTTTTTTAATCACATCTCCATACACAATCTCTATAAAAGAAAGCAACAAAAGGGTCATTGGAAAGTCAAAACTTTCATATATGACGCGGCAACGAGGGTGGTTAGGTGTTTAACAGTGCCTTACACTTGGAGGTGTGCCCAAAAATAAGGGCCCTCTAAGAAACTGTAGTCAGAGTATTGACTGCTCTTGTCTCCATGCTTTATGTCTTGGAAAGTTTTCACGGGGAGTCTCGATTTTTTTTTAATTCTAAAGGAAAATTAAAACCGCAAATTATAGAAGGAGTCGAGGAAAACAGATCCCTGATCTATATTTTGTGACAAAAAAGTAGTACCCGATGGGTAGAGTGTCAAAATAGGTACATTTACATGTTTAGTGTAGTGTGTCAGCCAGTCAACGCATCTGTTACTTTCTTGATAAATATGTCGATGAACAACAGTCCAATTCCGGTGGAACAGCTCATCTATGCCTAGGACAATGGAGTTGTGGGTGTATCAGTAATTGGAATCTTAGGGTCAATTCAATTTGACCGTTATAATTCTAATTAAGATTGGTTTGCAACGATTTAGACCATTTATAGCATTCACCTAACGTGTACTAGGTAGGTGGAGGTAGTTAAAGAAAATAATCCAAAATGGCGTCTATTGAAGCTTCCCATATCGGAGCATTGGATCCACAGACATTCCCTGATAGTTCGCAAGTTATTATTACCAGAACTTTGAATATACTGTAAAACGACATGTAAGAAACTGGTGGGAAGTGTTTGAATGAATAACATATTATCTGAATTTGGAGTTGAACAGATGTTAATGCTTCATTTTTTTAATTACAGAATTTCAGCAAGTCCATAAAAACTTTTCTAGGAGAGTTGCTTCTTGTTTTCTACTCGATGCCCTCACTTGCCTGCAGGCTTTCAGTACTATATTGGAAGTTCTGAATATAAAACCTTATTCTCAAAGTTCCTCAAGTTGGTCATACCAATGGATGATCAAGTAGTGCAAAAGACAACATATAAAATTCAACACTTCTTAATTTAGAAATCATAATGTCTGGGAAATTCGTTATATTAATATCTAAAAATATCATCATATTTCCTTTTAAAAATTCGAAAAAATGTGACAGCATTTAATTAGTTATTACTATACTCAATGATTAAAAAATCCAGCCAGTTTAGCCAATTTAACAATAAAAATCTTAATTTAGTTTCGTAAAGTAATCAAGTTTTATAAAACAAAATAAATAAGTTAATTTTCTTTTAACAACTTTTTTTCAACTAAGTCTCAGATTCTTTTATTGTCAAGGACAGTATCCTTAATTTTTAATTTTATTCAATCTTTAACCAATTTTATAATGATCTAATATCAGTTGAATTTTTGAGACCTTAAACCTCTTGTTTTAATAGTTTAACTTTCGGCTGAATTCTTAATACATTGACTAAACTTATAATTACATAGCAAGGGACAATCGTTGGTCCACATTAATTTTTTAATAAAATTGTTAGCAAAAGCCTAGTACCTATATAACATTAGTCTTTAATTAATAAACATCACACTAAAGGGGAGGATGAATCTTCTAGTTTAATTAAATTGCTATGAGAAAGTAGATTAATATAAAAATAAAGATAATTTGACTTGAGCCAAGAATGGAATTTTAAGGCCTAATGTTGAATAATCAAACATTGATTGACACGTGAAAAGTAAATTAAAAAACCTATTGGCTCAACTTGCATGCCAATTAGGTGTCAACTTGCATGCCGATGACCCATTATTGTATGCTTATCTTGAAATTATTGTTCTTAGGTATTAGGGTCGATTTTATAGAAGACCAATGTCATGCTTCTTCATTTTTTATTTTTAGGAAATACCCACCAAGGTTGACAAGACAGCAGGATTAGTTTGACGATGAGTCAACCACAGAGAAAAAGAAAGAGAGAGCTCAGTCTTTCTGCCTTGTTGGATTTCAAAAAGGGCAGAGATCCAGATATACGATAAGAGAGTTCAGACAGGCGATAAAACAACAAGAAGAGAAATGAAACAACAGTAAAAACAACGAGAACATGCATGTACTAGGAGTTCTCTCATTGTTTAGTCATTTCAGACAATGGAACTGGCCCACTTTTTTCCGGTGGGCGGTCCCCACCTGACCGTTCACAAGCCGTCCTTCTCTGCAAACACCGATTCCCACCGAGCTCAATCCGCTCCAACTCGGGTTTTGGTTACCGTTTTGGCTTGTTTTCACAATTTGATCACCACATGAATGAACGCGTGCGTGTAATAAGCAGCATCCGGGATTTTTAATGATTAGTAGCGTATTGGTCAAGTCCCATGGCTGAGCTCATTGAAGCGAACTTGGCTAGTTCTGCTGAGAAAAATGGACGATCAGACTCATTAGTCATGCCAAGGAAATCTCTTGTTAAACCGTTCTCAATGCGACTGGGATTATTTGGCTGTACTAGGTTGCATTGAGATGGGTCGTTTCGCTTTCCAGTATTTCGCATCACAAGTTGGTCGAGACTTATCGAAGTGCCCATCATTGCATCGACAGTACTGCTTCTTGGTGTTAAACTCTCTGCTTGTTTATTAACATTCTGAAGAACCTGTTGTAGCTCGTTCCTGCTAGAATTGAGAGTAGTGTTGAGATTTGGTGTCGAGGAAGAAGAAGAAGAAGAGCCCATAAGTCCATAATTGCTTCCAAAAAACGATTGGTTGCTTCTTGTCGAACCCATTTGGGCTGCTTTTTGGAGAAGTGCAGTAGCTGACATTGGTGCTGCTGGTTTTGACTGCTTATTTTGGTTATCGGAGTAGAGAGTCGGCAGTAAATCCACTCTGTTATTCCCTTTATTACCACCTTCTTCTTTTAACGTCTGAGGCAATCCTGATAAGCTTAAATTCCCATAGTTGGTGGTGGATGATGAACCGTAGAGATTGGCCGATCCCATTTGTACCATCTCAGGCAAACCAGTATTAGAACTCGAAGACACGTAAAGATCAGAACTTGACATGAGACCAGCGGGATTAATATGTGAATTTGCCTGATTTACCCACAGTGACAATCCAGGCTTCTGTTGATCTGTGGTAAGTGAGTTTCCTGGAGCTCCTATGTCATTAAAATCTGGTCTAAAGCTTCCACCGAATTGGGAAATTGTCGAAACATCCTGTACCCCTCGGATAGGAAATCCAGGATGCAAGTTTACTGCATCATTACTGAAATTAAGATTTGCTACAGAACTGATTCTTGCGCTTTCTTCAGCTAAAGCATCACAAAAGGCTCTGTGGGTGATAAAACTATCTTTCCTGTATGAATATACAATTGGAAACAAAGCTGAGAACCTGATGAACTAACTGCACAGATTATTACTCCTCCTAAGAACTATTAACTGAACTTGAGCATTAATTTCAATCCAAAAAGCCATGAAGACCTCTATGTCAGCATTTATTATCTCCTACTGCGAGCCAAGGATTGTAAAATCGAAAAGGATTTGGAATGAGAAAAGAACAAAGTTTATATAGTAATATATACCTGGAAAATAAAGTCCCACAGTCGCATTTATACTCTCGAGTCCCACAAGTCTTGGAATGAGCTTTCCAATCTGATTGAACTGCATACTTCTTTGAGCACTTCTCACACTTCCACTTCTTCTCTCCATGTTTTCTGCTAAAGTGTTTCTTTATTCCGGTGAGGTCTCCGAGAGCTCTTGAAGGATCGTGGTGAACGCAGGTCTTTTCGGGACATATATAGACCTTCTTTCGAACTTCTTTGTTGGTTCTTTGCCTTAGCTTCCATGGAAGGTTGTGACCTCTACGGTGAAGCTGCAAGTTTTGGTCTCTTTGAAACCCTTTGTTACATATTTCGCATATGAATCTGTTGGTAGCCATGAGAGTCTTTGGAGAGAGAGCAATAACCTCTGCATCTGGATCTGTTTATTCATGGGGAAAAAACTAACAATTATGTTACTGTTGAATCGAAAATTAAGTGAAGTTACAGTCTTGAGAGCTTCAAAAACAAAGAACTAAAGAAATGGGTAGTAGGGTATCAAACAAAGGAAAGGAGAAAAGAAACATTGGTCTTACTGTTACCTGGTGTTCCTGGTAAGTTTCTCTTCTTCTTGGCAGCTGGATTAGAATTAGGTTTAGGGTTAGGGTTTGCATTCTGTTCTTGAGCTAACCCTGCTGGTAACGAAGAAGGCATCGGAAAAGCATTCCCGGACATCATTTTGATCTGAAAGGAGCCAAGTGAGCTGGTTTCACACTTACGGAACAAGGTTTCAGAAAGGATAAAGACCGTACAAAAACAAAATAACAACAAGACTTTCTTCAGAAACAAACAGCTTGGTGTATCTAGATCCTGACTATACTATCTCATAGTAAATTCTGCCAAAAGACAAGAAAAACACAGCTTAACCTTCAACCTAAGAACAACCCACTAAAAAATACACTCCAAAACTTCGGACTTTTCTTACAGAGATCTGGTTTTCCCTTTGTTGGGTTTCAGAGGAAAACACCAAAAACCATGATGGCTAAAAAGAATATCTCATCTTATTCTCTAACCCTTCTCTCCTCTTTATTCTCTACGGTCTCACTCACCCTCTATTTTATCCTACTAGCATCATCAAGCTTGGTCATCCATTAGATTTGAATTAACCACTCCTCTCACACAGACACACGCACGCACATACACAGGCGATCAAAAAGTTATTTTGTATGGGATACTGTGCAGCTTTGTAACCGGAATGTGTAGGTTTGTGTATGTCTTTTGTACCCTTTCGAGCTCAAACTCCAATCGTACTCAGTACATTAAACAAAACCATTAAAGAATGAAGGGATTAAAAAACACCAAGCTAAGCTCTTGCATGTGTAATATAAGAAGGTAATTGACGATCTAGAAAGAAAGAAAGAGCTTCATCTGAAAAGTTACTTGCCTTTATAGCCATTTGATCAGGTGTTGAATGATTATACCATAATTAAAGTTAGACCCAATTTAGCATGCAGTAGCTGCAATAGTCAGAGGGGTAGCAGTGAGTCTGCGATGGAGAGTAAGAGTGAGAGAAGTTGATTACGTTTCCCGAGGCAATTGATAGGACCGTCCGTGATACACTGTCTTGAAGCTGAGTATGAATATGGGACCCAAACACTTTGGTCTGTGATTTGATTTCTGATTCTTTTCTTTATAATTACTACCAATGAAGAGTTTTTCCTATGTCCCTCCAATAATGCATTCTGCATGTTATGAGATGCTTACACCGATTAGGTAATATAGCTCCAACATGCGGGGTATGTGTGTGGTCATTTTCTTCGATTACAGAGGAATGGGAAAAAGGTAATTGTTGGACAGGAAACTCTGATCCCATTTTCCGGTGGAAATCCTTTTAACAGGGTTTTGTTGTTTTCACCGTATATATTAATTCAGTATCCTGATAGAATCTTAGAACCAAGCTAGTACTTCACTAATTTCATGTTCTTCTACAGTGGCCTGGATCATGAAAAATCTTTAAATGGTGCATCTAACTAAGAATCTTCTAAAACTCATAATATCGACTTAGACCTCAAGCATCATCTTGATTTCTACCCATTCATGGGCTTTAACTTATCTAATAATTTAAATAGGTTGATGAATTAATTTTATTTATCATAAAAAAGAGTCACTTAAATTTTAGTTAATGAAATTATAATTAAAATGAGTGGTAGTACCTATTTAAGGATTTATCAGAATGAATTGCATAATGAGAGAGACCTGCAGTAACAATACTCAAAAAAAAACTCATAAAGACGTAGAATTTAGAGAAGTTTAGTAATATAAAACATTAAAATTAATTTTTAATGCAAATTTAAAATTCAATCTATACATTCTAATTAATCTTCTTAATAACAAGACATATACTTTGAATGCTTACCAGGTAAGTATATGTGAGAATCTATCTGTAAAATCATTATACAGGACCCTGCTGTACTTTCTTCCTCACGTGAATACCTAGCTATTGGAAAAGCTAAAAATCAGATTTACATATGTGCGGTACAGGTTTTTGGTACTGAGCCCTACCACCTATGTCGGTTTTTTCCTGTAATTAACTAAGCACATTTGCACCTTAATTTTCTTAATCCAGCTTGATTATATACTGTATTAAATTAATTATGAAATGATTGACTTAAACCCTTCTTAATATGCTTAGAATTAAAGTATTTATAAAAAATGAGAAAATGAGGAATTCTCATCTAAGTACGATTTCTATGATTTCAATAACGAATTCTTTGGACTCAAAAGATGGAACGCCCACCCTAGGCACCCCCACACTCCGGCCAGACATTGTGTGAGGGAGGTAAATTACGGTCTAATCCCAGTCAGCTTCTCGGAAAGGCGGCCCAGTGTTCGGTACGCACAAGGAGTTACCACATTAGATGAACTCCTACACTGCCGAGACTCGAACGAATTCTGATTATAGTAAATGGATTGTTTAGTTGTTGTTGTAGCTACTGAGCTATCTAATTGGTCAAGTAAACTTTGCTGATGAACGAATCTCTAGTACTACTCAATTTATGGTATGAACAACATATTTATGGACCACCCATTTCACATGTTGGAGGCAGCACTTTGACCTGATAACACTGAAGACAACCCTCGAGATAAGTAGTTACTAGATATCTGTAAGACTCTCGATAGTAAATACTGAAAATGGGAAGAAGGTTATTTCGGCCTACACATACATCATTCAATTATTGAACCGAAGAGAAGAGGCTTAGGAGCTTTGGTTTTCATCGAGCATAAGCTATTCTTCTTTCTTCGAATAAATGATTAGGGTACCATCACTTCACTGGCCTGAAAAGAGCTCAACCAATATTTCACGATATCAATCCATGGAGACGGCGATTACGTGAATGCTGAATAATAATATGCTTGCTTGCTTGCTTTCGGCACCTTGAAGCTGTTTTCCAATACTGCACAAACACAACTCAGTTATGACAGCTATGTCTAACTAGCATGCATGTCCATTCTTAATGACATCAACTTATGAATTAATCTAGTCTTTATCACAATTTCTGATTATTGTTGTCATCATTCATCGACAAGCCCACCGTCATAGGACTAGCTTGTCTTCGAACTAAATACCATGATTCCTCCTCGTGCCAAGGAAAATGTCAATGGAAGATTTTTGCAATTATATATGTGGCATAATATAAGGGTATAAGAACAGTACTCAGACAAGTTATAGTCGGCTGACAACATGCAATTGCCATCCTTCCTGTCTGGTTTCAAATTGTGAACCCACCTTTACTGAGAAATTAATATTGTAATTATGATGTTAAATATTATCGTAAATTTATCATAATTATAGTGTAATTTATTCTAATTTATGATTACGATGTAATGTAAATAAAAATTATTTAAAAAATTGTGTGAAGAGACCCCACACGTTTGTTTGTTGATGTCTTATTCTAATTAACTTGACTTTGATCGTACTCATATGGTTTTGGTTCAGCCGAATTTTGCTGAGGCTGGACGTCGTTGTTTGGATCCATGATCTGTGCGACTCTAGCTATGGAATACCTGCAAGATAAATAACGGCGGGCCGGGAGTTGATTCCCGGAAAGCCCCTCCGACGATCAAGTCAGTCTTTTTGGTATTGGTTTCGGTCGATGAAAGCAGAGAAAAGTAGGGTTGTAATCTCGTACCTGAATCAGGGAGGAATAGTACCTTATATACCTTGAATCGTTAGGTTTAGGTTTTTACGTGAATCTTTACGTTTGCATGGGAAACCATCTCCTACGATCGGGCCGTCAATAAATGGGCCTGGGATGGATTGGGCCTTGCATGGCTGGCCCAGCCGACCCAACCAGGTTTCATTTTCATCTTCCATATATAATTCATTCAATAATGATAAAGAAAAAGTCATAATCTAACAAAATATACTAATTTTCTAGTTTTGGCTTCATGCATTCGGAGTTTCCTGCAAAGCAATTGATGCCTTTTCTTATTCGTTACCCAATTGGGCATCCAAAGTTCTCTCTTCCTCAAACACACGTCACACGAACAGATACAAAATTGTGTGCCCATTACACACAAACATGCTCTTGCGTGTTGTCACATAACATCATGTGTGCGTTGGACACATATGTCTTAATGGAAGCCCTTAGGTTAGGTAGCTAGGAAATTCCCAGGTGAGGTAGAGAATCATAGCGAGTTCATAGTATACTATACATTGTGTCCGACCTGAAACAACATGGTACATTCCTATGCTTCATCTTCCCCCCCATAATGGACGTGGGGAATGAATAGGCAGTGGGGATTAATGATTAGCAGATAATGCGAATGTCTAGTTAACTAATCAATCCCTACTCATGAGATAGAGATGTAGATGTATATATTTTATAAATAAATACTAGTTATATGTAATTAATTAAGATGCAATCCCAACAACAAAACAACATGCAGCCGAATCCCGCATAACACGTCGGCCTTATTATGTTCTTGGAGTGTAGCACGGAAGAATCAGTCAGGTTAGGATCAAAAGAACCCAACAAAAGCATCTATACCAAAATATTCACCATCTTCTCTATATGATATTATAATCAGGATGCCTAATTGATTAAGTTAATGTAATGTAATTTACATAAACTTGTGAAATTAAAATATTGTTTGCACATCAATCAAGCTGTAGTTTGATTGGATATCTTTTGTTGATATACTGATGCTATCATACACTAGTCCTCGAGAAGACTCACCTTGTCATTAGACTGCTACTTTACAATTATATTTACAGATACAGAAGATTGATTTAAATATATGTAACCACATATCTTTACATATTTCAAGGATTATTAAGAAAAAAATGTTAGAATTTTTTTAGTACAACTAATTACTTTTTTATTTTATAATAGAGTCAAATAGAGATTTATAAACCCTTAATTAGTTATATTTGCTATTCTTTTATGTGCTTGATATTTTCAAAAGGTTTATTGAGTATGGTATATTGGTATGACTATTATGTAGGGTTATAAGAGCATCTTGATGATAGGACCCAAACTTTTGACTAATTAACTTATGTTTCTCTTGTTATCATTTAAATTAAACTAGTGGAAGAGGTAGGAAAAAGACACAAGATGTTTTCTATTTTGCAAGTATTGCACAAAGGTGATTCTACAAAGTTCAAAAAGAACAATATGTCTTCTAATTCAAGCATTTGTAATACCATTTTATTATTCGTGTATCAAATAATAAGGCGTATATAATGCTATTAAATGTTCCTATAATCACTATTGTTTTATATAGGTGGTATAAGAGCATGTTTCAATAGGTTATATAGCCCTTAATTGTTTAAATACATTAAAAAAATTTAACTAAAAATATATATTGAAGATTTTAAGGTTTTAGAAAATTTCCTAAATTCTATTTGCATGAAATCCCATAATTGTTTGATGTTTCTTGTCAATAGGTTGGTTGATTAACTTCACCAGATTTGTTAATTAAATTTGTGACTTACTATTGATTAAATCATATTTTCTTGTGAATAAGTCACAACATTGCTAAACAAGTATAAAAAGTGAGTTGTTAACTGAAAGTGTGACTTGTTATTGATTAAATCATATATTTATTATTATTCCGATGTCCCTCGTAATTTATTATGGTTGTGGTCCTTTTGCTATACCTTTTTATATTTATGAGATTTTTGTTAATTTAATTCAAGCTAAGGTTAGGGAAAATTTAAAGGACTAAGACTCACCTTGGCTGAACATAGTCTTAGACATGATCATGTTTATAGCTTGTATTTCTTTATATATGTGAGAAGATTGGATATGGCCTCACACATAAGTGTATTTCTATCCTATATTCTTCTTTGAATATAAGAATTAGAGTTCCAATACAAAATATGGCTTGACGTACTATTATGTGTCAGCCTGCGTTGCTCTAAAAAATAAAGATTGGAAGAAAGAATATGACATAACAAAATATAACTCATGTTAGTTAACATTAAAATTTTATAATAAAGTATAGTTACGTCCCAAACCATGTTCTCTACCAAAAGGCTAATCTTCATGATTAATAAGGAATGTTTTAAACAATCTTAGTTTGTTTTTGTGTACTTTTGATTATTGAGAGCCATTAGTGCTTTTAACCATTGGTCTTCATTGAACTTTAAACTTATATAAAAAAAAAACTTTCTTTGTGGCATTCTCAAATCCTATATGAACTTGATTCTTAATTTTTTATAATCAATAAATCAGTCTTTATATATATCTTATTTAGTTTTTTGGAATGATTAAGTCTTGTTCATGGGTCCTCCAGAATTTTTATTCCTAAGTATGTTTAAATCAATTGTTATTAGGGTACGGTTCTAAATTAGATGTAGTTGTCCTTTTGTTTATCATATCGTTTAGAAATTCTTATTTATTTTTATCTCAAATTTTTTATGACATCATATTCTTTGTATTACACTTTCTTCTTATTCTAAAGTTTTAACCAATAAGCAAATTTGTTCATCGTTTTGCTTAGGGTTCTTCTTATTATGATATAGTTTATCTTAGTCCAATCCCTTATTTCGTACTTTTCATATTAGATTGTTCCAAACCCCAATATATGGTTTATTTTCTAATCAAATCTATGTAGTTGTAATATTTAAAAAAAGAAAGAAAAGGAGAAGAAAGAAAGTTTTGTAGGTATGATTATATAAAAAAATGACACAAATACAATTTGAATTCTTGCTATTATTTCCTTGTTTAGGTTGTTTTATTTGTGTTTCTTGTTTAATCCATGATTTATTTCTTTCTTAAACCCATATTTCTTTGGGTTTTTAGATCATACAAGGATGAAATCTTTGCTTGAGTTTTCTTAGTTCCTTAAAGAACTTGTAAAGGAAGCAAAGAGTGGTAAAAGGCAAGAGATTGTGATATTAGTCTTTAGAAAAGCCAATTATAAAGTGAGATATGAGTGGTTGGACAGATTTTGATAGTATACATATGAAGAAGTATGAACCTTTTTTTTACTATTTTTTGTGATTTTCAATCTAAAGGTATGTTAATATAGATCAGGAAGATAAGAACAAAACACCTTTTGTATAGGCTATACAACAACAATTTATAGGGGTGAGCATGATGTAAGTTGAGGTTGAATATATTCTAGAGAAGTAGCTAAATTACAAAGAAGATGGCAATCCTAAGCTCCTAATGAGAGGAGG
>JAOQMR010000004.1:24918930-24938366 GCA_027563865.1 Erythroxylum pelleterianum
AAATGTAATTTGTCTCGTTGTTTGGGCATGTAAATATTCTTTGGATTTCTGTTTTGAGATATCTGATATGTAATATATGTGTGTGGTTTGAGTTATTGAATAAATAAATATCAGTGTGATATTTGGATTATTTGTTCTGTCTTGGGTGGCATCCATGTATCCTCCCAGGGGGTATTTGGGTGTTACAATACCTTCCTTTAGTTCTTTTTAGGTTATTCTCTCTTATAGTCTATAAGTATAATTTTCTTGTATATTCTCAACAAGGCATTGAGATGTCTACACTTAACATATTCGAACCACCTAGATCTTGTCTTTTTTAATTTATTATACCACCTTAATTTATCTCTTACCATTGCATTCATAATCTTATCTCTTCTTATAAGATTACACATTCAACAAACATCCTCATCTTTGTCACCATTAACTTATAACACTCGGTCCAGATCACCTCCCTTTAGTTCTTCTTAGGTCTTTTTCTTTTTCTCTTACAGTCTCTAAGTATAATTTTCTTATATTTTCTCATTATGGCATCGGGATGTCTCCACTAAACATGTTCGAATCATCTAAGTCTTGTATTCATTAATTTACTATCAATGTTAGCCACCCTTAATTTATCTTTTACCACTACATTTATGAATTTATCTCTTCTTATAAGATTACACATTTAACAAGCATCATTATTTTGTCATCATTAACTTATGACTATGCACTTGTTTGATTGGCCAATACTCTATCCGGATCACCTCTCTCCAATTCTTTTTTAAGAATTATTCATTTTCGCTTACATTCTTTAAGTAAAATTTTCTTGCATCTTCTCGCAAGAGGCATCAGGATGTCTCCTTTTAATATGTCTGAACTACCTAAGTCTAGTCTTCCTTAATTTATTATCAATGTTAGTTATCCTTAATATATCTCTTATCACTTCATTCATGATCTTACTATCAATGTTAGCCACCAAGACATGTCCCTTTAGATATTTTTTTTGTAAACTCATCCATTGCTACTGCATGCAAATAGGAAGGAGCTTAACGAGGATCTTTGGTGTAGTCCGATATCGATAGAGAATTGATCTGTTTTAACACTTTGATATATATCCTTAAAAATCGTATGTGGATTATAAGAACTTTTTAAACTTCCAAAACACAAAATCAAGAACTATATTACTTTTTGTCCCTCTGTAAATATGAGAACTGAAAGCTTTAAAAATCTCAAATCATAGTGGAGAGAAGATGGGGTACAAAATAAATGAATTTAAAAAGCAATCCAAATAAAGGTAAAAATTATTAAATTACACACTCTACTTTAACCCTACTAAATTTGAATACTAATTTTTTGCCATCTACCAAGATAAAAGAAAATAATCCCATTTAATTTTTATCCATTCAGATATTGAACAAAACGAAGAATTTAGGGGGTGATAACGAAATATCTCAAACTTAGAGGACCTACAGTAGTTGCGATCAACAAGCATTAAGATATGTAGAGGTCTCCGTTTCTTCAGTTCAGATACGTATTTTTCATCAAAATCTCTCTCTGGTTTCTTCCAGAGAGTCTCAGTCCGTACGAACTCATCTTTGGCCGCCATGGCCGACGACTTCGAGTTTTCCGATCAGTCACAGTTCCAGGGAACGGTGAGTCTACTCCTAATCCGTTCCCATTTCTGTCTCCAGATGAAATCTGAGGTTTTCCTGAACAGTCACCGAGATTTTTAGGCCTATAACTTCTAATTGCGAGATCAATCCATTTTTTGTTTTGGATCTGGGAGTATGATAATTCTGCTTTCTATTTATGTTTGTTCCTTTTTCTTTTGTTGTTTTCGGGGTTTTAGTTCTGCATGTTTAGTCAATACGTTTGATCTATGTATAGTTTAATTGATCTTGCATTGAAAGGATATGAACGAAAAGTTATGTCGTTGCTTGATTTTAGGTTTTTTTAGCGCTTGATTGCCTGGATTTTAGTAGTTGATTTCAGATTGTTGATTAATTAATCCTGAATTAAGTATTTCACTTCCCAAACAATGGCCTTTGTCCGTAGTTTGACACTTACCCGCTACCATTAATATTTGCCTCTTTTTGGCACCGAGCCACCTTGAGAGGGAGTTGCTAATGTTATGTATAATTAGTTAATTTATGATAATCTTGGTAATTCTTATGACATTATGACGTAGTGTGGAATGTTCAATGGCTAAGATATTGTGGAGTCTTGGAGTCTGAATTTGGCTCTATTAGTTTGATTCTGATTGACTTCCCCTCATTACTTTCTTTTTGTTGTCCCTGTAAAGTCATTTACTTTTTGGTTTTGCCAACTTATTTTACTCTCTTGGGAAAGTAACTTATTCTCAGCTATGTTGAATTGATTCAATGTAGCTGTGGGATATTGTTGTTGTTGTTGTGGAATTGATTCAACCTGTAATCAACATACTCATTGTTTGTTGCTTGTTATTGTTGTAACTATTAGGATTTTGAGAGTGTCAGGACTCACCATCATAATGGTTCGCAGTCATGTTGATTTTGTTTTGCTATTCCTTTTCCTTTTTGTATGTCATATGTGTGTGTTCTAACTGGGATATGATTTATGTTTTGTTGGATAGGGAAATGTTATTAACGATGTTCCAGCAAAAGGGTTAAACCCAGGACTGATAGTTCTGCTGGTTGTAGGGGGTTTAGTGTTAACATTTTTGATTGGAAATTATGCTCTTTACTTGTATGCCAAGAAGAATCTACCTCCAAAAAAGAAGAAACCTGTCTCCAAGAAGAAGATGAAAAGGGAGAGACTGAAGCAGGGTGTTTCTGCACCAGGAGAATAAGAATATGGAACTTGCTTAATGCTGCTTTCCAGGACGTTGAACTTTTCGGTCAGGAATGTTTCTTTGCTATTTCCCATTTTGGGTTCATACTTCTTAGGAATTTAAACTCATACTTTAGATGTTAATTTTATATTTCGGTAGAACTCCACATGAAGCTGCAGCTTATCAAGAGGATGCATCTTGCCTTTTTCACATCCTTCTGCGCCCATTGTGATTCCTGTTCTGTTTATCCTATGTTTCTGTAGCTATTTATGAACTTAGAATTGCCAAGTTTAGATACATTTTAAGCTCTAAAGTTGCAAAGTACTACAATAGTGTCTGACCTTCACAACCTCTTCAATCCCCAAATTGAGAAATTTAGGGATCAAACCCCAAATCTTCCAAATTCTCTCCCCGGATTCTTTCTATTGTAAAGGGGGTATGAAAGAATAACGGGAAGCCCTCGTGTTGTTAACAACTGGATGGACAATCTTTCTCATAGTAGTATGAACAAGATTCTTGCCAGAAGCAGGGTGTCCTTTTTGAACTCCTATCGATTTATGGTATCCACCAAATGTTAAACATTTCCTCTTCTATGCTATCTCCGAATCATCTAGCATTCCTTTCACAAAGAGCAAAGACAATTACAAAGCAAATTCTTATCGAAAATCAACTCCATTCCAAAAGTATAGAACATTGGATCTACGTATATCATGTACTAAACATAGCCCAGAGAAAGTCTAGACTTCACCGGCAAATCAACACCACTTGACAGGGTCTTCCGTTCAATGCTTTGGCAGATTATCTAAGCAAAAAAATTACAAAACAAAAGAGACATAGGTATATAGACAGGACAGGACATCAGTAGTTCATGCTCAGGTAAGATCCATTCAAGCTCCACGGCCCATAGTCTGCTCCCCAGGTGGGATCATAACCAACACCGGTCGAGCACTGAAGCCAGGGTGAGGCACCTGTCGACGAATCTGACGTCCTTCCTGGCAAAGGGCACACGGGTGGCAAAAAACATGAGTTGCAAAATCGCATGTTGACTCACACTGCTCACGTTGGAACTCATCTTCCACACAGCTTCCACAGCAACCACATGACCTATTAAGTGCCTCACAGCTACCCTGTTTCATACAACGGATATTAGTGCACAAAAAGCTCCTTCAGGACTTCTTCTCCGGTAATAAATGCATAGAACTAAAAGGGAAGATCTAGTTCATCCAAGTAGTACGAAAAAGGATGGAAAATGATCCATATTCTATAAGAGAGCAAGCTGCCTGACAAAATATGGACCAGTCTGAAGGTAAATTGTAATTCAAAGCAAAACATAGAAACAAAAATAAATGCCTTAAAACCACCATGCTAACTTCACAGAAACAAGAAGGAAATCATACAACTCAGGGAATGGTTTGGATCATTGTATTAAAATGCATTTATGTTTGTAGCATAATATGATGAAAATAGAAAGAACGCGTGGTACCACGAACAAAAAAAGGCAAAGCTGACACAAAATGTGGCATATATCAGAAGGATGGACTAAATCACAATTTATGTAGCATACCATAAAGAATTGCAGAAATTGCAAGAAACAGACAATTTACAGACACATATCCATCAAATGATAGATGAAGGTGACAAAAATCAGTGTGAGACCTTTTGAAATCAAAGATAACATCATAGTTGCAGGTATATTGAAGGGAAGAAATAAGTAAATAACATGCCTCTAGGTTGTACTTCCTGCGAAGAGCTGTGCGGCTCGGGTACGTAAACCATGGTGCAAGGCAATTCCAACCAAAAATGGCACTACCAATCAGGTATAGACCAGTGTAAGACAAGCAGTGATTTGTGAATGTTCCGGTACTAGATCCAAGTCTTTCGATATTGCTTCCATACAGCACGCAAGGGGCCACGCTACCCAAAAGACCTGAAAAAAATTGCAAATGTCGTAAACCCAATCATCTAAATACTATGGTCTCAGGGCAGGATGACAGCAAGAGAAATGCTGCAAAGAATCGTAGACCTGGCAGACAACACACAGTTTCTCTCCCTCAAATCAAACTGTTCCCTAATGATGTTAACAAGTTTGTCTACTACCAAGAAATAGCAACGGGAAGAGATCTTAAATCGATACAGCATATTAAATTGGTAGTCCGTTGACCAATCCAGGTTTATGAACATGAGTTATCATAAGCAAGAATGGAGATATGAAACTAACATTTGAGCTTAAAGCCGACCAAAGCACGCACTTCACCAAGTTATCATCCAAGTGAGATTTCAATGAATCAAACGCCACAAAAACTCGTAATGACAAATGTGATCATGAAATGTTCATGTAAAACAGAGAAGTACAAATCTGATCTGTTATTCTCCCAAAAAAACAAGACGCCCAATTGAATTCGAATATTACTAAATATCAAAACCAATATGTTGAAAGCAATAAGCAATCACCAACACACAAACAAACCGTTCGATAAAAATTGTAAAACACAAAACCTGCTCTCCACCCACATTTAATCAATCACAAGAACCAACTCGAAAACTCTCATCCAAATTACATAAAAGAAGAACAACAAAAGAGTACCACAATCTTTAAATTCACTTACAAACTTCAACATCACTGCTGCAAAATCCATCGTTGCGACCCAAACAAGCGAAGATGCTCGAATCCCACTGAGCACGCCCCAACGGCTCACCTACAACACTTCCATGAACAAGCGGCAACCCATCAGCGGTCCACCCAAATGGTGGAGCCTCACCAGATCGCCGACTCTGAGCCTCCGATTTCTCATCAGAGACCTTCGCCTGTTTTTCGTCTCTCTTCTCCTGCGGGCCTTTGTTCAACAAAGGACTCACCTCCTCATGATCGTCATTGCCGTTAAACGCGTCGTTTTGGCTACTGGGGCTGTTTCCTTCCATTTCAATGGTGAGAAGAATTTTGTTAACTGAACAGAAGGACGAAGTTCCGACTTTATCACGATAGGCAAAAAGACAAAAAGCGCCTATTCCTTAATTTTTCCTTGCTTTTTTTAATTCTAAAAAAAAGTAATTTAAACACAAAACTTAAAATAATTGAAATAATAAATATTATTTTTTAAACAAAAATCAAACTTAAAAATTTAACTATAAAATTTAAAAAATTAAAAAAATAAAATTGTCCTTATCTGTAAAAATTGGATATTTAATTTAAATAAGTTATTAAATAAAAATTATTAGATATATTTCTTAATTAATTAATAAACGGATCAGTTTTTAACAATATAAATTATTGAAATAAATTGGATCGAAAAGTTAAAAATTAAAATGAAATATTGAATATTTTAATAATTGGTCGTAATTATTTTAAAGACAATATAATTTATTATTAATTTATAGTTTCTACTTCTTCAATTTTTATTAGTTTATGAAATTCTATCTCATTAGTAAAGTTCCAATTTTTGTTTATGATTTTATTGAGAAATGTGGAAAAGTAAATTTGTATGCTTAATTGATAAGAAATTGAATTCGATCACAAGTTCATAACTACACGTAAAGGATCATTGAATCCAGCTTGTCAGTCAAAGTTCGTAAGACTGAGGCTACCTTATATGAGTGGTTAAAAGTCAGACCGAATGTCCTTTTAAATTTTGTAGGCAGGTCAAGCGGGTATATTTTTTCGAGGATTTAACTAGTACATTACCTCACAGCTGGGTCAAGCGGGTACATCCTATTATTGAAGGCTTAACTAGTTCTCCATCTATAGGTAAAATTTCGGCTGCCTCAGACTCTTACAAGACGAACTAACATAGAATCGAATCTGGGACCTAATCGAAGCCAAACTCTGCTCTCAAATATCGAGTATTGGAATAAAAATTAAGTAAAGTTAAAGAATTTAAAATATAATTGAAAGAAATCGAATAATTTAAAAATTTTATTGAAAAATTGTTAAATAAAAATTAGTTGTTTATAAAAAATTATTAATTTACAAAAATTTGGCGATTAACTAATAAATTATTAATTTTTAATAATAAAAGTTATTAAATTAAATCAAATTAAAAAGTTTAAAGATTCAATATTTTTATGGCCGAATCAACTGAAACTGAAAAGTTAGAAATTACATTGCCTGTGAAGAGATTTCAGAAACATTGACTGGTTTTTCTTCCAAATGCGATCAAAAGTTAAAGTGCTATAGTTTCATGTTACCATCTGACAGAAGGTAACATGAAACTTAGATAATATTATACAATGTTATTCGGGATGAATTCTCTGTTCAATATTACGGTATCTTATTCTGTCCCATAAATTTCAGTCATTTATTTATGCAGGTCTCGCGTGAGCCTCACGAGACCCACATAAATAAATGGTTGAGATTTATGAGACAGAATAAGACGACAGAAGATCCGGACTCAATATTATCCTACCATCCAGATATTTAGATTAGATATTCAGTAACAAAGACACAAGCAATCGTTCAATCTTCATAAGAATCCATTCCTGATAATATACAACAACCATCAACCAAATGAAACTGATTCATATCTAGATGGCCAAAAAGTGAAAGGAGGAGAGTGCCTTTTGAATGTCTATTCTCATTCTTCTGAAGTAATATTTGATAACTGATACCTACAAGCTAGCTAGAAACTGATATGGGTTTAGAAAAGTAGTAGTTCTTCTTCAACACAAGTCAATCATCCATGAATGTTCTTGGCCTGCAAAGCACAATCCATAACCAAAAATAAGGGTCATCTGATCATGTAACTGACTAGCCTGTGCAAGCGGTCATAAGTAGAAGTCTCAAGGACCTGTTCATGTTTCAGCAACTGAAAAAAGTTCTATGGAATTATCTGAAATAACGTAACAGTATCATGGGATATGTTCTCTTACACTTTCTCCAGCGTTAGCATCTCTTAAACCTTGGGATTTGGCAGATGCCACAGGACCTCCTCGACGAATCGAAGGCCATCGACGAGAATGGACAGGAGGAGGAAGCAAGGAGGAGTGAGTCTCTGGTCCCCTATAATCAATCTCGTACACCTCTGGATCATCCACCACTTTCGTCCCTCCTAACCAAAACAAATCTATTACCAACTAGCCAACAAAACCATCCATTATATGCAGTAGCTTCCATAGCTGAACTAACCAACTACTAACCTCTTGAAACACAAGGAGAGGAAAGGATGAGAAAGAGAAGAAACACGGTTGCTACACTGGACTTAAGCTCCATGGAATTTCAAGGATAGAGGTTTAAGACTTGTAACAAGATTTATAGAGTGGAATGAGAAGTAGGGTAACAGGTAGTTGACAGTATATTGTATCAGTTTTATCAATTTAAGACGCATCACAGTCGACACAGCAATAAGTTATTGCAAGGTCAGGATGTTGATGTGTTGAGTTGGAACATTTATTTTGCTCATATACCTAAACTTTAGGTAATCTCTCATTTATATACATATGTGCTGACTGGTGTAGACAGCTCCATGTGTGTATTATTGCGATGTCTTATTGAGGGACATATGCTGGACTTCACATTACTAACATTATATCATCTTGTTGAAGGAATTATACGGCAAGAGGAAGAAGGGCATGGCCAAATCTGACTAATAATTGGTTTTGTGTTTGTGGTGTGCTTCAAAATGACATGACTAGTAGGACACTGCGTCCTAAATCACAATGTGCCTCGACTATATGGTCACTCTAGTAATTGTAACTACCTTAATAAATCAATACCTAGTTGATTTGGTAGCTGCTTATGTGTTTGACAAGTAATATTCATCATCACACTTAGTCTAAAGTCCCGCAATAAAGAGGAATATGAGGAGATCTGATAGCAGGCTAAATTCTTGAAGTTCAAATCTTCTATCCGTTTTATCCTATCTAACTCTGTATAATGATCAAAACGTTGTCGTTTTTGATACTAGACAGAGTTAGACAGGATAAAATGGACAAAAGATCCTCCCTTTACTTCTTGAATCTTGATACATGGTGTTCTTGTAGTAAATAAAATAACCAATAATCAATGAAGGTAGTTTTATACTTGTATAATTTTGTAACATTATTGAAACTGATATCCTATACAGAGAGAGAGTATGAAGTAGTGGGAGTCACAATGCCATTTACATATTACTCTTGCAAGTTAGCCAGCAAACTCATAATGGAATAGCTAGCTAACAAATATCAACATTTTAAAAATCGAATCGGAAGATAAATCCATAAAAAGAGAGATTTAACGTTTAAAATGTTCAATCGGTATTAGACCGTCATAAAATCGGTAAAATATTAAATAAAATTAAAGAATTTAAAATATTATTGAAACAGATTATTATTTTTTTGAAGAATTTTAAATTTGATTAAAAAACGGATTGCTAAATAAAAATTAATTGATTTATTTTTATTTATAAGAAATTATTAATTCACGAAAATCAACCAATTAATTAATAAATTGATTGGTTTTTAACAACATAAATTATTAAGATAAATCGAATTAGAAAGTTAAACAATTCAAAAAATTTACGATGGAACCCACTAACTTTGTTGTATTTTTTAGTTATTCAAAAATACAACACTACAAGAAAAATGTTGTTTAGTGATAGAAAACATTTGTATTCCGTCGTTAATATAAATTAACGATGGACAACGGCATCGTTCAAAAGGTCATAAGTAAATTTACCAATGGATATATTACGAAATCGTTGGTCAATTGGAGAAGATGCCGACAATGGCCAGAGAAGACGCAGCAGCTCCACACAACGCAGCGGCAGATCTGGAGGAGGAAGAAGGAGGAAACGGCAGGTGGGGAGGAAGGGGACTCGGGATAGTCGTTTTAAGGATAACAAAACGACATGGTTGGGTTTAAACGACTACCCCGAGTCCCCTTTCCCTCACCTATCGTTTCCTCCTTAAAACGATGTCGTTTGGTTTAAATCAAACGACGTCATTTTGTTATCCTTAAAATAATAAAACGACTATCCTGAGTCCCCTTCCTCCTCACCTGCCCCTTTCTCCTTCCTCAAACGACGTTATTTTGTTAAATTTAAAAACGTTCAAGCAAAAGCAGACGACGACATATAACTTGAGAATTTACCGATGAACAAACTGAAAATTTATTATTCCGCCAACAATTCTTGCCTTATTCAGCGACAGTCATTTTATACCGTTGCTAAACTCCGTGGCAAATTCATTTCCCTCTGTATTTAGCGACGGATATTGCTATTGCTACTAAATCCCGACAATTTTTCCGACGGAATGTTTCTGACGAAAATTACATTTTCGTTGGTATTTTACAACAGTTTCTGTTTCTTTGCTAATTCCTGCTTTCAATTAATATCGCTACTGACACTCAGCCCCACTCTCTTAAGATTTAAAGTAACAAAAAGTTGGAGACAATTAGCTGGAAAAATGGGATCCTGACCTGTATCTATTCACAAGTTTTGGAGAACGGTGAAAGTGAAAGGTTAAATCAATCTATTTTAGTTTAAGGAAAGCAGAAGTCAAGTTCAGGTGAATTATTAGTACTGAGCTACTATGCAAATGGGACCGATTGCATGCAAATGCTTGATGACATGTGTTTGCAAGCAATCAAAAACGTAAAGAACAAAGAAGTATAAAGTCCCTAGTCGAGTCTTTGAAAGAATCTGTAAAGAGATCAAGCTCTAGGCCTGCTTGTTTTTATTAATCTGGAAATATTACATGGAATGTTCAATTCCTGTCAATCGTAGTAATTCTTGTCAAAGAAATTGCAATGACAAGCTGCAGACAAGAAAAGAAAGGAAAATGAAGTGTCCCGAATCCCAATTCATTGTAAATCGACGACACCAATCCAAGTTGGATGATATTACATATGTCGTTTTGCAATGAGTAGATGCCTAAATCATATAAGCAATGGTGAGGATTACAACTTAGGAAGAAGTCAACAGTAAGAAATCACGCCCGACATAGAATGCGATTATGATTTATGAGAAAACAAGACAGAACACTGCAACAAGGAGCTTCTTGTCTTCTCTAATTATGTTATATGTGGATTGAATGTTTCTTAATACATCACCCTGAGTCATCATTTGTTTTTTCTCCAAGTTGGATGATATTACATATGTCGAATCATGTACATGTCACTTGTGCATGCATGTATATGTCTATCTACTGCTTGTGCTTGAGAGGTATCTTATGCTAGAGATATTAACTGTTCTTCCTTTTTCTTTAATGGGGTGTGGTTCAGGAGTCATGACAGAATCTGTGAGCTGAGCAACTGTTGACACTAGAGAGCTTCTGGTTTTCAACAAGAAAACATTTCAACTGTTCCCAGAAAAGGAAAAAAGGGTTCGAATGGAATAACCAGAATCCTAAGATACGTTGCATATCGTTACCAGTGTTGGTCTAGTTTCAACTATGCTACTATTTTCGGCCCATCCAGTTGATCTGTCATGTGGGAGATAACCTTGGACTTCTGTAACTAGCCCAGAAAACAGATAGCGCAGAGAAACAGGAGGCTTGCGTGGTCAGCTCTGATGGGACAAACTGATCAGCTTCAGGTCTGAGCTCTGAACTTTTCACAATCTAGTGTTTGTCCCTACGGTCCTGGATGGAACATATTACTAATCTGATCAAAACAAATTACCAACCTGCATGCAGTGTTCCGTGGCTCCAGGAAATCCATTAGAAGTACAGCTTGGCCAAATTAAGTAACGGTTTGGATGGGCTCCGAAGAAGTTAGTAAGCACTTTTCTTTAGGCAAAAGTCTTTTTTTATATATATATATAGTTTAAATAAGTATTTAGTTGTAAAATAAAAAATATTTTTTAATAAATATGATTTTTTTAGCAGTTAAAATACACCTTTTTAAGAAACTGAAATTTTGAGATTTTCAAAAAAAAAAATCAAAAGCTTTTTCAAGTAAATTTTGTAGATCAATTAATAAGCCTATTTTTTTGTCTCATTTGCTCTTATGTTTTGTACATAATTCTCACAATACCCACAAACACATCTTCACGTTTATCTTGCAAACTTATTATTTGACTTTTTTATATGTTTTAATATTTATTTTTTATATTAGTTTTACTTATTTTATAATCCATATAAAAGATTTGGTTAGATATATTTTCATTTATGTTTCATGTGATGTAAAATTATATAATAATTAATATATTGTGCCTGGTATATTGTTTAATATACTTTAAATAATATTTATATGCATAAATAATTTTTATTACAAAAAATATTGCTAAAATTAAAAAATACTTTTTATTTTTATATTGCCAAACAGACTGTATGAAGCTTTAAAAAAAACTATTTTTTAAATGACAGTCAAATATTTAACTGGCTTCTATAAAAAAAATTCAGAAAAGATCTATAAAAAAAAGCTCTATTCATATAAGCTCAACCACGCAGAAGTTTTGTCCTCTGCCAATTAACTAGCTCAATATTGGTCAATCTCAAGATTTTGCTTGGTTTTTTAGGTACAAGTATCTGCAGTTCATGTATGTACTAATTGAATAAAATCTTAAAATTAATGTTAGTAACTTGTTAATTATGTATATAATTTAAAATTAAAGATTTAAAATCAAATAATAGATTGATGTAATTAAGTAACTTTTTAAACTTAAGCCTTGTCAAATGAAAGTAAAATGGTCGGTCATGAGGTCAAAAAATAATGTGTTCGAATTCTCCTACTTACGCTCTCTCGATTAAGTCTGTCGTACAGGCCTTGCCCAATGTGAAATATCTGGTTGACATAATTTGTAGGGTTTTATGTCAATCTGAAAGTTTACTCAGTGCGCATTCAAATGATAATGACTACGGATTCTTCCGTTTCAAATTTTTTTTGACTCACCTATGATTTTTCCTAATTTTGACATTAATCATTAAATCAATAAAAACCTTACAAGTCTAATATTAAAATTAAAAAATTATATGTTTTTAAATATGTTATATCTGTTTAAACTCTTAAGCCCTTGATAGAAACAACACTCAGAATCATTTCCAAAAAAAAAACAACACTCAGAATTCAGAAATGTCTGTCAGGAAATTTTACACCCCTGCGTTTCTTATCCATGTGAAATAAATGATGTGGCCGAATTTCTTAACCTTCCTGTTCCTCAGGGAAACCATCAGGACCACCTATCTTTCATACAATACACATTCTTCTTCACATGAAAAATCAACACACATCTCAAAACCTACAAACTAACAGTGTTTTCGCATCCCCCATCAAAAAAAAAAACCCAGTGTTTTCGCATCAGTCTTCTGAAACAAGAAAAACGTTAACTTAATCAGACCAGAGAGACTAAAAGAGAAAAATAAAAGGTGGGTCATGAAGTTATTGTGCAAAAATGATGAAAGCTGATCAGAGAATCCAAAGGGTGCTTAAAACAAACACGAAAAGATTGCAACTCCTAGAATATCAAAGAGTTTCATGAAATGAAATTGCCAAAGACAGTATAAAATTACAACTGCCCATGAGCAATGGCAATGTAAAAGATGAATCTGAACAGTCTGCAACAAGTAGTTCATCTTCAGCCATTTTTCTACAGTCTGAAGCCATAGAGATTCTCTCCTACAGCCCCATAATATGACATTAAAAAAAGAGAAACTTTAGCAGCTACTAATTTGTTATTATATTGAGTTTACCAAAAATATATTATATACCAAATAATGAACAAACTAGCTAGCAATAAGAAGAAATAGTTAAAAACTAGGCAATTAAAGCAATCATGTGAAATCCAACCTCCTCTTCTTCCATAATGCAATCTCTGGATCAAGCTTCTTTGCAGTTCTCGCTGGTTCTGATTTACACCTTGTGAGTATCAAAGGATGCAAATTTCCACTACCCTCTGGTCTCATCTCCTCAATTTTTACAGTTCTCATCATTCTTTCTCTAATTGAAGTAATTGAACCTTCAAGGTCCCTGAAAATTTCAACATTTTCTTCCGTTTCTCGATCCAATTTCGATTCTTTATCAGACTCAGTGAACCCAGACTCTCTTTTCGATGTTGGACTCTCGAAAAGTTCCCTTCTTTCTTTTTCCTCTGTTTCTTCAGTGCTCAAAGGTGAACCCCAAAATCTACCAGCTAAAGATGAAGACCTGTACGGTGCAGATCTGCATCTCGTTAATAAAAAAGCGTTCTTTGGTGGTGTAACAGCACCAGAAATATACACACGTGACGATTCCTCTTCTTCTTCTTCTTCATCATCATCCTCTTCCTCTTCTTCTTCTTCTTCACTTCGTTGCACTATAACTCCACTACTTCTACGACCAAACTTTGGTTCAGTCCTTGAAGAATCCTCAATGATTTCGGATTTTCTCCTGAAACCCACGTGAAAAAACAATACCCACTTAGGCCAAGCGGGTCTAAAAGGCTTGAGCTTGAGGTTCTTGTTCTTATGGTGGCAAAACAAGGAGCTATGGATCCACTTGCAGCGAGTCTTTTGTTGACCGGGTCGGGTCTTATCTTGCTTCGACCGTCTCACTCGGACCTGACCCATGCAAGTCACCTTTGGGGAGGAAGGTTCTTGAGTTGTCTCCATGGTAGTATTCTTCTTCCTAACAAACATAGGGCTAGAACGCGACCGACCTCTGCTTCGGCTACCAACATTACTCCTCAAAAACCTCACCAATGGTTGCGGATACTTCTCTGTCCGACCCGGACTCGAAATGGGTTTTGCAGGAAGCTTCATCTCTTCTTCTCTGTAAACAGATACCTGAATTTGTCGTGTTGGCTTAATATGTTGGAGATGGGAGTTTCACTCGTCTATTGAGATGGAGGGAACTAGATATGTTGACTTAGCCTAAGAGTTTGGGCCAGTTGTTGAACTTTGGCTACTTAATCAAAGAGCAAATGTGGGTGGTGTTACCCAAGTTGGCTTTTACTGGTTTTCTTCTGTCTCAAGGCTTTATATTTTATGGTTAGGTATGCAGTAGGCTTTATTTTAATCCATGCACGGTTGGGTAAAATCTGACTCCAAGAAAAGGAAAAATATTAGTCTATTTGGAGGCTTGTAGGGTTCTTTTTGGCTGCAACCTTAGAGGTCTCTGTTCTTTCCACTGTATATACTTTTGGGTTACCTTGTCTTCTTTTGTGTTTCTCTCGTTAGCTCCATTACACAACAAGGAGATGAAGTTGCGATGTTGCTATAAACTGTAGGATTACATCAGCTGATTTTTGTTGGATTGTATTAGTAGGAAAGCTAAATTTCACGTAATAGCTCGTCAATCATGTAATTTGCTGTGAGTTTATGGACAAACCTGTATTTAAGATTCATGCTCGTGTAGATTTATGACTTTGTAACTTGCTAGCAAATAAGGTGTTCACACACAGAAAAGCAAGTTGCTTCTATAAAGACGTAACAAAAAACAAAAAGCCAGAAATCCACTGGCTTGGTTTTATACGTGCACTACTGAAACAATCTAGTGGGGTCATATCCATCTGATCAGCGGAGGCAATCCTTCCACACCCCATCGCGGCCCACCACCACCACCACCACCACCACCACCAATCACCACTCACCACCCCCCCCTCTGTCTTCCAATACTATCCTTTCCTTGATTTTTATATAAGATTGTTGGTGTCAGTGTTATTTGGTAACTTCACAATGTGGAAGTACACCAGCAAGCAGCAGTCATTTCAAGGACACAGCAAAGTGTCAACTATAGTTCAGGCACTCAGAGAAAGGCAAGCCTAGAAAGTCAATGACACATCATTGGGCAAACGCAGATCAGCACTGGACACTAGGCAATGAAGACTTACAAATATCCCAATAAACAAATGAACAAATGTTTGACAGATTTGACAGAAACCACTCGATTTCAGTGCTCAAACTCCAATGCTAATATATTTATGATGCTCATCTTTGCCGCATTTTTGCCTCAAGAATTCTGCAAACGGTCATTACTGCTCAAACTCCTTTATATGGAGTGTACGCACACATACCCGTCCGATCAAATAAATATAAATAACTTAATAGCACATCCTGATACAGTAAAGGAATATTTTATTTTATTTTCTCTTTTTTAGAAACTGCAAATATGATGAATTGAAGATTTTTCAAGAACAATCAACCGATTGCGTTTCTTATATATTTCATCTATCTTTGATTTGATTAAAGAAATCCCGGAAAAGGGGCTCATTGCCTATTCAGATACTCTGAATCTATTCTGATTTTTTCCAGGATTCACAAATTGACCATACAGTCCTTCAAAAAAAAATCCTAAGTGCAATCAAGTTCTGGTAACAAAGTTAACAGTTTCTTCACGTAACAACCGTATTGTATTCAACTGATGAGAAAAGCTGAAAGGGGACAGATTCTGAAGGCATTTAGTCAAGAGAAGAGCATTATGGGAAATAAAAGTTTGTTCGCTTTTTCAAGCCCGTACATCGGACAACAACATCAATCTAAAGTGTAAACCAAGTTCTCTGTATTCATTACACCATGCAAAAAACATGAGTACCATGTTATGATTACTCTGAAGCAAGATCTTGGTAGAAAAAGACTGAATAATTTGTGTAAATCTGAAATGAATTATAAATATCACGTTTCTAAGTTCTGCATAGCTAATTCAGGCAACCTACACATTAAACTGTTGGGGCTCCAGCTGACTTTATGTGATCTCTCTGACAAGATGACACAAAAGAAATGAACTTGCATAATCATGTAACTCCCAAGAAGCTCAAATCCGAAACAGCTGTAATCCTGTGTGTTGATTAGGGAGCAAAACAAAACATTTCAATGGTGAGAAAGTATAAACTGCAAGAGAACTTTGTTCAGTGACAAGGCACTTACAACATTAGAGTATTTACTATGAAAAGAAAAGGAGGGCCACTTACAATATATGAAAAATCAGAGATAAAATAAGCAGCTTTAGCATCAAACATTTTCATCTATAAACCAAACACTGATTTCTATCTCAACATACCCTGTGACATATTACAAAAACCCTATAGTTCTGTCAATGTTTGATACAATTCCAAATCCATGTTCAAAGTACTATCAATGTCGAACGTGGTATTCGCTGCCTCTCCAATACTTGAATTCAGGAACTCTTTTTAATCACATCTTATTTGACGTTAACTAAGAAGAACTACTCAATCCATCTATTAACTCTGATCTACTAGACATTGGAGTATAATCATCAAAAAGGTCCTTGTCAAGTAACCCGCCAACCTGATATCACATATATCACTAGGCAACCCTCCCTTAAATATAAAAAGAGTTCTGTTTCCAAGTGAACTCAAGAAGCTTTTTCCCTAATTGTTCCCAACCTTCCTATTTGACCTATCTGGACGTAGCATAAAGCAATAAGATTCTGGCATCACAGTACAGTACTAATTGCTTCTTCAACTTCTAAGCTTTTTGCAAACAAAGATCAAACTATCCTTTAGACAGTTTTCAACTAACTGGGTTTATGGAGACTGTGGATGCTTGCAACCAGTTTGCTGGTCAGGGAGTAACAATAAATCCTTACTAATGTTTTACTCAAACTTTCAAATTGTTACCTATAAGTACACATAAATTGAGTCTGGGTTAACCTGATAAAGATATCACTACATATGCTAGATAGTCTACCAAGGGGAAAGAAGGCCTTGACATGAAGAAACGAACTCATTGAATATTAATAAACTACTTGAGATTGACAACATGAGCCAAATTTCAGAAAAAAATTGGTATGTCCTTTTATGAAGTATACTTTCACTTCATTTTGTACCTCCTTCTCCTCCTTTCTCCTTCTAATTGGAAAATTTCTTTTTTATCATTTCCTCACCCATGTAACCATTAGTCTCTGTGGGACGCAAATCAACCATCTTAAACAATCTGCCCTAACCTTACCAACACTAGGAGTGGATATCATCTTAACAGGCATAGTCCATTATTTATGAACTCTTCCTGTGATTCCACAAGTCAATATCAAACATCCTTATTCTTCTCGTCTTCATCTTTGAGCTCATATGCCTTCATTACCCAACACTCATAGCCATACGTTGTGAAATCGGCAAAGTTAATTCTAATCAGTAGTGTTACTCACAAAAGACTTCATGATGGATCTGATAATAGTCTGACAAAGCAAAATCTCAGACTGCCATGTGAAACTTGACACATATATCCTAAATGTTTCCGCATCCCAAAGATGTTATGTTATCAGATTTGCTGGAGTAAGTATCTATAGGTAGGAGAATCTACAACTGTCAACTTTTCCAATTGGTATAAGTTTTAAGGATTTATAACAAAATTTAGAACTTGCTTTAGAGGGCAATAGGAGAATGAGAAAAAAAAGAACCTCCCAACTTGCTTAGTTCCAAATATGATTACCACAAACATGACTGCTAATTTTAAAGAATATAGGCGATGAAGACATTCAGAGCATGCATTTCCAGAACTCATATCAAACAGTAAATGGATCTTAAGATTCATCGGTACAACATTATCATCAAAATTAACACGCGCTAATCTAAAATATAACAGCCAAATATAGATTCTGCACCAACTAAGCATAGAACCCATAGAGGCTAATTCTTTGATCTGATCAATAATTCAGCTTTAAAAACCAACCCAATATTCGCACATCAATCGCTGAAAAAGAAAAGAGAAAGCAAAGAAAGACCAAATTAAACATACCCAGAAAGGAAAGCTGTAGCAAATCAATCGGACTTGGAAGCCTCCTTCTCTCTAGCAGCTCTGGCATTGTCATACTCGAACTTAAACACATTCTCTATATGTGAAGTATCCTTGAGGTAAAACATCCTGCCAAACTTACTGTCCTCAATCGCAGGAAAATAGTCGAAGATCACAAAATTCACCACCCAAAACCACAACGCCCCAAGCACAAGTCCCAAAGCAGCCCCTGCGTACACCTGAATCTCAGTGTGATACCCCAAATACACCCGAGAGAACAGGGTCAACACTGCTGACGACCAAATCACAGAAGTCGCGACCCAGCTGCTCAATATCTCTCTAAACCTAAAACCTTTACTCGTTAAGAGCGTGAAATACGTGGCGAAGAAGAACATATACTGCGAGTGGCTCGACGGCCAACCGTGTGAATCACACATCTCGAGGAGAGCACATGTGGCGGGTCGCGCTTGTTGGACGGACGTCTTGATCAGCTCGTTGATGAACTGCGAAATGAGAAGGCCGACAGCGAAGAACAGACCTTGGAGTTCTCGCCGGAACATTAAGTGTGAGACAAATCCGCCTAAGCTTATGAAGACCGGGACTAGAGACACCCAGGCTAAGAAGTGGCCCAGTTGGTCTCCTTTTTGGTATCGGACATGCGTGAGAGTGACGGCCTTGAGCGGGGGATGAGCCATGGATGGGGAGAGATTTGCATACACTCGCAGCGTCCTGAAATGAAAAAGAAAGCCTTTGGGGGTAACAAAAGGAACCAGGGAATCCGCGACGGGTGGGTACACGTTTGTTCGTTAGGTGTTGGGTCAGATGAAATTGAGACTCCGACAGCTCGTGTCAAAGTAGCAGCGCTCCACCCTTGACCATGTTGATGATCTGACCCGAGAACACACGAAAGTGAATGATCTCGGCCAAGTCCGAATATCGTCGGTAATTATGATTAATGAAATTTCAATATTTTTATTCTTAAACAATAATTAAAATATCTAACTGATACAATCCGGTTCACCGGATTTTAAATTTTTTGTTATATTTATTTTAATAAATTTTGTTATTAAAA
>JAOQMR010000004.1:24973649-24984216 GCA_027563865.1 Erythroxylum pelleterianum
AGATAGATTTATGAGTATTGAGAGAATTATGTGTAAAACATAAAGACAAAAAGGATTAAAAATAAACTCATTAATTAATCTAAAAAATTTACCTAAAAAAACGCTTTTTTGAGAAGTTTCAAATTTGAATTTTTAAAAAAGCTGTATTTTAGTTATCAAAAAAGTCGTATCTATTAAAAGTAGTATTTTTTTTATTTTACAGCCAAATATCTATTTTTTAAAAGCTTTTTTAATAGAAAAAAGTGCTTATTAGCTCTTCAAAAGTTCATCCAAACGGCGCTAAATAACCTTATTTTTTATTGTCAAACAGCTTAGGCCGTGATTTAAGGGATTGAATTGGGTTGAATCTGATTCCAATAATTTAGGACGTGTAATTCGACTTATTGTTATTTCTAATTACATCTAGTAACTGCAATCATTATGACACTTGCTATCCAATATGCAGACTGAAAACTAGCTCTGTTTTAGAGCTGTCCATTTTATTATGGTAAGACATTCCCATCCGGGAGGAAAGCAGGACTTGTGTTTTGTGGGTTCCTACCTCTAATATTGTGTTTAATCTTGTTGCAAATGATGGTTTGAACCAGAATCTCTTGATAATCATTGATAATTAATGGTCACTAGATTTCACTCTTCCCCTGGAAGTTCATGTATGAATACATTCTCAACAACCATAACAACAGACATTATGCTTTTATATATCTGACAGAGATAATTCTCCTTTTCTGCTGTTTCATCTAACAACAGGTTGCTTAATACAAAAACTCTGTATATTTGGTGTCAAGACGAACTAAAAACATGTACCTTCGATGTACAAATCAATAATAGAAACAGATACGGATAACACTTCGCTACAAATATTTTGTCGATGGGTTCCATCCCAACAACTTTTAGGTGCAGAACAGCAACTGAAGTCCTCCATTTGTAACTTTTTACATTTCTTTGAGTGATAATCAATCAAAGTAATGTTTTCCTGGAAAGTATCAACTCCCAATAAAACTTTGTCCTTGAGTTTCCAAGTTCCTGTCATAGATCAGTGATGCTTGCTACCTTCTGTCTAATAAAATATCGCACTTGATGTGTGACATTCAAAAGCAACATGCCAACTTATTTGACATAGAAGACTGTGACCATCGTAGACAATCTTTTGCACCATATTTCAGTGATCAGTGATCTCAAATATCCAAGAACAATTGAGATTTCGATCAAGTTGGTGGTTTATTTGAAATGGGGAGCCTGGAAAGATCAAAGAAGAAAGTCCAGCTTTCGAGAAAAGCTGCAGTTCATTTTGCTTTGTGCTTCGTTATGGGGTTCTTCATTGGTTTTGCTCCTAGTAGGAAAGCTTCTTTCTTCTTTAATCGAGCAGTGACGTCGAACAAATTGCAGTTCTCACCGCCGCCACTTGAAATGTTGCATCGAGCAGTGACACCGCGTGTCAGAAATAATGTTAATCGCAGTTCGATAGCTCCATTGCCACCTCGAAAAAGGTCCGAAGAATCTAAAAGACAAATGCTCTTGAAGAAAGAAGATTTTAAGCAACCCAGTATGGCACCTAGAAGACTCATTATCATTGTTACACCAACTGTTGATAAAGATCGATATAGGGGGGTGTTCTTGAGGAGGTTAGCTAATACTATAAGGCTGATAGCTCCACCGCTTCTGTGGATTGTTGTGGAGAAGCAGTCAGATTCTAGTGAAGTGTCGGAGATACTCAGAAAAACAGGCATTTTGTACAGGCATTTGGTGTTTAAAGAGAATTTTACGGATACAGAAGCTGAATTGGATCATCAGAGGAACGTTGCCCTAAGGCACATTGAACATCACAGGCTCAGTGGGATTGTACATTTTGCTGCTCTCTCCAATGTGTACGATCTCAGCTTCTTTGACGAACTCAGAGAAATCGAGTATGTAACTAATCTCCTCTCAGTTTTCCTATTTCATGTCTCTTTCAAGTTTCAACTAGTTCTGCGTGTCAATAGTCCATTTATCAGAATAGCTACTAAAGTATAGGTTGCTTCAGGGTATTCGGTACGTGGGCAATGGCAATACTTTCAGCAAACAAGAACAAGGTGAAAATTGAAGGACCCGTATGCGATTCCTCGCAGGTTCTTGGATGGCATCTGATGAAAATGAACAATGAAACTGATACAAATTCTCCTCCAATCCATGTTTCAAGTTTGGGGTTCAACAGCTCAATCCTTTGGGACCCTGAAAGATGGGGTCGCCCTTCTTCAGGTCAACAGACCTCACAGGTAAACAGTTCTAGTTACAGGTTCTTGTAATAGATTAAAGTTGACTCTGAAATCATGAGATTCTCCTATACCTTTGCATTGATTCGATCACGCTGGATATAACACGTAAAAGGACTTGACAGAGGGGTCCAATGATACCAACTTGTCATAATTAGGAGTCAGTGGCTTGTTAGCCAACTTTCTAAGCATCTTAGACATTAGGTAATGCCTTGAAAAAAATGTCTGAACATAAGATTTGACAGGAAAGTAATGGAAACATGCAAACGGTAAGAAATTTGTTCATTGAGTGCTTGGAAGGACATTGTGTTTTAATGCTTGTTTTTCTTTTCATCCGTTGAAGAATTCAATCAAATTTGTCAAAGAAGTAGCTCTTGAAGATGAGACTAAGTTAAAGGGAATCCCACCTGAGGACTGCTCTAAAATCATGCTTTGGCGTCTTCAATTTCCCAATCGGAAAACCTGAGCAGATGATCTTCTAAGCACCTCAGGTGCTAGTTCTCGGAGATAAACCTTACAAATCTACAACAACAAAAGTTTCGATGAATACCGGGTCAGAAAAGGTCCAAAAGTACGGAATCTTATTTCTAACGAATAAGTTCGAGAAACTTATGTTAGTTGATAAATTATGAACAGAATCGTAAGTCTCTTTTTTTTTTTTTTGTGTAATGTATTTATTTACCTTCTTGAGTTGATTTTGTTGATAATTTCATAAGGTATTTACATAGACAGTAGGTTCATGTTATCACTCAAAAGTAAAGCATCAATGATGCAAGCAAGTCATTATGTCATTCTTATCTTATTATTATCCTAATATTCATAATTATGCAGCCAACCACTTTACTAGTCGTGTACAGATATACCATATTCATAATTGTGCAACCAACCATTTTGCTAGTCGTGTACAGACATACACTACAAATCAAAACTACGTAAGTGAAATTCTGTCCCGGAGGAATGGGAGTGGGACAGTTGGTGCCATAAACTCCATCTTGCCATGAGTTCCTTCTCTGCTGCACTCCATGCCTAACCAACAGTCACAAGGCATTGTGTTGGATCGCTTGGATCGCTGACAGGAACGGAGCCAGACTCAAGTCTAAGGGGGGGCCGGAAGTCGGGGGGCCAACTCTAAAGGGGAGGCCGGGGGTCAACATTTAAAAAATGTCCTTATTTATTAAAAAATTATATAAGTACATTTAAAAAAAAATTGAAAAGGGAGGCTACCCTTATACATGGCTCCGTCCATGATCGCTGAGATAGCATAAGTCTTAAGGCTATCTTCAGGAACATAACAAAATTCGCGCATTACAATGATCTTGATCCGATGATTGGCAAAACAATCTTGACGCAGGAAATCAGAGAAGTTTCAAATCAACAATTAAGGCCACGGACTATGAAAATTGCGAAACAAGAAATGCCACTGACGCACAATGTGATCCTCTGCCCCGATTTTTGTGTACCTATTTTGTCCCATTAGATCCAAGTCATTCATTTACGTAGGTCTCATATAAATGGATGGCTTGGATTTAATAGAACAAAGTAGGTACACAAAAATGAGGATGGAGGATTTCAGGCCACTAACGTAGTGTATAATGTTTGTTTTTTTAAAGGTTGTACGAAACCTTCCGATGAACCAAAAAAAAATTCTATAAAAATTTGAAATAATGTTTTTAAACTAAAAATTTTTAGAAAAGGGTTCTTTCAAAGGCTTGCTATTAGTTGAGACATTACACTCAAATTGTTTAGTTGAATCCAACTCCTTACTTGTTTTTGATTATTATAAATATTGAAATAAATATGGTTCTTAGAGTACTATTGATACAATACATATTGACATATTAACTATATCCCTAAGCTTACAAGAAAGCTGAATTATTTGTTTTTGTTTTTCATTTAAGTTTCAATGATCAAAAACAACCTCTCTACTTGATAAGGGTAAGATTACGTATTACTAAATCTTTTCAAATTCTGCGTTTAAGCAAAACTTTAATTGAATGTTATTGTTGTTATTTACGTGAGTTACGTTTGACAATTTCCTTTTGATCAAATTTCCTTTTATTTGGTTGTATATAATCTCTCTGTTGGAGTGTCCCATATTGCCTATACATGAAGATGTTAAAAAGTTTATAAGTGGTAAGGGTCAACTATCTAAACAACTAGAACTAGTTATTTGGACAATAGTTGACCCAAATCCAATTCTTGTTAGTGGACTCTACACTCTGCCCATATTAAAAATTTAACACGGTATCAAAGCCTTTGTGACCAAATGGTCATGGGTTCAAATCCTGTCACTCACCTATTATTAAGCACAAGGTAGAGTGGACCTGTGCAAGTTTCAAGTCCAAAGGGCATTAACTTAAGGGTATGTGTTAGTGAATATATAAAACCAATCAAGTTAGCCCCACACAACAGTTTAAGCTATTGTGGTGAAACGGTTACTTAACATGGTATTAGAGCCTTTATGACCAAGTGGCCGTGAGTTCAAATCCTACCACCCACCTATTATTCAGCACAGGGTAGAGTGAGCATGTGCAAGTTTCAAGCCCAAAGGGCTTTCACTTGAGAGGGTGTGTTAGTGAATATATAAAACCAATTAAGTTGGCCTCACACAACAGTTTAAGCTATTGTGGTGAAACGGTCACTTAACATGGTATCAGAGCAGGTTTGACTTGGATTATTAATTTCTCGGTTGTCCGTCTGGATGTTCATTCCCAGCGGCTCGGTCCGGTTTCTACTGCGTATATTTTAAGTGATAACTGGATGTCCAACCTCAGTTTCACTTGAGGGGGAGTGTTAGAGTGTCACATATTGCCTAGATATCTATTTATTAAATTGATAAATTTTTATAAAACAAAATAAGTACAAAGTAACGGGAAGATATTGATCCTCTTATTTACACGGTACTGCCTAGCTAACAAATTCCTGGCCCTACAAAGGCATCTTGTTCAACCACTACATACAATGATAGGGCAGGACATGAAGGCTACTCATTTGAATTTGATTGTGCCTTACAAATCAGTTTTTGTGCATCTCCTGGTTATTTGACCAAACATACTTGTACTCCATTTGTAATCTAGCTATACAAAAATACATTAAGAAACAAGCCTAGCACAGAAGAAGGGTCGTGCTGAGTAGTATGTAATATAGAATCATAATTCGGCTGTTTAAATTCTCTACGCCCCTAAGCTGTTCCAATCATGTTTCAGTTAATTTTATACACATATTTGTGTAAGGCCTAAATAAATGTGTGAATGAGATATAATAGAATATGACAAAAACTAGTTTATGAGAACAGAGAATCTATATATATATAACGAATTCTACTTCCATAAAACGAAAAATAAAAGTTGACAAAGTTTGTCTTTATTTGTCTTTATCGTGTGTAAAAAATATAAAATTTTTATAATTTTAACATTTTTTAGTTTTTAATTTTTTAAGTTAAATTTAAGAGTTGAGTTGAGTTATTATATTTTTAACTTAGGCATAAGAGAATGAATTTTTCTAAAAATTATAAGAAATTTTTTATAATTTTAAAATTTAATTAATTTTTTGAAATTTCCTAAACTATAACATATGTTTGTATATTTTATCATTTTTATTATTTTAAATTATAAAATATATTATTAAAAATTTAAAAAGTCTTTAGTTAAGAAGTTATTAAACTATTTTAATGAAAATTGTATTTTAGTATATTGTTGTGCTTATGTAATAAAACTTATATAAATATTAGTAATAATTTTTGATAAAATAATTCGACAGAAAATTAATAAAATTTTATTTTTTAATATCATAAGATATATTTTAAAGGCATTCATTTCAGGAATAAAAATTGAAAGACAGTTTTCTCACAGATATTGCCAATTTAATGCCAACTTTGCTGACAAACGTAAATAGGCCAATAAATAAGGTCTCCAACATCTAATCACTTAAAGCGGAATCTTGTTCTAACTCTCATTTTGTTGTGCATGTTCTTGTGGTCAAATCTGAACTGTCACTTTGGAAATTTACAGTGTCTACACTTGTATCTACCTCATAAATTGGAAAGTCACATTCAACTAATTGTCCATGGAGGTCAGAAACATGAGAAAGGTCATTGCCACCGAAAGAAACAAGGCTTCCATTAACGAAAAGTGGGGTTCATTATTGTCCCTAATCAGTAATCAATAAGAAGTGGGGTCAAACTTAGCTAAACCAGCTGGTTCATGCCCATATTCTCTCTCGCCTCGCAGTCGGCAGCACCGGTGGAACAAAAGATCTATTTGTCTCCCCATACCCAAAGAACCCTTCTTTAGCATCTTTTTTTCAACCTTTTTGCTCTGTTTCTATAGATAGATTCATAACGAAGAAAAAGACCCATCTGCGAAACTCTTGTCAAGATAGCATTTTGAGATCTTCCCACTTGGCTTTGCTTACTGGTATTTATGTTTCCTCTGAATTCGTTAGACCCCATTTAAAAGATTTTGGCTTTTCTTCGTTTCATTTGGTCGTTGTACAGTTTTGTCTTTGTTTTTTTGGGATTGTGCTGAATCTGTGTTCAAAATCTGTTTCTTCTGTTGCATAATTGCTTTGAATTATCTGTCGGTGGCTTCATATAACTTGCCATTTTTCTTATGGTTTGCTTGTTCGTTGAGAATATGTTGGAAATGTGGAAAAAATGGAAAACTCAGCTCTTAAGTTTACCATTTTAATGAACTTTTTGCTAAGGTGAAGCTATTCTAACTCTGTAATGTTCAGCGGTCACCAGATTGGGACTTAACCAAACGAGCTAAGTCAAAACACTTTGACCTCCGCTGTTACATTTTTTCGATTCTTACCCTTGTTTTACATCTCCCTTAGGGAGTTCAGTTTGTGTCTATCAAGATCGTAGCTCTCTTTTTCTTCTTATCCTTTTTCTTGATTTTTTATTGACACTGCCCATGAGGTTCTCTAGCTCTGTTTTTAGAACAGTTTTATTTAACTATATTTAGTTTTCCTTTCTTTATTCATAAGTTGTAATGGTATTGACTCGTTTCAGAATTGGTCCCTCGATTTGTTTCAGGAACAGGTTGAACTGAATTGGTCAGTAGAAAATGGGTAAGAAAGGAAAATGGTTTTCTAACATCAAGAAGGCCCTCAGCCCAGATTCCAAAGACAAAAAAGATAAGGTAACTGAAACCATTTCCCTACAAACTTTACAAGTTTCATTATACATTTGGAATGGGATGTAACTTTTCAGTTTGTACTAATAACCAAACTATTTTACAGAAATCAAATCAACTGAAGGACAAATCCTTTCCCGAGCTACAGCAGCTGGATTCCAATTCCACTTCTTTGGGGACTGTGACAGTACCATCTCCGCCTTCTCAATCAGAGGAAGTGAAATTAATTGAAAGCACAAGTGAAGAGCACAAAGGTCCTTACTCTGCTCCTATTGCAACACCTGTAGCAGCTGAGCCTGCTTTTACTACTGTCCAGCCAACCATGGAGGTTGTGCAAGTTGCTAAAGTTAATAGGTTTGCTGGCAAACTCAGTGAACAAGCAGCTGCAATAATGATTCAAACAACATTCAGAGGATACTTGGTAGGTTATGCTGTACAGTGACCAATTGATGAGAACCAGTATATGTTGTTTCCAAATTCCCTTTGCTTTGGTGCATACACTTTTCAATTTACAAATGCCACATTCCAATTAGCTATTCAAGTTATTTGCTGTTATAATTGTCTTGGAACTTTCACTATTAACTGGGCTAAGAGAAGCCATATTTTAAGAAGATTTTATTCTTGTTACTTGTTGGTTGTGTAAGTAAGAGTATGGGAAGCTTATAGTTTCTTGATATGAACATTGTTGTTTTCTTGTGAAAGATGGTTGAAGCTGCGAGTTATCTCAGATGATTTTGCTGTATTTAAGTTCTCTTCCAAAATCTGATGTCTATTTCTTCTATTGCAAACTATACTGTTAACCATGACCAAAAACATTATAGGCTAGTCTTCATTAATTCTGATTTCTCTTTTCAGGCAAGAAGGGCATTGCATGCTTTGAGAGGGTTGGTCAGGCTTAAGTCGCTAATGGAAGGACCAACTGTCAAACGACAAGCTGTACATACCCTTCGGTGCATGCAAACTTTATCCCGAGTTCAGTCTCAAATTCAAACTAGGAGAATCAGAATGTCAGAAGAGAACGAGGCCCTTCAAAGACAACTCCTACAGAAGCATGCAAAAGAGCTGGAGAATTTGCGGGTTTGCCTTTTTAGCCTTTATACTAATATGTGAATTTCTCATGTTGCTTTGTCTTAGATTCACAGTATCAGAACTTCAATATTCATACTATGTCATTTTAAAATGTCAAGTCTTTAATCTCTTTACTACTCCAGGATTTTTGGTGGCAGTTCAACTACTTTAGTTTCGAGTTATATTTTCAACATAAACTTAAAGTGATATTGTGAAGATATTCCCCAAAAAGGGGTCAAAACTTAACTTCCAAATGATTGTATAATTATGTTTCTTACAAAGATGGAAAATTTATATGATCATCTACTATATTTTCTCATGTTCTACGTGCTATTTCTGCCAACTTCTAGTCATGTTCCCTTAAGCTTATGACTATTTCGTTGTTGTGATAGATGAAAGAGGAATGGGATGACAGCTTACAATCAATGGAACAGATCGAAGCTAACCTGCTTAGCAAGTATGAGGCTGCAATGAGAAGGGAAAGATCGCTGGCTTATGCATTCTCTCATCAGGTGACTGAAATTTTCAATTTAGCATATTACTATGAGGAGTCAAGGTCATGATGGGATAATTTTGGTTGTTTTATTCGCTACATGCAATATTGGACTCATTTGCTTGTTCAAGTTTAAAGGCCATGGTTCAGGAGAACTTCTGATTTACTAGTTCATACTGAAATACTACAATGCAATTAATATTTTTGTACCCCGAGTGAAGACATGGTCACTGGAAGAGAAAAAACTCACCCTTCAAGAGAAGTTCATTCAGATTTTGTGGAGTTCCTTATGATTTCTGTGTCTAACCTTGCTTGGATCTCCCTTGTAGAAAACCGGGAAAAATCCCCCAAGATCTGCAAATCCGATGTTCATGAATCAGGGCAATCCATCCTGGGGTTGGAGCTGGTTGGAAAGATGGATGGCAGCTCATCCATGGGATAGCCGGAGCATGGCAGAGAAGGAATTTAATGACCACTCATCTGTAAAGAGTGCAAGCCGTAGCATTGGAGGGGAGATTACAAAGTCCTATGCGCGCTACCAGCTGAATTCGGAGAAACTATCACCAAGCGAAAGTGAAAAGCCTAGCAAAACTGTGAGCCTACACTCTCCTCCAACTCCTCTCAAGCCAGCTTCTTCTGCAGTTGCCAGAAAACTGAAGTCAGCAAGCCCAAGGAGCAGCATTGGGGTTCAAGATGATGACTCCAGAAGCATGATGAGCATGCAATCTAGGAGACACAGCATTGCAGGGTCATCAGTGCAAGATGATGAGAGTATGGGGAGCTCTTCAACTGTTCCAAGCTACATGGTAGCCACCAAGTCTGCAAGAGCGAAATCCCGGATGCAAAGTCCAATAGGGCTAGATAAGAATGGGATACCAGACAAGGAAAAGGGATCAACAGGGCCTGCAAAGAAGCGGCTTTCTTATCCACTGTCACCGGCCAGACCAAGGCGGCATTCAGGTCCACCAAAGATTGAAAGCAACTTCAGAGCTCAAAACACAGTGGCCATTGGAGATGGCATCTAACCACTTGTTATCACGTGGTCTTCAACAATCCAAGAAAATGGAAAAATAAAAGGATCACTTGGATTCTGAATCTTTTCTTTCCCCTGCCAAAAGGGATTGTATTTATTCATTGCTTAGAATTGTTTGGGGTGAAATTGGTTCCTTGATATTACTTATGATGGTTATTGTTATCATTTTAAACTCTTACATCTCCATTGTTCATGTATTTGGAATCTTTAGATTTGTACTTTGAGAAATGACGTTGAAATTGACATTTCAGTTATGTTGCAACTGAAAAGATTATACCTTTGATATCTTTCGTGGTTGACTTTGTAATAATTGGTATTTCTTTTCGTATTAACACTCTTTTTAGGTTTGTGATGAATGATAGAAGTTTAACACTGTGTATGGCAATTTAAGATGTAAAGGAAACGAGAGTAAATTTAAATGAGGAAATGAAAGGAAAGGAAAAGAAGTGAAATTTAATTTTCTTCGTTTGGATTAGAGTTTCTTAAAATAAGTGAGGAAATAGAATTTTCATTGTTTGGATATATAGATGGAAAAGAATGGAAATTAGGTAATAATATATAAATTTGACAAATCTGCCCATGCATA
>JAOQMR010000004.1:25020850-25037287 GCA_027563865.1 Erythroxylum pelleterianum
TGCTATGTGTTTACATGATATTGCAAGAATTATGATTTGCATGAATGATGAGAATTGTCAAGAATGCATGATTGGTTGAATTATGCATGTTATATGAATTTGTTGAGTGATTGCTAAAATGTATGAAGAATGAATGACTATGCTTGTGTATATAAATATAAATGTGTTACCTACAGAGCGAAAGCTCACCCCCCTCAAATCTCCAGGAATTGAGCAGGATCCGGAGGAGCGAGTTTAAAGGCATTCACTCCAAGAATTTCTTTTGCTTTTGTATTTGAAATGATTTTGTAAAAGCAATGCTTTAGTTGCATTTTGAGGAAACATGTATTTTTGAAGACTTATGTAATTGGGCTTAAAATGCCCACTAAAGCATTGAATGATGCATGATGGAATGAACATGATATGATGATGATGAAATGATCAAGACATAGTCCCAAAGTGAATGTCAAGCTATGAGTTATAATGCATGATTGTATAGCCTTTCAAATAATGCATGAAATGTCTAGAATGTCATATGGGTAGATAAGTGTCATGAGTTTGAGATAGAATAGATGTGTATGTTAGTAATGAAGGTGAGAATGAGGCATGTGTGAGGTTAGTTTTGCAAAGTTTTGTAAATGTGTTCAATTGGTTGGACAATTGAAGTTTGGGATTAAGACGATGGTGAATATGACAAGCCAGGTGTTAGTCATGTGCATGAAGTATTGAGGTGTAAAATGAGTGGATTTAAGATTAAGGAATGATTAGAAGTGTAAAGATTTGGTGCAGGAATGGATGAGTGTCAAATTGGGCAGGGAAATAGTGAAAATTCCCCTGTCCGTTAAACGGACACGGATGTCCGTTTAACGGACAGATTCGGGTTAGAATAACCCCTCATGCTCAAAGCTGTGTCCGTTAGACGGACACCACTGTCCGTTTAACGGACAGTCTCGGGTTAAATAGCCCTCAAGTGAAACCTCATGTCCATTAGACGAACATGCATGTCCATTTAACGGACACATTCGGGTTAAAAAGATTTCAAGTTCGCCTTGACGGACACGCTTGTCCGTTTAACGGACAGGTTCGGGAAAATTACTGTGCATGGCTGTCTCGTGTCCGTTTAACGGACACCCAAGTCCGTTTAACGGACAGATTCGGCCAAAACAGTACCTAAGGCGCAACTCGTGTCTGTTTAACGGACACCAATGTCCGTTTAACGGACATGACTCTAAAAAGTCAAAATGTTGACTTTCTCAAAGATGAACAGAAATTAAGTTTTAACTAATGTAAGCTCACCACTATAGGGAGTAAGAAATAATGAGGGTAAAATTAATGATGTTTAGCAAGATAAAGGTATGAATCAAGATTATCAAGACCAAGGAAAATTGTCCCGGGAACGGGCCCCCAACGGGCTCGCCTCCCGGGGCAGTCGGGCTTCGGGGCCGGGGTCCGACACTGATTTTGATTTCACTGGATGCCAAGATAGTCAGAGATCCACATCGTGTTATATTTACCTGCTAGCTGGAGGAGCGATTTCTTGGAAGAGTGCTAAGCAGACACTCATAGCTTCTTTCATTATGGCAACGAAGTTTATAGCATGTATAAGGCATCCAATCAAGGAATATGGCTACTGAATTTTGTCACTAGGCTGCACATTGTAGATGATATTGAAAGACCACTAAAGTTATTTTGTGACAATAAGTCAGCAGCGCTATACTCCAACAACAATAGGAGTTCAACGAATTCAAAGCATATAGACCTTAAGTTCCTAGTTGTCAAAGAAAGAGTTCAAGATGGTCAAATGTCTATTGAACATATTCGAACAAACTCCATGGTTGCGGATCCGTTCACTGAGAGATTACCACCCAAGGTCTTATATGAGCATGTCGCTCATATAGGTGTTGTGTCTATTGAAGATATGTGATTTTAGTTGGAGTTTATTATTTCGAATGATTTTCAGTTATAGACACTCTTATGATTTATTTAAACCTTAAAGTCCATTTGGTTGATCTCATCAAGGAAGAAGGGATTTGGACTAGTTGGAAGTAGTCAGGTTAAGATCACATTATATGTAATTTTCATGCTACACATCCATGCTTGATCTATGTTGTTCAATTATATTAGCATAAGTGACCATTGATGGGTTTAGTTATGATATGAGTATAATGAAAATTGCTTTAATCCTATCTAATTATAATTGACGAATGAGATTGATTAAAGATGTATTTAGTCATGATAGCAAATTTTGAGCTTATAAGGTTATGACATGATACAATTAAAAGAATTATATATATATATGACCCAAGTGGGAGATTGTTGGATTTAATCTAATGTGTTGGTACACACACACACACACACACACATATACATATATATATGAATTAATTGTATATTATAAGCTATCATAAAGTTAAGCCCGGTTAAAGTGATTATTAAGGTTAAAAAGTCGGGGCTATTTGATATCTAATAAAGTATTAACTTTAATGTGTAGAGACCTAATAGTCTAATTTCTATTTTATGATGGGCTAAAATAGAAATAAGACCAATTATATAAGAATTTAGGGTTATGATCTCCAAGTCATATGAACAATTGTATCAGTCAGAGAAAAGACGATTCTTGAGAGAAAATAGGCGTACATATTGACTTAGAAGACGGATAACCGTAAGACTTAAGAATCACGTTGTTCTCATAAATCCAGGTATGCTTTCGTAATAAATCTAAGTACTCTTGATGATTTGACATGATTGTTTTGTGATTGGTGACGATTTTTATTATAAAGAATCATATTCTATCATACTTACCTTCATCTTGTCTCCAAGATATGCAGAAGAAGAGGAAGGGACATTAGGTTATGAAATCAAAGTATACTCGTGCATTGTCCAAATAGTTTTGAAGCTATCAAGGTGCTTTCCTCATAAATAGTTGGGGGATTTTCTCTAGCCTCTAGGATTATCCTAAGGAATAGGCTTATCAACACCATAGGCTTCTAAACCCTCCGAATGAGAAATTTTTTATTTTTGTTGTTTAGAATGAAATAAGATGTAATTTAAAACTCTCTTCTTCTATTCAATTTCATTTCATTTTATTATAAAACTTACCCCAAACCAAACAATAAAATACTATTACATTCTATTTTATTCCATTATAAAACTCTCAACTAAATATATTCTCGATAATCATATCATATGCAAGTTGCGACTTTTCTCATCATGAAAGAGACAACCGACCACCAGGTGGTAGCTTTCTGACGTACTCAGAGCTCCAAGACACTCGGAACACGCTAACTTTTCCAAGTAAGATCAAACAATGGCCAATTAGGCAGTAAGTATCGGTTCACTATATTGTATAATCTTGATAATGACTAGATCATGATGATATACAATCTCCAAGAATTTAGGATAATTTGAGAGACAGTATATTAAATTACATTACAGGTAAGAATCAAGTTATACTGAATATCTGCCATTGTTATCTGCATCAAATGGGTCTAATCGCCACTCACTACTGTAATATGAATTGGGCAAACCCAACCAAAACTTGAAAGCCTCAGCTGCCTTCTTCCTTTCTCTCCTCCTGTCCTGTCTTGCCTGAGAGGCATGCTTACTGGTAAACATCCTGGAATGCATCTCTACGTATATTTTCTTGTACTTGGTCTTATTTGGTGGTATTCCATTCTCTTCCATGCAAGCAACAATCTCTAAAGCCTTCTTGAAAAATGCAGCTCTTACACAAATATCAGCCAGAGTATCTAACAGCCCTTTGTCAGGCTTCAGTGGTGGGGGAGAGGGCAAATTCGGATCATAATCCTCTCCTTCCTTCGCTCCACATCTTTCCTGCACTTCTTTCCAAAGCAAGAGTGCCTCTCCTGGTTTCCTAGCCAGGCTTATACCATTTGCAAGACTTCCATAAGTAGCTACATTTGGGTAAAAGCCATTCTCCTTCATTTTCTGGATTACTTTCTTTGCTTCCTCGACCAACCCCATTCTGCAATACCCTTCAACCAACATATTCCAAGCAATCATATCAACTTTCACCCGTGGATCTTTGATCATCTCGTCAAAAATCTTGTTAGCCAACTTTGGTTGACCCAAAAGTGCAAAAGCCTTCATCAAGGTCGTGTAACTGACTTTGGTTGGCAGAATTCCCTTAGCTCGCATCTCATTGAAGAAGGCAAGGGCCCCTTGACTATCATCAACCATTATGCACCCATCAATCAGGGTGTTATAAGAGACAACATCAGGCTCAATTTTAGCAGCATCAGTCATCTCTTTCAACAACTCCTTAGCCTTGTCTATCTCCAGGTGTTGGCAATAACCTTTGAGCAGAATGTTATAAGTAATCCTATTAGCAGGCACACCAATTCTTGTCATCTCGGCCAGCACTTGTCGAGCATGTTCCATCAAACCTGCCTTGACGAAAGCTGAAACAACAGTTGTATATGTGACATGATCTGGATGACTAGCTTTATCCTCCTGATGCCTCATTGCCTCCAGCGTTCTCAGAGTATCACTGACACGACGTTGCTTCATATAACCCTTCATCAATGTCGTGTAGATTCTAGAGTCAGGTTCAAATGCCTTTGGCAATAATGGTGGCTCACCACCACCATCCCCTACAGAATTCGGTAGCAACTTCTCAAACACATCCACCCAGTTCGGACTCGAATTCTCAATCTCATCATCCTCATCATCGCTCAAAACCTCGAAATTGGCCTCCCTAAGTATCTTACACATATCTCTCCTTCTTTCCCTCATTGCTTGAACCACTGTCTCTGCAATTTCCAAATCACCAAACCCCACATAAGCTGCAACAAGAGAATGCAAAGTAGTGATACACAAGGGAATACCCTTTTCAATGACTCTCTCCACTACAAAAACAAGCAGATCTTTCCTTTCACACCTTGCACACAACTTAATCATCACATTATAAGTCAAAATATCAGGTTTAAGTCCAAACGCAGACATTTCCTCGAACAGGGCTAAGAATGTTTTGGCATCTCCAAGATTAGCACAAGCATTAAGAACATTGTTGAAGGCACCTGTATCAGGTTTCGAGTCAGACACCATATCCTCATCCGAGAATCGCCGTAGACGTCGAGTGATAGACTTGAAGAGCTCGATGGCTTGCGTTGGACCATCGTCGGCGCAGGAGGAGAGACCGCTGATGACGGCAGACCACGCCTTCACATGCGGGAGATATCCTGACCGGAGCATGGACTTGATGAGGGAGACAGCGTAGAGCAGCTGGCCGGATTTGGTGGCAGCGACGGCCAGAAGACCGAGAGAGTTGGCGTCGAGGCGGTGAAGTTGACGTTCATGGCGGAGGCGCGTGAGAATGGACTGAGCGCGTGTGAGGCCAAGACTGGATTTTTGATAGGAGAGCTGAGCAACTAAGCGACTCAGGCAAGTGGGGTTTGGGAGGTGATTGCATTGAGTGTAAAGGGTCCATGCTTCTTCAGTTTTCCGTTGCCGGAGAAGCCACAAAAGGGTCTGATCGTCAGTGATATTTGTGGGGGTAGTAACAACGGTGGTAATGGTGTTTTGGTTGGAGACAGAATTAACCCGAGATGAGTTTGAGAATTTGGAACGAACAGATGTTGGCTGCGGGCATGGCAAAGAGATGTGAGTAAAGGGACGCGCGTTAGAGAGAGAAGTGGAAGAAGTAGACGATGAAGATGAAGTGGGTAATGGAAGGTTCATGCTTGGAGATTGTGATACAAACTCTTTTCCATCTGAGATGGAACAGTATCAAGATAAAGAAACACGACAAGAATTAACTCAAGACAGAAGAAGAAGAAGATTAATAGGATAATTGTGTGGAGGGGCAAACTGGAATCACTTTCAGGTGAAGCTCAGGTCGGGGTGGACAGGGGGTGTACCACGTGGAGTATATTCTATCCTCTTGTTTAGTTGGTGTCACTTTTACTTGTAACAAGCCTCTCAATTGCATTATTCCACATATTCAATGAGAACTTGATTATCTAATATATATACATTATCTCTTTGAATGTTAACTTACTGATTACTCCCCCTCCTATTTATAATAATTGTTGTTTTAAAAAAGCGCACACTTATTAAAAAAACTAATAAAATTATAGATATAACCTTATTAATACTCCCATAAAATTATCTCGTAATCCCGTGAAGTTATAAATGGTTGATAATACCATGATCAACATCTTAAATGGTTGATAAAAGAATGAATTAATTAATGTTTTTAAAGTTTCGATGTTTCAACTTTTAGAGTTTCAATGTATTTAACCCTTACAACTCTTTATCTTCGTTTCTACAGTTTATATGGGCGTCCCTTCATTTCTACCATTATGATTATTCATTTATTTTTTAAAGCAGATTTGTCAACAGATTTTTTAATGTATTTTTTAAAGTAGATTCGTTACAACCATTTTCGATTCTTGCTTGTAGATTATACTTATAAATTATGTGTAGAGCTTTTATATTTAAATAAATAAATGAATGTTGCTGAGAACTGAAAGGTTTTGAAGCAAATAAAAAAGAAACATGATGAAATGCATTGAAAAGATAATTTGCAATAATTAACATGTGAGAGAAATTACATATTAAATCGCCTTGAAATTGTTATCTGCGTAATTAAGATTAGAGAGAAATTAAAGGTTAATTTTAAAAGTAAAATTATAAACATACGTATAAAGTAAAAAATGACACTTAGAGTATGTTTGCTAAATGAATTATACATTCTTTGGCCACGACTCAGACTGGGAATGCTCGGCTTAACCCTACCAACCCAAAAGACCCGTATTCGAATTAAAACGACATCATTTTAATATAACTATTAACCTGACTAAGCCCCAGCCCGTGCCCATTACCAATCGCAAGTAAAACAGAACAGCAATGCAAGACTAGAGCACACCAATTGGTTCTGTATCCTTCCGTTGAATAAGTAGCAAACTAAACAAGTGAAGTTTTTCTAATAAACTACTGAATATTAAGACCATTCTTCAAAGGAGTCGGTCATTTCTATTGGAAAAGATGTGTATACAATACTCTGTACATGATATGTTAGAAAGCCACGCCCCTCCAACTGCAATCCCCTCCTCTTTTTTTCCAGTGCAGAAGTTACCAACTTCAGTCAATCAGCTATCTGTATTTCCAGTTATGTACACCAGAAGTCGTAAAGTGAAGACTGGAGCTTCCTATTGTTCCTTCACAATCAGCTCCTCCGTTGTTATCTGAATATTCCCACATATACCACCACTAACCAGGGAGCTAAATCTACCTGTACACCTGCTCTACTAATTACAAATTCACAATTTATGTTCAGTGAAACTATGAGAGGTGAAATGAGCCTTGTCCTTCTGTTATAGCATACATAAGTTTCTCTTTCATCTTCTCCTGCAAAAGGATGTCCGTGAGAAATCTACAAATGTATTATACTATAGAAAGATACAAACCGAAGCTAAAAAAACAAGATGGGTACTTTCGAAGAGTAAGGTGGCAACTTTAGATAATTAGCACAAGTCATCACACTTGGCAAGTCTGCATCATCAAAGTTGCTGAAATGCTGTAAAGAACAACGAACATAAGATGATTGAGGTTGCTGTAAATAAACGAGGCAGGGGTAGAGGAGGACAAAGATGTGCCAATCTCACAAACCTTCCTGACAATTGTCAATTTCGGATTCAGAGATGCTAACCCTCCAGGAGGAAGTCGAGGTGCCCCAGTCACAAATTGTAGAAATGCTCGTCGCTCATTATTGTTAAACTCTTGAATAATTTCCAGTAACTGCATTTCAATACAAAGTGAGTACCCTCAGAGACCAACAAAATGAAAACTGTGACTAATTTCAATCAGAGAGCACACAGACATTGCTGATTGGCAGACTGCTAGCAGTGTATCCATGGTCAAACTTGATATGATCCAGCAGCTCATCAAACTACTTAGACAAAGTTCACAATGTCAGTTAATGACTACAATTAATTTCCTAAAACGAAGATTGATCAATCAAATTGCAGATATGCTTACAGCCCAAAGATCACGTTGTCCACAAAGCAAATGCTCTACTTCCTCCTCTGTGAAAATCTGAAGATGTTTAATTGGGAAAACCTGAAATAATGACAAAAAGCAAATATATTGTCAAACAAAAAAAAAACACGAGACTGACAAATTGAGTACAATTATTAGATACATAGGAAAGCCTGATTAAGTCTCTATATCATGAAATAAGCCTATTAATCTCCAGTTCTACAATGCAGTGGGGAGAATCAAAGAATTCTAGCATTACGCTAGACGGGATAAAGAAAAACCAAAAAGCCACTAGACTAGGAAATATATCATCGGCGAAGTTTTTATATCTCTCACTCTCTTTATTCTAAGAAAAACTTTTAACTATTGGCCAACTTGATAAGAGAAAAAGAAGTCAGGCCACAGGGAACTGATCATATCATCAAACAACTAAAAGTATGCATGTCAGACCTGGTTAAATCCAGACTTGAACGCTTCAACTTGTCTGGAAATTCCAGTATGTATGGTAGCATCCACAACACAGCTAAGGTACTCTTCCAAGTTATCCATAGTCACCTAAGTAAAAGCAAATAAATCAGTTAATGGAGTTCAGGATTATCATGTTAAAAGGAATTGAGAGATCACTTACAATATCTTGATCTTGATCATGAGAAAGGATATAATCAGGATATCCAGGAAGAGTAAAGTCGAGAGTGAGATCCTCAATTCTAGTATTCCTAAAGCATGCATCAGGGATAGAATATGAATTTTCTCCACAGGAAGATCCCAGAATCTTTCTCCTCTTGACAAGAGCCTGAAATTCTGTCAATGTCCTACCAAGCTCAGGATCAAATGACTGAATGTCATACAAATTAAGTTCCTGTACAAAGAAAAAATGAGAGAGACATTCAGAGCGTGCCTAATCAGTGGTTGATAAAACTTTTACTTATGTTCTCAAGTTCATTGTTCAAGGACTACCTGCTCAAGAATTAGTCTATAGAAGGCTTTGGAAAACGGCAGATCCAAGACCCTTCCATCTTGAAGAGCCTTTGCCACGAGCTGGCCCAAAAGGACAAACATTTTTATAACTTCAGAAAATTGTGCATCTTCGGGGGCATCTGATGTAGATGGCCAGGGGCGAGGAAAAAGTCCAAAAGCAGATATCATGATTCCAGAATCCTCATCCTGCAAGCTTTTCTGGGTTGAAATTGAAACATTGTCCTCTCTCCACATACCCATGCTAAATTTCTGAAACTCATGGCTAACCAGGGTATAAAATTCCAACGTTGGACCAAGACCAGTACCAACTTCTTCCTCATACATTACTTCAACTGGTACTTTAACACGAGCATGAAGGTCCATCATCTGGGCTGCAGACTCTAGAATTCTGTCACGGTGAACTAAGAACTTCTTACGGGATGCACTGCCAGAATTTGGTCGCCTATCTCTTAAGATACCTGGATAATCATGAGGAGGTGCCTGTGTTGATATTTGTTGAGGACCAAATGCTGATAACCGGTAGTATTTACACCTAGCCTCAAAGCCAAATAGAAAAGGGCATGAAGCCATAAGCTGGTTGCACCAGAGAGGTAAACCCCCAGTAGATACAGCCAAAGAATCTCGCATCTGCTGCTCCAGCTTTTCAGTCAATTTGCTGTTCACAAATTCATTCTGTGATACAGAACGAACTGCTACTCTCAAATTATCCAAGTTATCAACTAGACCTTCTGCAAATGCATGTACTCTCTCATGGGACATCAGTTGAAAATTGAACTTATTCAAACCTTCTAAACTTTTCAGTAGAAACAATATGTCATAGGTAGGACTGGATTCGTCCAAGCCAGAAGCTACTTCACAATCAAATAGGCTGGAAAGGAAAGATGAGTATAAAATGTAAGCCCCAGTTTTTTCTGACAATGAGGAACTTTGAGCCACACCAAGGCATCCTAGGCTTTCATCATCTTTAGGTTCCATATACGTTTTATAGGTGAGTGTGTAAACTTGACTCCACAATTTTGCCCCAGCATCAAGTTCATGTTCCAGCTTGACTTTGTGCTGGAGAATTCCTTGGTATAGTGTCGAAGTCTGCTTCAACTGTTGTCCTTCTAGGTAAAACAATAGTTTGGGGGAAGATTCTTCATTGCTACATGAGGGAGAAACCTCAGTTGCTACACCATTGTTTGCTCCAGATGGAAATTGTATTACATGCTCTCTATCAGCCTGGAGCGCAGGAAAGCACTACTAGTGTCAAATTCAGGAAATTTTCACTCAAACCAATAAGCAGAACCTAAGGAGAAGACGTACATATACCATGGATTATCTAGTCAAGAACCTAAGACTTCACTAACAGTACCTTTGTTAGGCAGGGAAAACAACATAAAACATGAATTTTAACTAAAAATATGAATTAAGAAAAACAATCAAAATTGAGAAACACACTTACCACCTTTAAACTACACAAAGTATAAACTTGTTAAAGATGGAGCATAAATGATTGCATTTAATTTATATTTATAAGACTTTATTTTTTTAACTTTCTTGTTTCGAGCATCTTAGGCCATAACTCTTAATACAAATAGGGTCATCTGGAGCCACATGTGCCTATATCTTTCATTCTTCTCCCTTCTTTTCCTTTCTTCTTCGCATCTTCTCACTCTATTCCCCTTCCCATGTTGTCCTACATCAGAGGGCCAATTTCACACATTCCCAGGAAAATGCATTAATGAAGGTAATATGTACTTACGGTATCTATAGCATCTAAAGTAGGATTTGAAAATAATGTTTCGCCAGGACTTCCCTGTCCTGAATTTGCAGCTTGTTCAGGTGAAGATTGTGATAAGTCAGCCACAGTTTCCTGCAAAAGAATGCAACAAGTCAGAGCAGATTCCACAGAACAAATGTGCAACAAAAAAGAACTGAATAAAGAAGCATAAAAGAAAAACCAGATTACAAAGATTGAAGCATAGAAACAACCTGCAACTCAGGCAAATCAACGGACATTCTGTCAGAGCCCACAAGATCTGAATTTTCTCCCTGTGTGAGGTTTGCATCTGCAGGCAATTCTAACCGCACACCTTCCCTTGGTTGTATGAATTTAGCAGCACATAATATACTTTTGTCTTTCTTCACTAGAACTTTAGGCAGTAAAAACCCCCCGATAGCCTCCAAAGAGGATAAGGGGTCAACAGTCAAAGCATTTTCAGAATAGTCAGCAAGGGAAGACTCTCCTTCTTCCCTCACAAAACGAACTCTTACGCATGGATGAGATACAGAACGGCCATAAGGAACAGCAGCAAATGAGTTCTTTTGCTTGTATCCATGACTCAAAATGACAGGGAAATTTTCCAAAGAAGATAGTGCACTTTGTAGTTTCCGTATTAAAACAGATATAGCCAACTCTTCAGTCATGTCAGAAGAAGACATAAAAAGCCTTGCAAACACCTCAAATCTTCTCTGTACAACAAGGCGATGATCCAATACCCCATTAACATCCACATTTTCCTTCATATACTGCCCATTTGAAATATATTTTACCAATGATTTCACTATTCCACTCTCAATAAATTCAAACATGGAAACAGGCTCTGCACCATTAAGCTTTGACATAATCTGAAGTAATAAAAAGTGGAACTTTTCTTCACTACTGTTGGAAGCACCAGTTTGTAAAGATGAATTCATCAAATCACTCAATTCTGTAGAAAGAGATCTGAGCTTTTGAAGGATATCGGTGAATCCTTTGTCAGAGTTGCATAATACACGAGTAAAGTGACTGCTTCTTATATGCTTTGCAAGATTTTGAACACTATCCTTTTCAAGCTTGCACATTCCCACTTCTGACGCTGGAGGAGACTGATAGCTGTCAAAAGCATAGCATAAGCATCTCAAAGCAACCTTTGACACAGACTTTTGACTAGAGTGAAATGGAAACTGTATTTCATTGAGAACTGGGAACATCAGATGCGAAGATTTTTCTGGTGTCAGCAGGGAATCTATGGCAAAAAAAACACCTTCCTTGATGAAAGAGTCCAAGAAAACATTTGAAAGCTTTTGAAGAATTACTTCAGCAATTTGCAGGGCTAACATCAGCACATGGTGATCCTTTCGAGTGAAGACCCCAGCCAAGAAACTGCATCATATCCATGGAGAATGATAAACTACAGATGAAGGCATTTAAAATTAAAAGCTTTTAAAAGAAAAGAATGCCCAATTCACCTTGGAATGTTTGCACTCTTAAGCAATTCAACGAGCATGTCAGATTTGCTGAAATAAACTAACTTGTATATAACCGAGAGGCACCCATAGCAAACATATAAATTTGCACCAGAATTAACAACCTGTGTGAATGTAAAGGAAAATTTACTGAGGAATGGGAAAGAATTCACATGGGCCAATGCAATGATATGTTCAGATAGCAAAACCTGGATCAACATGGGTAGCACATTCAATCCAAAGTTACGCAAAATATCAGAGTGATTTACTAAAAATGACTCTCTATCCGACACTTCATGAACTTCTTGATCCTTTGCAACTGCAGGGAGAAGCTCATTTAGAAACTTCAAGACTTCAAGTACCTAAGAGAATAGAAAGAGATGCAGTGACAACCAATTTCAATTATCTAGAAACATAAGAATTTGGATATTGTTCAAAAGGGAAGTCAAAGCAAAAATAGCAAGAATAAATAGCTGAAGAAGAAAGAGAATGATCTCCTTAACCTGGAAATCAACAACAGAAAAGAATAAGCAATCCGACAAAAAAATGCAAATGGAACTACATCATTATCTTGCCACCAACATTCCTCACCATCAACCCTTAGACACCATCAAAACACATAATAGTAAATTCTTCAATTTTTAACTCCTCTCTGCTTAAAGTTATATAAAAGTTACAGATACTAACCTGATTTCCCTGTCCGTCAAGTGAAATTGGAGATGACACTCCATGTGAAAGATCATGGGCAGCTAAAATGTCCTTCAAAATGCTGCTAATATTGAGCTCATATAGAGTTCTAAAAGCAACAGTTGAGCCAGAAGCAAGTTTGGCAAGTAACCCAATCAAACCCTGTCAAAGATAATATAATTTGTTAGAAGCAAATACGTTTATTGATCTTGAAAATGTCAGTAAGCTCAATAAACATACATTGTAAATTGGCTGGGACAGAGTGGTACGGCTATTCAAGTGTAACAGATGCATAGCTTGATTTATCAATCCATGTGTACAGAGCTCATCCAACATGTCGGAAGAGTGATTGACTCGTTCTGCTACTTTGATGAAGCATGTAGCTACATTTTCAACAAGCTGAGAAATTCACATAATATATCATGAGGTCATCAAAAAGAAAGGTTTGCAATTATAGTTTCTTGAAAGTAGTCATATAAAAGACACACTAAACAATTGATACCTGTCTATCCTCGTACTGAAGAAGATTGCATAATATTGGAACAGCTTCCATGAAATGTGAAGAGCATTCAGTTGGTAGTTTCTTGCACATATTAACCACAATCTGAAGAGCAACCCTCTAAAGGAGACAAGGGGTCAATCTAAGATTATTTTTATTCCACCCACAAGAATGATATAATAAACTAAATTCAATAAATAAATGGAAAGAATGGATATTTGTGATAAACTGCACATTAACTTACTTGTACACTGGTCGAGAAAAAGTCTATAAATTGTAGAACAGCCATAATTGCCCCTGCCTGCAAACATGGTAGTGGCTGGTCGCGAGATATTTTCTCCAGTGCTTGAAAACACTAGATGAAGATCAAAGAGCAAGCCTCAATAAGTACCATAAATAAGCTCTCCTCTGTGTTAATAGATCAATTAAATTTTGTCCATTAAGCAACTGCTGAATGCATTTCAAACTCTACCTGTTCAGCTACATCCAAATACTCAATGGCCATTAATCTTTCGCAAAGGGCAGGAATTGCATCATGTCGAACAAGAAAAGCAGATGCTCGAGGAAAAACATCACAAAGATAAGTTAAAGCCCTTATAGCAAGAAGCATTATATCTGGGTTGTTTTCGTGCCTTGCAAGCCTAACAAGAACTGGGGATAAAGAGTCTGCCATCACATTGGACAAGGAGTCTTCTGAACAAAAAGCCAGAACTTCACACAGCTCTGTGAGTGCAGCTAACTGCTCAGAAGGCTCACTCTCTTCACTTAAATTAGATAAAGCTCTCATCAATCTGCCATGTTCACCAGATTTATGCCTATGAAAATTCTCCAAGTATCTCCGTCTCCGGTCTGCTTCCTCTGAATCACATGATTCATAAGCTGATTCTCTCTCAGGTTCTTCCTCCTCTGAGTGGCTGGAAGCAGAATCAGAGGACGAGGTGTCCATCTCTGTATTATGAGTTTCTGTGTCATGTACATCAGCATTGGAATCTATGTGGGTTTGAACGGATGAGTTTGAAGAACTTGGTCGAAACTCCAATGAATTACAGGCCCTCTTATCAGCAGGCAATTCATCTATCATTTCAGGCCGTTTATGGCCACGGTTATCCATTGATTTCCCTTCACTTATCTTGGAGTAATCCAGTCTTCCTTCCAAACGCACTTAAACCACAAAACCCTACAAATTTAAAACACTCAATAAGGTACACCAAAACCAAATGACATTATCCTATATTCACTAACACCAGCCCCAAGAGATTAAATCAGACAAAGCAAACACAACAAAAGGATACAGTTCACAACACTTCAAAAGAGGTTTAAGTCATAATTCACTATTGAAACCTGAAAAAGCTTTTGCATCAAAAACAAAGTAAGCATTGTCGTCGCTCTTTACTCAAAACAATCATAATAACCACAGATATCGAATCTTTACAAAGATTTTGACGTCTACGAGCGTGAGTCCGTCTCAAAAACTCTAGAAACCACGCTATGTCAACAATCAAACACAAAGCCGACCAGAAAAAGGCCAACAGAATTCAAAAACAAACAACTTGCTCAAACCAAACACAACACAAATCATCTTCCCAAACATTTCAGACAAGAAAAAGAAAAACAAGAAAAAAAAGAAGGAAAACAACGATGATCAGTTGACAGAACTCCGAATAACTAAACCATACACAAAAAGAAGTACCTAATAACAATTGTAGATTACTTGAAGCTTAATCGGCCTTCGAAACACAATCGAAGACCTTAAATTCTTGTAATTATATCTTTTCTATTCTTCTTTTTTCTGGTTTTAGGGATTTTTTTTCTTTTCCCTCCTTTGTTCTCTTTCTCTCTTGCTATCTTCGGCTTACTCTTCACGGCGATGCGGGAGACAGCGATAGAGGTTAAATTAAAACAAGAGGTGAGATCACAATGATAATCATATTGGGGGCTATAGAGTCTTGTGTACATATCTACGTTTCTCTGCATGTGTGTATTTTAAGGGTTTAATTTAATTAAATTAAATTTCAATTAATAATTATAATAAATTATTTATTTAATTTAATATTTTATTTTTAACTTAAATATAAAAAAAATATTGTAAAGTTATTTTTCATTTTACAATTTTATCCTGAACTGCCCAAATCGAAAGTTTTATATTTTTACTGTTTATGATGGAATGAAATGTAATATGAAATACCCAATTTAAGTAATTTGATTCTGCCTTACCTTCAACTCGAGTTTTGGAAAGCAAAATAGTATCAAAGCTCAGGTATAGAACTGAAACTTGGCCTCACGTCGCAAGTTCAAATCCTAGATTGGATTCAACCAGTGTGAATCTCCCATGGCACTCAAAAATGACGCTTGGGAGACACCGCGCTTACGTAAATGCGTAGTGGACTTAAGTAATTTGATTCCGCTCTACCTTCAACTCAAATTTTGGGTAGCAAAATCTTTCATCTCATCTCATTCCCTTCTATTATAAACTCTCATCTCAAATGATCAAATATTACAAGCTCTCCTCCCAAATAATAGAATAATATTACATTACACAAAATTTGTGTTTGATTATGTACAAACATGATGAATTTTTAATTTATATTTGTTAGTTGAGTAAAAAATAATTAACTTAATTTCGCACTTAAATTAATTGTCTTGAGAAAAAGATGGTAGGATAATAACATGTTACTTAAATTTCATATAAATAACAATCTGGTATATAAAGACTTGTTCAACAATACTTAAATCTTGATATAATTAAGGCATATTAATTGTTGATTTAAGTTTTTAGTCTCTTTCGTAAAGGTCAGTACTTTATCATTGACTTGGTGGTAAGAAGGGCTATGATCATAATTATGAATTGACCGTCTTTGCAGTTCAATTTCTTTTACTTTTATTTTAATTAATTTATAACTATATAATATCAAGTATCTCATTGAGTTAAAGTACTTAGTTTGCATAGATCATAATTGTTGCCTAGACGGAAAGTCGACTTTATTTTGGGAACAAGCATGAATTCCAGGCTTGCAATCTCCACTTATTGATCTCACTACAGCTGACCCACCTGGTCACTCTCGTTTCAAGCCGATTGTGGATTT
>JAOQMR010000004.1:25037387-25051385 GCA_027563865.1 Erythroxylum pelleterianum
ACCACTTCTTCTTTAACAGGTCAGTTCCTCTTAATGAATGGTTTTTTGGTAACCTTCGTGAACTTAAACAATGTTTCGACACTCGTTGGACTGTCCTTTTTGGTGTTGGTATTTGGCTATTATGGAAGCGAAGGAATAACTTTGTCTTTACTAGCGAGATACAATCTGTTGATAGCTTGGTTCATAGTATCCTCTATCAAGCTCGGCAAATTGAGCATGCAGTCTCGAGTATTCTGCCTGCCTCTTGTGGCCGTGTGCGACCGGTTCTAGTCACTTGGAGTTGTCCTCCACTTGGTTTTCATAAGCTTAATTGTGATGCTTCTGTTTTGGGTAATGCGTGTAACGCTTTTGGTAGCGGTGTTGTTCGTGATTCTAGTGGGAACTGGCTAGGAGGGTTTGTGTCGAATATTGGTCGTTGTCCGATTCTCCGTGCTGAGACTTGGAGTATTTTACAAGGGCTGCAATATGCTTTTTATTTAGATCTTCGTAAGCTCTTTGTGGAATCCGATAATGCTGTTGCTATTGATATGATTGTGGGGAAGGCCGAGTTGAATGCCACTTGTGCTGCGCTTGTGCATTAGATTCGCCTACTCTCTACTCGTTTCGACACCGTTCAGTTTGCTCATATTCATCGTGAAGGGAACTTTGTGACTGATTGTCTTTCGCATCATGCGTATTCTTTTGATCCGGGGTTGCACTTCCTTGTTAATCCTCCGCCGGAAGTCAAACGTGGCTTTTTCATGATTTGATAGGAGTTACTTATCTTAGATAGTTTGTATTTCTTTCATGGCTCTGCCCTCTTCAAACACCAAAAAAAAAAAAAGAACTTCAATTCACCCTAGGCAAGGACCGAAAGGGCACTTGCCTAAAGTGATAGGCAAGGACAGAAAGGGCACTTGCCTAAAGTGAAATTTTGTGGAGAACAAAATAGGACCAACTTTTGACATTTGTAAAAAACAAAATAAGGTAAAATAGGTTACGATTCACTTGACACTTATGAACAACAAAATGAGACAAATCCTTAGTTTTTTTTCTTTACATATTGTTTTAATTGTTCTCTTAATCTTAATGTTAAAAATTAATGCAACTCATTATATTTTTCAATTGTGTTGTAATGAGGAGCTTAAGGTAGTCTCTTTAATAAGAACATTTATGTTTTAAAAGTATATATATTTATATATTATCCATTTATTTAAGTTTTTTTTTCACTTTTGCCCGGAGCTTATAAAATGTAAAAAACGATCCTGAATCTTGATATAAATCAAGTTTTTAAGTGTCTTTTTTATTGATTATATGAACTTAGGAGACTTTCGGTCTCTTTTATTTATACAAAAAGTTTTGATAAGTTAACATTAGATTTTTTTGAAACTTAGAACTTGGGTTTGTTGACAAAGATTTAGAAGTGTTATGTCATTAATTTGAATGCTAAATATTCTTATGTGATAGCATTTGAATTGAAGAGGAAATTTACAATTATGCATTATCATACCATGTTTATATATTTAAGATTTAATTTCATCTCTTCTTATAAGAAAAGTTTAGTGGTATCGAGTTAGCTCGTCATCATGAGTTCAATTTCTCAAAAGATGACGAGTTTCGACCACGAGACTAAACACCCACTACTTTCACTGCCTTAATGCGCGGGGCATATTTAAGATTTAATTTCACCTACTTTTGTAAGACGTTACGCGAGGCTCAGCTTTGGTATTTCTTTTGTTTTTTTGGTTTCATTAGCAGAAGTATGGGAACGGGGTTGCTTGCTTGTCATCAAGTTTCAAAGAAAGAGGGTTTATTTATAATATTAAATAATAATTGCCAACTTTTAGGTTGACAATGACAAGACAAGCAAAAGAGAAAACTTAACGTCCAAGTTCTCGTACGATGGGAACTGCCGTGTGCCGTCACATTTTCTTTCGCTCCGAAGATACCGTCAAATTTTTCTTCCAGTTCAATCAATGCTCCGGACTCTGTACGTTGGTTTCGGCCTTTTATTTTAAATTTAGAGAGAGTTTCTGTTTTGCTGATTTTCTAATTTTTATTTTCGGTTTCTTTTTATTTTAATAATTTATGTTTAAATATATATTAACTTTATTTAAATATATTTATTCAAATATATACTAATTTAGCATTTCTATTTTTCATTTGCTAGTCCCCTCAATCATACAACAAGAAAGATTCTTTCTTCATTACTAGTCAACCACTAAATTGCAAATGCGAAGACTTGGAACTTAGACTCCGAAGACTTGCTTGGCTGATCAAACAAAGTCTATGATTTTGCCACAAGAGAAGGGCAGCATAAATAAAAAGCAAGGCATTACTGCAGAATTGGTCCCACGCCAAATAATCAAGTTCAAGCTTTGTATCAAGAGATTTAAAATCATGCCTCAGCTTAGAAAATTTACCTTCTGCCTTGAAATTTAGATAGCATCACCCTCTCTCAGTAGAAAGAAAGAGATCACGCCAAAGGAGCTTTTTCTGGCAGGGACCTAATGCCTGTAAGCAACCACACGGTCCCCATGATTAACCAGTAAAGTGAAGTAGAGTCGAAGTTGCAGAAATCGTTGGTCACATTGATAGCAGATTGTTTTGTTGCAACTAACAATCAGGCCCCTGTTTCATATCGAATTGTCCATTTGTTCTCTGATGCAAATCCATTATGCGCACGATATTGAAATATATGGGGCGAGGAAATTTTGAGGATGAGCCAAAAGTCTTCAAAATTATGAAAGCAGAAAAGATAATAACTCCAAACATCATGATTAAACCTGAAATGGCCTTATTGAACTGCTAATAATCTGGCTGTAAGCGATCACTCTCTAATTGGAAGCTGGTGAGATATTGCAATCTACCAATCAAAGTCATTCTACTTGGAAGGCAGTAAATGGATACAATCAACCAATCCGAATATTAATACCACCGGTATAAATTTATGAAGCGAACGAAACTAAATTTTCTATGGTCTACTAATCCTTCATTATCCGACAATATATGAAGAAAAATTGTGCAAATAATAAAATATTAAGTTTCCAGGTTGATTCATCACGGACTCTTCTACCACAAAGACAACCTAATTATACAGACCTTCAGTAAATAACTTTCGACGCATGAGAACCATAGGCACCAAGATGTCAGCTTCTGCAGTAGATAAATGCTTATAATACATTAATTGCTGTACCCACTGAATACTGAATAAATACCAAATAATGGAATTGGTAGAAAAGCAGTGGTCTACTCTGTCCCTCATAGGAACCATCAAATGCTGGGCCTGAGACTACCATACTTTTAGTTCTGCAAGCAGATCAATAAGGCAGAGAACAAAATGGAATTAATCATCCAGGAAGAAACCTACTTCCTCCTTTAGGCAAGTATCCAATAAGAGCACAACAATTTATGTATTTAAAAAAAAAAATTACATGACTCAATTGTTCGTTAACAAACTGAATGAACACACAAGTGCTTGTGTATACATCAATGCATGCTAGTAACAAGATTTAAATTGCAAATATACTCCATGAGAGCCAACATGTACAAAACAAATTCCAATAGAATTTCAAAACCTCAGACTTCCATGCATCCTAGTCATGTCAAGTTTTATTTGCTTCAAAGCAGTTTCACTTGATTATTTGCCAAGATTCACTGTAAAGGATGGTGTTATCAGCGATAGAAAGGATGGCAATGAACTATGATGAAGAAGGCTGTAGCAGAGTGCTGAAATGTTGTTCGGTAAATTTGTAATTATATCGACGTGTGCTTTATCTTAGAAACAGTGTAATCATTGAATAAGAGAAACACATTGGCCCATGGCTTTGTAAATAACTACCATAATATGAATTAAACTTTTACTGATTGTCGTCTTAAGTTTTAAATCTTGCACAGAAACAGTAAATGTGTGTTGAAGCCCCTATCTCAGTTACAGTGCAGCAACTAAAAGAATCCAATACATATATTCATATGCTGTAGTAAGTTTCATTCAAACATGCATCTATGCCAGAAAGTACAAAGCAGGACACTGTGCAAGTTGTCTATGACAGCCTAAATCCATTGCAATAACTACAAATTATGATAGTCTGTTAAGCAACTGAATGGTAATGTAGAAGTTAGTGCACCCAACTTATTGCACATTTCCCATGATAATTCCCTCGACAGCCTCTAATTATCTATTTGGAACTTCACATAACAGGTGGTAAGAAGATTCAATTAGCAAAATCTTTATTTTATTGCCTTTTTTTGACCATATTACACAAACGTCAAATCTTGATTGCAAGATAACTCATGTAATCCTAAATATTAATTTTTTCCCCTTAAACTGAAAAAAAAATCCATATACTTAGGATTAGATACGAGAGACACAGATTAGAATATTATGAATTTGCATAGAAAAATGTCTCAGAAATACTTGATGAGAAGTTGTATAATCAACAGAACGAGCCTTGGTGAGAAATCTGCAATGTATAATTGCCACATGTTAGCCGAATAATTCCATTTGCTAAGATTGATAATTATGAATCTACCATATTGGCAACTCAAATAATGGTGAAAAATTAATCATAACAGTGAAATGAGATTAAAAAATCCAATTGACCTGAACATTTGAACTCGGCATAGCATCCCTTTTGTTTGACGAATCTCCGTTCTTAGCTGATCCCTTAGCATCACCCTATTAGCATCACATCAAAATTCTTAAAAGTTCACAAAAAAGTAACAAAACTAGAGTCACTGGCATGCATGCTGAACAGAGAATCTGCATACCTCCATCTACATCATCCGTCGATCCACAAGGCCAACAAAACAAAAGCACCGAATCGGTTACATGGATCTCATGGAGATAACAAATTAAACAGAAGGATATAAACAGACAATCTTGCATCAGGAAATTAAAATGTCCAACATTTTAGTTGCAGAAAGCAACTTCTCTTCAGCAATTTTGCACGTTTTAAAATGAGTAGAACGACAGAAACATGTAACCAAAAGAAGCTACCTCTCTATAACGACTTAGGTAAACCTTAAGTGGATCGATGTAATCCTCAAACCCTAACGTAGCCATGGCCCACAGTAAATCATCACCATTAATCGTCTTCCTCTTCTCTCTCTGGCACTTGTCGCTTGCTCTAAAACGATAATTAACCATTAAAAAAGGAGCAAAACAATTTCACTAATATCCCTAATATAACGAACGATACAGAACTTAGGAAAAAAAATCACAGAAATCATACTCGCTGGTGATGAAGCTAATGAACTCAGAAACGCACTCTTGAACGGTCTCTTTTGCGTCCTTAGCGATCTTACCATTGGCAGGAAGACCTTTCTTCATGATCCGACTAATATTTGCGATCGGCAAATACCTATCCTGTTCCCGAACGTTGGAATTCGAGCGAGGACTGTGGTCGCCGCTCTCGGGGCTGGCCGGTGCCTCCGTTGCCATCGCCGCCACGTAAACCCTAGGTCAGAACAATAACTACGGGTCAACGCCATGAAACATGGGAGGGGGGATAGAGAGAGGGGGGAAGAGAGAGGAGAGTGAAGGACTCGCGCGTGTGAGAATCAGTGTACGTTACCTGAGTGGAGAGTTTGTTAAAGAAAACAAAAAACACAAAGCGCGCGAGAGAATCAGAAGGCTTAGAGAAGGAATCGGACGCTGGAGAAGAGAGGAGATACGAGACGACTAAGATGAGACAATGAGGTTTATCAACACCGTCGGTTATTTTCTCCCTTTTTATATTAGTAACACGTTTCTTGTGGATCTTTCACTTATACGTCGTCGTTTGCTAGGTTCCAAAATTGAACAACGTTGACTTAAGTCGGATATTTATACATAATTACATAAATGATATAAACATATGATTGTAGAATGATAAATCTTGCTCATTATTTCTATAGATTAAAGATGATAATTTGACTTGGTCCGATCTCACCCGAAATCAATATTTAAAGTTTGAATTCATACAAAATCAAGTCTTAATTTTTACTTAATAAATACTTAATTCAAAAATGATCTAATTAAAAATAAGATTACGTATTATTAAATCCCGGATATTACTACAAGTTTTATTAAGTTATTGTAGATGTTGAATATTTAATTGGGTCTTAAAGTTTTTTTTATAATGGTATGTAATACTTATCTATGATTTACAAATAATGGGAGGCAGGACCACAGTGGAGCAAATAGTGTAATTGCAGGCATTGTTTAGTTGTCGGTAGCTTTTTCAGAGAACAAATTAAGTCAGTCTGGTCAATACGGTGGGTTGCAGTTATAGAGTATACTTTTGACTATTGAACTAGTGAGAATAGTTCCGCATGATCTATGGCTGGCCCAATCCGTAACCAGTTTGGTCCGATATAAAAGCTAAGGCACATGTTCTGTTGAGTTCTTAGCTGGAGAAGACAATGGGAAGGATTCAATTCAGGTATTATTATACCCATATTTATGTTTATTTAAAATCTATCAATTTTTATAATTTACTATTTATATTTAAATTTATTAGATTGTTCGGATTTTTAAATATCCATCGAGTTGTATAGCACATAAAAATATAACTTCTAAATAGAAAATATAAAGAGTGGATTTTTGCGAACGCCCCAAATCAAAATTACTTTAATAACAATAAGTGAAGATTTTGATTTATATGTCTTAAAAAATTATAAAATTAGAATAATAAAAATCATAATGTCTAGTGTAAAGATAACATATATTTTTCACAAGAACAAAGACAGAAATATCCAAAGTTTCAAATTGTCTTTGCGTGAACTCCATAACATTCAAAACTCGATTTCCATATCATTTGTGTTATTATCATCTTATAAGAAAATAAAATATGATAAAAAAAAAGGTGAGTAATGAGGAGTAAAGTAGAGATTTTAAAGTTGTTCCTTCTCAAAAAATATTAATATCTTATTATATTTAACCATAAATATTCAAAAAAATAGATTTAATAAAAAATAAGTAGGGTATGAGTATCCATCAGTTCAAGTTATCACTACACCCATTCTAAATATATATCCACATCCATTTTTCAGCATCTGTATAAAATCTATTCTTTTAGTCTCCATGTTTTTTTTTTCAAGTCGGGTGGTACAGATATTAATCGGGTTAAAAACCAATTATCTTTCCTATTCTTATCTCTCACGTGATATTGTGGTCCATTGTTATGATGTAGCTTTCCATTTTCCAGCTTCAATGTTTACAATCAATTAAGCATTTACACATTCAGACATGGATATGGAAGTTAGACACAAGAATGATGTGAACCCAATTAAGAAAAAGTCCTATATGAAAAAGATCGAAAATTTACAACAACAAAAATAAATAATCTGGGTAAAAATAGTTAATTGATTAGGAAGAATAAAGAATTAGATTCATTGGTAAAGTATTTTAAATTATTTAAAAACTAATTGTTTGATAAATACGAAGTTCAATAAAGAACTGAGAATAAAACAGTTAACTTTACATGAAATTCTCAATTCTAATTATAATGTTCTAATCCTGTTTCATTAATTTTCACAAAAGCAATAACGAAAGTTACCAATTACTGTCTTCATGGGGGGACAAATCTTCCATTTTAATCATGGTTTTGAAATTTGGACTTGACCGCCCGACTCGACCGGTGACCGGTCGATTATTCGATCCGGGTGATCTCTAAAAATCAGTACCCAATTGAACCAGTGAGAACCAATTAGAACCGGTCAATTGACCGGTCGAACCGGGACTAGTGGAATCGGTTCGACCACTGGTTCAATAAATTTTTTTATTTTTTATTTTTATATTATTTGGCATATTTTTCTATTTTTTTAATATTACTAATATTATATATAATAAAATATAATTATTACGTAATTATAACATCATACTTATTCGACCAATGGTTGAACCGATCAAACTAGTGACCAATAAAGCCTCCGGTTTGACGTCCTTCAAAAGTTTGATTTTAATTATAATATTTTAATTATATTATATTAAATCTTATTCACACATTTATCGGATAATTTTTTACTTTTTTTTTTTTAGAGTTGTGCATTGCAAATGCGATAAAGAATGAAATAAATGGATCTTAAAAAATGGATGAATTTCGAGTTTTAGTATTAAATTAGATTCCCAGCAAACTCGTGCCTATGCTTTCCATTTTATAGGGAAAGCTGTAAAAAGTGGGCAGTGGGGCCAACCTGAGACTGAAACTGAAGAACCCTTAGAAAACCAGACAAAATGGAGCTAGATCGATGTCCAAGATGAGCATTGAAGTGACCCCTAATAAGGCATGGTCCAAAAACCATCGTGGAAAGAGGCTCCCGTAAGGTCACAAGTAGTAACAGGATGCTACTACTGTTACTGTAGAAAAGGTACAACTGCAACAGGCTGTTCATGGTTGCTGATACAGAGGAGATAGGGTTAGGACAGTGTACTGTCCCAATGCAAAGCCGAGGAATGCGGAATTTGCATAAAGCCTGGGAAAAAGGGGGTCCCATGACAGGAAATGACTTGCGATTAATGGAGATGACCATTAGTTCTCCGTGATTCTCATGCCATCTGGGTCCAAAGTTCTCCAAGCTATATGCTTTACGATGAAAGCTGAAAATAACAATACTTGGAGAGACGTGGAGTTGTACGTGTGAATCTGATTAGAAGTCAATGACTGTTTCTGTGTATGCCTAGTTGCCTAATCCCTAGGTGTCTTGATTCTTGAGTTGTGGCTACTATACCTTAAATTACGTATTTAAGACCTTTAAGCTTCAAGAAGAAAAGGGAAATGGGGTTAGTGATTGATTGTTGAAGCCAAAAAGATGTCATGTAGACTTAGGGAGATGAAGTTGACGGGCTGCAGCTGAAGGTGCTGTAAGTGTTGAAGAAGCGAATCCTGATGATGCTGCAGTAGAGAAGAGAGGCCGTTGACTCGAGAAACCTTGGCTTTGCCATGCCCATTTTGTTAACAAATCTACTTCCATACTCTTCTCTATTGCTCTTTTCTGTGCAAAAGAATAGTTGGTGCAATTTTAGTTCTCAACATAAAAATCCAAATCTGTGCTATATTCGTGTTCAATACAGAGCTTTGGAAAACTTAATCAAATAGAATGATCATTTCCTTTTCAAGATTAACTAAAAAGACAAGTAGATCCAGGGGGTGAAAAGTAGTACAAGAGGGCATTACCTTGTAGATGGGAAAGATACTGGAACTTATACCAGTCCATGTACGAGGGTGATCTGATGCGATTGAAGGGCTATGCAGCAACTGATTATTAATTGTTGGTGCAAAGCTCAGAATCTGGAAAGGCACAATACAGTGAACCAACCTAAGACCATGGCCAGTATACTTAGCTGAGCTAAAATTGAAATATCAAGGTGGATCGCCTAGGAACTCAGCTAAATATCATAATTTGATTTCATTATTACCGTTGATGCCCTCCCAGAAACGTCAACCCAGCCACTTTCAAGCGGAAACGTCTCTAGGTTGCTGTTCATCTTTGCACCATGATCTATATCGGGTGGTGCAATCCCCAAGTTCAGATTGAGATCTTGAGTGCCATCTGCATCAAGATTAAGTTATTGGTGTCATCTAAATCCAGTTGATTAATTAAGAATTCCTGACAAAGAGAGTAGTATTAAACCTAGACTATTGGCCTCAGATAGAATCTCCTCTTCATAAGAGCTTGGCTTAAAGTTGGTCACTGCTTCGCTTCCATTGCATTTGATGGCAGCTTTGTCATATGCCCTGCTAATAAACCAAAACCAATGTCCAATTGAAATTAAGCAGCTGATTAAGAAAAATGAAGACTATATTCATAAAAAGATCCAATTCAGGATCGGTAGGACCTTGCAGCCTCTATCTCAGTATCAAATAGCCCAAGATAGATATACCTGCAGGAAACAAATGAATGCCACCAATAAAAATCATTAGAACACGTATCCAACTCTCATGTTTTTAGTTCATTTTCCTACTTCATGACAAAATGGCATATATTGGGACGGAGTGAAACACAATATCAGGGACAAAACAGCATACAGCTTAGGAGTGAAACACAATCTTAGGGACAGCATTGTAGATGACAATCTCAATGAGGACAAAACTAAATGTTCAGAAATTGAAAAGAGACAAATGATCAAGCCATACACAGAGAAGAAAAATCTCACTTCTTGCCAAGAAACTGCCCCATACGAGCCTCCCATCTGCCACATTTATGCAGCGTCACTCCTCTATATTTCGAGCTTCCCCTCGAAAACCCCGTGCTCTGCCGCCGAAGAATATGCACAAATTCTTCCTTGGTCAAATTACTCATCTGCATCCAATCAGACCCAACATCCATTGATAACAAAATCAAAACAGACAAGGATTCTTACCATAGCATCTACAGAAACAAACAAAAAGTATAACATGAATCAAAAACTCACCTGCTTAATATCATCCTGGTAATAACTCGCATCAAAGTTGATATCTGCATCAACGCCACGAAACTTTATCGCTGCTCGATCATATGCCCTGAAACCCAAAACCAATGAAACCATCAAGTCTTTTCATGAACTAAACAACAGATTATAATCTGATGTCCTCTCATGATTACCTAGCAGCAGCAAGAGCTGTGTCAAACCCTCCTGGAATCACAAAAGAACCGTAAAACAAAAAACTAGCAATCAGATACAAAGATTTAACGTTGATCTCCAATCAGTGAAGAGATAGCTAGAACTTAAACATTTACTCTTCTATGCTTACCCAAGTACACCTGCTTCCCACAGTCCCTGCACAAAAAACGACACATGTTCAACTTAACACCAAAAAACAACCTTCATTGATGAAATTCAAATTACTCTACAAAAAAGTTAAGAAAGAAAATTCAAGAACTAATGATCAACTAACCATATATGCGACTCCCAGCGACCAGTTCGCCGATAAAACGTAACGCCACGATACTGTGAGCTCTTAGACCTTGGTCCACGCCGACTCTTCTTAACCTGAGGCTTCTGTCCCACAATCCTCTGCTCCGCACCGCCATCGTACTCCGCCTCCTTGCACCCAAGATCCAAACGCCGAGAGCGCTCCACGTCCACCGGAAAAAGCTCGATAGTCCGATCATCGAGAACACTTCCTCCGAGCTCCTTGGTCAACATACTACAGCTGTAGCTGAAAGCGTCGGCGTTAGAGCAGGAGTCCTCGTCGCCGGCAGCAGCAGCAGCATTGACTACGGAGAAGGAATTGATGCTTCCGGAACTCTCCATTTGGTAGCTTAAAAGCTCGAAAAGCTTCCTCTTCCTCTTCCCGGGGGTGGTGGACTCACCGGAAAGCATGCTCAAGTTAAGATCCAGCATTACGACGCCGTTTAAGTCTTAGCGCCTAAAATGCCACGAAGACGAGATCATAAAGAGTGAGTTGAGAGTGTCCGGGATATAAATAAATCGCAATGTAATTAGTGAGAGGATTACAGTTAATTATAGTACTAAGCACTGGGAATTAGTCTAGCCGAACAGGGAATCTAGCGTGAGCCGGCTAAATATGTACTAATTGTGATTAGTGATTAATTAGAGAGGTAAACTTAAGATTCCTCTTACGATTTCCATGAGAACCAAAGCGGGTTCCAAAATAATTAATTCATGCTAAAGCACTCACCCTACCCATGTTTAGTTGAAGACATTCCTTCTTTGTCCTTTCAATACTGTTAACTTCTAAATGTGCTTTTTGTTTTTCCCGTTCGTCTGTCAATTTAGCTTGTGATATTTCAACTTTCGATGTTTTTTAACTTTTGATGTACGTATAATCTTATTTAATTTTTTAAATGTTTTAAATTAATTGTAAAAACTTAATATAATAATAATAATAAATTATATATAATTATTCAATTCTTTTTTATCTTTTTATTTTGATAAATTCATAATTATTAGAATTTATAGACATTTAAAAAATGGTAATACACCAATAATAATTGATAAAACAAGACGTTTAAAATTTAAAATGTTCAATTGGTATTAGACCGTTATAAAATCAGTTAAAGATTGATTAAAATTGAAAATTTTTAAATTTGATTAAAGTGATTATTCTTATTAATCGAATAATTTAAATTTTAATTAAAAAATATTGTTAAATAAAAATTAATTAACTTATTTTAATTTATAAAAACTTTCTAATTTATGAAAATTGACAAATCGAGTCGAAATGTCGAAAAGTTCAATATTTTTATAATTGAACTGAGAGAACTAGTTGAATTTTTAATCGTTAAAAAATACGATTAAAAAATACAAACTTTATTATTATTTCAAGTTCTTTCAGTATTTTATTTTTCTCTTAAATAAGATAATCTCTTTAATTTAAATATTATTTTAACACTCTTTAGCATTTTTGTACTTATAATTTTATTATCTAAATCTTTAAAATAAAGAATAAAATGAGAATAGGACTCTATTGTTTTTTTTTTGTTGCTCACGAAGTGTCTTAAGAGGATCTTAACTATAGAAAGACACCTTCAAACTATCCATACCTAGACTAATCCCAATTCGAGTTGGGTAGATCTCCGGTGGGAGGCAAAGTTCTGATCCTAAATTTAAAACAGTTGTATATATAAAAAAAGTTTGAACTCATGACTTTATTTAAGTCAGAAGAACTCTTTACCAAAGTGACCTACACCTTAAGATTAAGACTCAATTGCTTTCATGGAACTAGAGCAGCTATAATTTTGTTGATGAAAAGGGTAAACTGAACAAGAAAGAGTGGATGTTAAGGGAATGTGACCAGACCGCACCAACTAGAATTGAGTTGTCGGGGGACCTAATTTTGGCCGCGCGTGTGAACCTGATTGGTCTAAGTTTCTAAAACCATTGACCTTCGTACTTCTTTGTTTGTCCGAAGTTTTATGTTCTTTTTGTCGTGGGTCGACCGTCTCGTACTCATTGCAGTTTAAGGATTCATTTCACGACTCTATACAATCATAACATTTTTAAGGATTTCTATCCTACCAATCTAGCCGTCTAATCGTTTGGCATCTTTTAACCGGCACACCTTTAAAGATACTAATTCTTCTCATCTTCTTACAAGGGTTAAATCTATAAAATTTGTAAAATGTCATTAAGTTAGATTGTGTCCTGACATTTAATAAAAAGTTTAATTAAAAATTTACTGTTTTTAATAGTACTTTAGTGTTTACACTATGACTTTACTAAAATAATACAATTTACATCATAATGATATTAAAATAATACTTAACTACTCGTGGAGTCTTAAAAATAGCAATAAATATGATAGTACGAGTTTATTTAAATCTTTTGCGAAACATTAAAATGAATATTACATATTTAATTAATATTTTTAAAAAAATCATGTTTTACATTATATTAAGTTAAAATTGCATAGTTGTAATATGATATAAACAAAATTTGTCAAAATTTAGAACTCATATATTCAAACAAATTTTGGAAACAACCTCTTAACTGGTTGGGAGTAAGGTTGCGTACTACTGAATCTTTCCAGGTCTTGTGTGTCAGCGAGATTTATACTAAATACCATTGTTATTTTTGTATACTAAAAATTATGAAAAACTTTACTCAATTATGATTTAAGATGTTATTATTCCCATTTGGGTCAATTACCAAAAAAAAGCTTAAACTTTCTTCAATTTTTTAATTATTGTTCGAGCTTTAAAAAGTAGCAATAAAATGTCTAAACTTTTAATTTTTTTCCAATTCTAGCTCGACGTTAGTCTCACCGTTATCTTTGTTAACGTGACACTATTGTAACGCCCCAAATTAGGGGTTAGAATATGAACGGAAATTATTATACATGTGCGTAATTGTGCTTCAGTCTTTTGGCATGCATTCATTGCATTTTCCGGGTAAGTTGGTTTAATGAAACTTCGGATTGATTCGGACAATATTAATATATTTTTGGATACTTCAATGATTTTTAGAAATTGTTGGTGACGTATTTAGTATTTTTTGAACAATTATTTGAAAGTTATTATTTTATGACGGAATTTTTGGTGAATTTTTGGAAGTTGTCTGGAACTTCTGGGTATTTGTTTGTTATAAGAATT
>JAOQMR010000004.1:25053328-25071355 GCA_027563865.1 Erythroxylum pelleterianum
AATGACTTGAAAATTAAACCAATACACTCCTAAGACATTGATTTTCCTCTCCATGAAAATTTAGAGCCATCTGAACTAATTTGAAAAAGGATTGATTGAATCAAAGTGAGGGTATGTACAAGAATATTATAAACTGGAGATATTATATTGAACATGCTTCGGTATTTTGATTATAACTTGATCCGTAAAGCTCCAAATGAGATGATGTTTGATTCAAAATAACCTAGAAACATTTTGCTACAAATGTTAAGTAGAAATTGAATTTGAATTCTATTCTTAAGGGTCTTGAAATTTAGCTTGAAATTGAGTATTGACTTAAGCTGTAGTACTACCAGGGACAGAAATCATGTTCTGTTGTTAATGAATAAACTGTATTGATGTATGCCGAATCAGACAAAGGTGTCTTCACAAAAGTTATAGCTTATTCTCTTAGCTTTCAATTGATATAAAGTTTGTAATTTTTGGATATTGGAATTCAGAGATATGGGTTGTAAAACTTGAATGCTTGATCATGCTTTAACTAAAATTTACTCAGTCTGTGGTATTATAAGCATAACTCATAGAATAATGAATCAAATTGAATGATTTTGGTATCATTAGAAACTTAAGACACATAGGAACAATTGTCTAGAAGAGAGTGCTATAGAAATACATCATTTTCTTAATCTTATTGATTATGCAAAGTTGACCCAAATGGGATGCTTTCAACAAAAGCTAGAATAGTGAATGAGTGTGTTAATTTGGCACTATTGGAGTACATCAATTTGTTACAGAAATATGCCCAAGAATTTTTCATTGCATATGCATGATATATGATACATTTATACATGTGTTTACTTAATTACATAAGCAGTACAGTAGTGTGAAATTGTGTTAATGTATATAGGAGAGCAAGTAGTGCGACCACATCCTGATATTGCCAGAACGTCAAAGCAATAGGCTTAAGGGAGCAATTGTAAATAACCTAAGATGGTCTCACTTTAATTTGATATGATATTACTGAATTAAATTTGATATATGATGAATATGTACTGATTGTTATTAAATTCTGGACAATACTTGTCTAAGGCGTTTGATGCATGTGAATGTCATTGGAAGTGCTACTTGTATGTAAAGTAAACTGCCTAGATGATTCTCAATTAAAAGTGACTGAATGTTATGACTGACTGTATTGACTGAGATAATGTAAATGAAAGTGATTGATTGTATTGAATGAATTATGACATGCATTTCATTTCAATACATGTAATATAAAGACAGTTGTGACTGGTGTTGCTACTGAAAAGAGCTTAAAGCTCAAACATATTTGGTTAGAGCCTAAGGCTCACTGTGATCAATGAGCTCGATGATACAAGATACTGAAAAAGTACACAGTCACAACAATGTAAAAATGAATGTGAGTCTCATACATATAGCATTCACATATGATTTAAATTAATTGAATGATTTGTAAAGCTGTAAGAATGTTATATGTTTGTATACATGGTATTAAACCAATGATCGTGTTTTATTCAAGTGTAATGAAGTGATAGTTTGATTAAACTGTTTGACCGAAATACAACTTGTTTGTGATAGAACTTGATGCTAATCAAGTTGATATGAACTATGTGCCAATATGTTTATGAATGATTGTGTTTTATAACATGAGTGAGCCACCAAGGATAGTTACTCTACTGAGTTCGCCAAAATCATCAAAATTGCACCGTTGACAATTTCAAGTTCGAGAGTGAGATGACCTAGCTTCTAAGACTACAATGGGGGTACTTGGCTCCACTGCCTCCAATAAATGTCCTATAAAAAAATTATTATTTTAAGTTCTGCCCCTATAAAAAAATAAAATTCTACCTCTATAAAAAAATAAAAAATTACTTCTATTAAACTTTTGCTCCCCGTTAAAAATAAAATTTTATCCCTATTAAAATTTTGCCCCCACTTAAAAATTTTTTATAGATCCGCCCCTGATGGCCCGTAATAAAAAATTATAGTATAACAGAATATAGATAAACGATCTCATTAAGAGAGATCTTTCTCGTTCTTTTACGTTTTTTAAACATTTTCCTTAAAGTCTTTCGTTTTATAGTTAGCTTTTTTATATAGTTTAAACAGTTTCTTACTTAGTCTAATTACTTTCTTGTAATGACTAGTTTAATTTACTTTTATACTTTTTTTTCTCTGGTTGGTGTATCTATATATTTATTGTATATTTTATTCTTAATCGTTACCATGTTCCATATGTTATTGATTATGTGTTGCATTAAATATTTTATATTTTTATTTATGCATATTTATGTTCTATCGTTATCTTACATTACATGTGAATCTATCTCAACTAAAGTTGCGAATATCGTACCGGACCTGGTACCAAATTAGGTTCTGGTATGGTACTATTTTGGTCCTCGTTAATATTGGGTACCGTTTCAGATAATTTTTTAAATTTATAAAATAGTCCCTGAATTTTTTAGAAATTGTAAAATAATTCATTATCATATTATACTGTTGTCCTGTATACTTTATAAGTTTACATCAACCTTGTTTCTAAAAATCATAATAATAAATAATAACCACAATTAATATGAAATAACAATAATTTTCAGATATTTCACATAGAAATAATAACTACAATTAATATGAAAAAGATAATTATCATCATACAAATATAAAATTAAGAACAATACAAAGTATTTAAAATATTACAATTTCATCATATAATAAATAATAATTAAAACAAAACATCCAATAAAAAATAATAAATATCCTTAACTGTCAAACTATTACAATTTACGATAAGAGTTTGTGACAAGGAACCAACCAAGTAGGAGTGAAACCTGTAACAAAAACACTTACAATTGCATTACATATATAAAATTTAACATGTGCATCAAATATAAGTAAGATTTAAAGAAGAGGAAAAAAAATAAAAACCTGAAACTTCATTCAATCGTCTACGGAAGGATACCCACTATAACTACACTGACCCCAGTTATCATTTGGTACAAAATCTTCATCATTGAGAGGAGTCTCCCCATCATCATCGTTCAAATTTAATGCATCAAATGACATGTCAATGTTTTCCCAATCTAAATTATCTTCTAAGTCATTTACATCGATCAAATCTGGTTATTCAGAAATCCAATCCGTCAAAAAATCAATATTATCAATAAAAATTGGGTATATTGAAACTTATGGTACCAACTGGTATATAGTCGATATTTTGAATACCAGCAGTACTAAACAAAAACTCTCGATACCGCCGGTACGGAATGGTATTCTAAACATTGATCTCAACTCCACGCTGTTCATTGGACGTTGTTGTTATTGTTTATATAAAATAATATAATCTATTTAATAAATTAACTAAGTTTATATTTTATGGAAGTATAATTTTGTATATCAGGTATTTAACAAAAATAATGATGATGGCATATTATTATAGCTTAAAATTATTATTATTTATAATGTCACATATTATATATTTTTTGTTCTATATGTAGATTAATTATAAATAAAATGAATAATGTGAAATACAATTTAACTAACAATTTTTTTTTGATAAATTAGAATGCATTTATACAAAATAAAGAAGATATGTACAGTCGAGCCCAAAATCTCTAAACCAAAAGAAGCCATAGGTATGCTCACCACTTCCCAATACCCTAATCCAAACAACAAAACTAACAATTATCTTAAAGGTGGAACGTATAATTTTTTATGCATGAATTAGTCTTACTTTATACATATAATTTTATCCATACAAAATAACAATTTTAAATAAAATTCTCAAATCATAATTTCTGTACACAAGTTCAATAAAATAATAATTTTTAATATTAATATTTTATTAACTGAAAATTACTATTAATCAAATGTAAGAATATTAATAAATAGATACTTTAAATTGCATTAAAAAGAAGAGTTTTATTTCAATAAATAATTCAAAATTGGGCAATGATAGGACTGATTGAGAAAGAATAAGAGGCTTGCTTGAAGTAAACTACACTAATATAAAAAGATAAAAGATGTCACTCCATGGCTTTCATATTCCAAGAGCTAAAGACATTGACACAATCGACTTAGTTCTGCGTCGGAGCACATCAATATCATACAAAGCAAGCATATAAATATACCCAAATGAAATCCACGCCTAATTTGTGAGTGATTAGGGCAGAGTAATTCTAACCCTCCAAGTATACGACACTTTGATGGAATGATCACCGAGAAAATGGAACACATGACCACAGTTTCTTTCAAGTAGACATGTTTTGTGAAATTGATACCTGCTGTTTATAGTGGTTCAGTGGTTGGAAGAAGTATGATGAAAGGTCCAAGTCAAAGGATCCAAATAGAAAAGGTTCATGGGAAAATTGGAAAGATAGCCCGAATGCAATCAACCACAGGCTTGAGGATTGAGAAACCAATGAACTGGGCTCAATGGTTACTATAACGTCAGTGTGAATGATCCACATATCAAAGAACAAAGCAAAATCAGTGGATCACATCAAAACAAACCACTGTTAGAACTGAGGAACCAATCTGATTGATTTTTCCAAAACACTAGACCCAAGTATTACAGTATTTAATTATGGTTCTAATCTTAAAACAAACTCCTTGGTCTAACAAAACGCCAAAACCGTGTAGGAAAGGGATTTCCAACTCTACACTTTCATCATTCTGCTCATTTCCTTCCCACTCATTCTCTTTCATGTCCAAAACCAAAACTAATGAAAAGTTGACAATTGAATAAAACGATACAATAAACACTTCAGAATCACTGAGATGCGCCCAACCATTTTGAGAAGTTCTCAAATTCAGTGTAATCACCATCTGATATCATAGTTTGGTACCATGCTTTTCCTGCTGCCTTAACTGCTGCTGCTTCCTCCTGAAAAGTTAAGGAAGAACAAGGATGCATTGAACATAGTGCAACAAAAAGCAATAAACACAAATTTATACTTACACTGATCACGACTTAAGCTATTATACAACAAGTAAACCCAAGAGGGTGGAAGACTCCACAAAAATTGGACCTCAATGTCGCATATGAGCAAGCAGATTTTGATGAAAAATGAATGACACAAAAGAAATATTCATAGTAAGAAAATGCAGTTTGTTAAACGCATGAAAAACATAAGTAATAAACCAGATCATCAGTCATTCTTGCACTTGGAATTTAAGAACCACGACTCATACAATTGCAAAACCATGCAGGAAAGTCCAAAAAATGAGAGCCGGAACCCATATTAAACCAAATCCTACGTCCGTCAAGCAATTGCACACACAAAGATCACAAATTCCACTTACAAAGACATGTGCCTCATGGAAATAGAATCCAAAAACACATAGTACAACAACAAGGAGCAACATACATTTATTCAAAACATCGTATGATAGCAGGTTCAAAGTAATGGGACAACATCAACATCTAAAAACAAATCTAAGCCAAAACACAAAAGCCCATCAACGGACAAAACATTGATAATATGATTAATCAAAAGAATCTTAAGAGAACAAAATCAGCAAGCTTTAACTGATATAATCTCAGACATTATTAAATCAATACGCAGAAAGAGAAAAGGAATAAACAATATACCTTAGTAACAGGCTTTCTCTTCTTGTCAAGCTTTTCCTTCTTGGCCTTAACGCGCTCAGCCTCAGCCAAAAGTGCCATCCTCTTAGCAGTCTTTGCGTAAGGATTCAACTTCAGCATCACATTCAAGTTCTTCAGTGGATTCTTCTTGAGTGGTGCCCTCTTAACCTCCTTCTTAATAGGCCTAACCACAGACTGGATCTCATCAGAGTTTATAATCCTTGACAAGTCAGCATTCACCATCTTAGCTCTAGGCAACACATAACCCTTTTTCTTCTCAGAAACCTTATCGAAGGATCCATAGATGGAATCAAGCTTCTCGAAAGCCGACTTTGTCCAGATCACGAACCGCCCCAAGTGCCCTCCCGGAGCCAACTTCAACAGATTGAGCCTGTCCACGTTGGCCACTTCCACTCCTGGAATGTTCCTAAAGGCCCTCACCAGCTTAGCCCCTTCGGTTCCGTACACAATCAGAGGACCTTTGCGAGAGATATAGCGGCGGTTTCTCATCTTACCCTTACCAGGACGGATAGCATGGCTGTCCTTTGCCTTCTCGGCGTCCGTGTAGGCGCCTACGTCCTTCAGCACCTTGATCGCGGTGGAGGTCTTCTCGACGCCCTCGGCGCTGTCGTTAATCACCAGGGGCAATTCGGGAACGGACTCGATTCTGTGCCCTCGCGCCATCACCAGGGAGGGGATTGCAGAGGCCGCGATGGCGGAGGCCACGGCGTAGCGCTTCTGGTTGACGTTGATCTTGCGGTGCCAGCGGCGCCAGATCTTGGTCGGAGCAAACATGCGGCCGCCGCGGCACATGTTTCCGAAAGCACCCTGGCCAGCACGATGAGTACCGCCGCCGGGGACACGGGGGATGCGGGAGACGGCTCTGCCGGTTCCCCAGGACTCGGCTGAAGTCTGGTGGCCCGCGCGCTTGGAGACGGCGTAGGGTTGGCGGCTGTTCTTGGAGATGTTTGAGTGGACGAAGTTGACGATGTCTGGTCGGATTGAAGCCTTCATGACGTCGGGTAGGGCGACGGTGACGGTAGAGTCAGTCGCCATATCGTTCAGCACCGGAAGTGACTGGACGGTCACAAGAGGGCGAGCAGCGGCTGCCATCGGTCTCGGTGGGTTTGAGAGACAACGCTTATGAGTGTTGGCAAAGAATATGATTCGAACTTATAAATACTAGCATTCTAGGGTTCATTTTATGATGGGGTGTGTTTGGCCACTCGAATTACTCTATTCTTCGTCCAGATCAGAACGTATTCTTATTCGTAACAATCAGAAAAGGAAATAGAACGTCGGACGTCGTCGTTTATGATTTGAACACACTGGACCTGATGCGCTCAATAGAAGCTCTACGGTGTCGTTTAAGTGAAGAATGAGTTCCGAATATATATATATATACTCTCTGACTTGCCACATCTATGCAGTGTCAACAAAACCCTAAATCCGTGGTTAGCGGCCAAGTCTGCACTCACTAAACGCTCGACTCAACAGGAAGGAGAAGCTCGTTGAAGTATCACTTGCAAACAAAATGGCGGCGTAAGTTTCTTGGAACTAATACTTTGCAATAAAAATGGTAGTGTAAGAATAAGATAGATGCTTGATTGTTATTAGTTTTTAATTGTTTTGCTTAGTTAATGTGTTAAATTCCAAGGGATAATGGCATTGATTGAAATATTGAGATGGGGCGGATTGCGTGCAGAGAAGAAGGTGCAGTCACTGTCGAGACAGGTGCTCAGGCTCTGGGTGAGCCCATGGACTTAATGACGGCATTGCAGCTTGTTCTGAGAAAATCTCTGGCTCACGGAGGTCTTTGCAAGGGCCTTCATGAAGGTGCTAAAGTGATTGAGAAGCATGCTGCACAGTTGTGTGTTTTGGCCGAGGATTGCAATCAGCCTGACTACATAAAACTGGTTAAGTCACTATGTGCTGATCACGGTGTAAGCCTGTTGACAGTTCCTAGTGCCAAGACCCTCGGCGAATGGGCTGGTGTAAGTAAGCTGAAGCTTTTCTGTTTATAACTCCCAATTGTTGACCAAAACCTTTTGTCTAATCGCATTGCTTGGCACTTTGGTGTAGTTATGTAAAATTGACTCTGAGGGCAAGGCAAGGAAGGTTGTTGGTTGCTCTTGCGTAGTTGTCAAGGTGTGGGTTTTATTATTACATCCTGGAAGTTCATTATTTGTGTTGCCTTGTTTTCTCACATCCATTCCACTTGAGTTTGCAGGACTTTGGAGAGGAGAGTGAGGGCCTTAATGTTGTCCAGCAACACATTAAATCTCAATAAGTAGAAGAGAAGGAGATTTGATCAATGTCTTCACGGCGGAGGAGGAGGAGGAGGAGGAGGGTTTAGGTTGTTTGTCTTGACGGTAAGATTAAGTAATTGAGTTATATCAGGATATACTTTAAATTGTAGACCCGTTTTGAGTTTCACTGTTGTGGACCCTCTGAAACATTTTGGGATGAATCGATTGCTTTTGGATGTTTCCAACCGAGAGCCAGTAGCAATGAACCTGTGATTATGTTAGTCTTTTTCTTTTCGCATAGAATTGCATAACACAATATATGTACAAACAGATCATCGATCGGCAGGACCAAGCAGAAGTTATGTGAAGGCTAACCGTTCGAACATGGAATCAGTAATCATTATTATGTAGCAAAAAATGACACCTAATAAGATCTCATACAATATTACGATTAGTGGTTTACAAATGCGGCGTCTGTTTCTCTCAGGGATCCACGGCTTCCCATCTTTCGCGTAGTCCCTTCCTTCAGTCGACCATTTTGCTAGAAGCTAACAAAATTTGACAAGACTTGATGTGTAGTTTCTCCTGCTATAAAATCAGTAAAAGATTAGAAAACTTGAGTTTTAAGCTAATGTTCACGACAGCTAGAGGTAAAAAAACCAACTCAATCTGTAAACGATTACACGAGAAACATTACCTTAAAGGGGCACTAGATTTCTCAAATTACGACTGAAATGTTAGTTTCCTTAGTGGATAGGGCATAGGACCTGAAACAAACTTGGTTAATGATAGTTTAGGATAAGGCTATGTACTAGTTAGAGGTAAGATTATGTATAAGACCTGAAACAAACTTGGTTAATGATAGTTTAGGATAAAGCTACGTACTAGTTAGAGGTAAGATTATGTATTACAGAACCTCCCTAGATTTTGCGTTGTCAGTCAGATGTATACTGTTGCTATTGTTGTTTCAAAGAAAACAACCCTATTCAGCCAGAGAATTCTTCAACCAGTGTGCTTGAGGGCAAAGCATTGTTTATTAAGATTATTTAATAATGTCAACTGAACAAGTTCGGACTGAAGGCAAGCCACATAGCCAGAGTTCCAAAATAAGAGTCCAATTGTCAAAAAGGAGGAAGTGTATAGGATGGCATATAATGGGAAAGTAAAGAACATAACAGGTCAAGCATATGCCTGCTCAAATTAAGAGTGACTTTCTTTCACTCTGAATGCCAATTTTAAGAGTAAGGTATTTCCCTTTGTTCAAAGAACCATTTCCCTTGAATTACTGCCCAAACAAACTTAAACATTATAAGAAGCTTCCCCTCGTCCCAATTAGAACAAGGAATAGGGACGTTTTGACCTACATGCCATAGGAACAGAAGCTGTATTGAGCTCAAAAGAACCCTCATATTAACCAGATTAATTGCAGATTACTTTGAAATGGACACTAGTACTAGATGCACATATATGACATACAGCCACACAAATAAAGTGCATGTTAGATATGCCACCATTGCCACCAAGACATGGAACTCTATTCCATGCGTTCATTGCTTTAGTTTCAGTAATTATATATGATGGAAGAGAGGAGACCTCCATGTGCATGAGAGCTCTACACTTCTTAGTTGCCAAAGCCAAACAATTTGAGATCTCAGTACTCATTCGTTTCTTCCACAAACTATAACTTCCTATCCCTTTTTCACACAATACACACGAATTGTCAAATAATGACGGAAGCAAATATTAGTTACCTTAAGCACTGACCTCAATCATCATCATCCGAGCTTCCATCATCAGAACTATAATCACTACTATCATCATCCTGATCCAGAATATCAATCTGCACATGCCGAACTTGAATCGTCTCTGGCGCCTTATGACCAGCAGGCGGTTGGAAGCGTTGCTCCAAAACCCTAGGCGCAGGCAGAGACTCCAATGGTGGCAATGGGTCTCCGGGCTTCCATCCCGGCGGTGGAGGTGGCAAGTCTGTAGGTAGCTCCACTGGCATTCCTGGCTTCCACCCCGATGGGACCGTGATGTTCGGAGGAAGCAAGCCCTGAATTGCCGCAAAATTCAGAGGATTGGCCTCCGTTGCCACCGCTGGCAGTGGAGGCGGCAGCTCAATGATCGGTTCAATTGTTTTCTCTTTAGTTTCAGTCGTTTTAGGTAAACCAATATCAAGGTCTGCAAAATTGTACAGCTGCGAAGCACGCATTTGCTCGTCTTGTGGAGCGGGCGGTAGTGCTCCGCGAAGCGGCATTTGTCCGGCGCCGAACTCCGGCGGAGCGAACGTGGTATAGCTTATGCGGTGAGCGTACGACAATACGTCAGATAACTTAAGCTGTGAAGCAACCGTCGTGTCGGTAGATTCAGTATCACTAGCCGACAGCGTCTTGGCTCGTTTGGGGCGTCGGTAATCAGAGTAATCGTCGACGAGCATGTCGAGGACGCGCTCGGATTCCTTGAGTTTGTTGGCAAAATTGAGGAGAGACGAGTCTTTGGATTTAATTTCTCGTGAGATTTTATGTTTCGCATCTTGGAGATCTAGAATCTCTTGGAGTTCCGCCACAGCCTCAAAGAGTTGTGATTGCAAGGAAGTGAAGATGGCAAGGACTTCTTTGGTGGAAGTCGGCGACGAGTCGAGCGGCGGTGGCGGCGCTGCGGAGGAGGAGAGAAAGGTAGGAAGAGAGCCGCGAAAGGCAGAGAGCCAGTGAGATCGGTTTGAGGAGACGTCGAAGAGTTTCGATGCTAAGGAAGCCATTTGGAGGAGGAGAGACTGAGCTCTAAGAAGGGGTGGGAGAAGAGGGAGTAGAGCGGAGGATGTGGTGGAGGTCGAAGGGTGAGGGGTGGTAGTTGTGGTGGTGGCGGTGGTGCTGTGATGCTGTTGAGAGGAAGGGAATCGCGGAGGAGTAGGGTTTTGGAGGGATGGTGAATTAGGGTTTGTTAACCCTAATCTCGCCGGAGATTGTACGATTTGGGGTTGAAGCATTTTTCCCTCGAATGCTCGGCCGGTCTCTGATCTGCTCGGTCCGTACTTGATGTCTTTATTTCTCATATCAAAAGAAAACGGCGACGTCTGGAATAAGTCCGCCCTGTATTTACTAGTATAAAATCTTTAACCATGACTTGATCTTTTTAAATAATATTAAATTTTTTGAATAAATTTTAAAATTTAATAACTAAAAAAAAAGTAATGAGCAATGACCTCTCCATTTTAATAGAATAAAGTGTATTACATTATAAATTTTTAAATAGTTTTTATTTTTTAAATAATTACTATCAACTAAATATATATATTATTAAATTAAATTAATATAAACTATGAATAATTTAATTTTACTTAATAATTTAGTTTTATTTAATAATAATTATTAAATTTAAAATATTTTCAAAATATACAAATTTCAAGTAAAGGATTTAATAGTTAAAATATATTTAAATCAAATATTATTTTGTAAATAAAAATTAACTTTAAATTATTTATCTAATGAAATAAAAATAAAATTTACATTATTTATTTAATAAAATAAAATAAATTTATCAATAGTATATTAATAAATATTATATAAGAGATTAAAATAAATTTATTTAATTAAAACTAATTTATCTTTAAGTTTTATTTAATATGTAATTATTATTGTTAACAACTAAATAAGTTTTTGTTTTTTTTTAAGAATCAAAAAGTAAAAACTAAAAACTAAGGGGGTGTTTGTTTCCAACTTTATTTTTAGTTTTCTGTTTTTGTTTTTAAATTCATTATAAAAAACTTGTTTGTCTCTTTTTAGCTTAAAAAAATTATGAAAACTATAAAAAGTGATTTTTGTTTCCTATTTTTGTTTTTTCATAATCTGATTTACTATCATTTAATATATTATTTAATTATTTAAATTTTAATAAAATTATGAATAATTTAATTCAACATTATATATTTAATAAATGAAAATTAATTATCAATAAAATTCATGTAATTTTTATAATTAAATTATTTGTAATTAAAATTTAATAATTATTAATAAATATAATTAAATTTAAAATATATAAATGTTCAAATAAAATTTGATTTATAATTAAAATATATTTCAAATAAATATTAATTTTTAAATAAAATTTTTAATTTTTAAATTATTTATTTTATTAAAATAACTTAATGTTAAAATAAATATTATAAAAGATATTAAATAAATCTATTTAAATAAAAATAATTTATCTTTAAGTTTTATCTAATATATAATTATTATTAGTGATAAAAATATAACTACAATAACATTAATAACTAAACAGGTTTTTATTTTTATTTTAAGAAATAAAAACTACAATTAAAAAAACAGAAGTAGAACCAAACGGCCCTTCAAACTAAAAGTAAAAGTTATGACAAAAAGATAAAATTGTAATTGAGAGAGAGAGACAAAGAAAACTTAATGTTGAAATTTAAAAAAATTTGTTAAAAAATATTTCATAAATATTTTTTTAAAAAAGGACACTCACATTAACTGATGATATTTAGACGGTACAACAATTAGGCAAAGAAATTGGAATGGTGTTGATACAAAGAAGTGATTTTGGTACATAAACTCTTGTTTGAAGTCAGACAGCCATCAAACAGACCTTAAAAATATACACTTGTTTGATCCGCTGCTAAATGACTTGACAGAACATCAACATTCATTCAACTGATCTTCACCACATCAGCTAAAAACAATCTTTCTTCCACCATTTCTTACAGTTTCATTTGACTCTGTTTCTCTAGTTAATTTCCTGCAATAAACACCAAAGTCATACAGTTAAGCCCGGATGGTAAAGGAATTTGGGAACAAACAGAAACATAATGGAAGGCACTTACAAGTTGGCATACAGCAAATACCGAAAAACTTAGGCAGCTACTTTCCTGGCGTTGATGTCATTTGATGACAGGAATTTCCTCTGAATAAATTAAGCAGATCAACTACCAAATGGTTACAGACAACGTTATGTGGTTGTAAGGAGGAGCGCTTTTCAAGTGAAAAACATGAGGCATTACATTTTGTACTCTGTTAATGACACAACTGGATAAATAGAAAAAGAAAGACATTTAACCTTGAATATTCAGGCAGGTAGCAGAGACTTCAAATGAAAAATCAAGTGTTATGGATGGCCAATGGTTCTCCTGGCAATCCCATTCCAGGATGATCCATATGCTATACGTAAGTACAACCTCCAATTATGGTATCGATTGCAGTTGCTTCATTATGTTCATATTCACATGCAAGATTCTTTCATTTTTCTCAAGCAAGCAATGCATGTGCCAACACCAACATAGTTGTGTGATGTTTTCCTAACACACCAAGTTGAATGCGTGTCTATGCATGACAGGTTATAAAAGTCAGATTCATAAACCAAATCAGTACTTACGATCTGCTCAAAATGAGGGCTAGACAAGTTAACACTAAGGTTCTTCATCAATAACAAAACCTGCAGTCACCAAAAGGGATTGTAAGAGAGCGCATTTGTAATTCAAAACCGGGGAAGAAAATGTAGTTTGCATTCTTGGATTCAGTAGAATTCAACTATACTAAATAATTCCTAAAAAACCAGTTTGACTGTTTCGGTTTCTTCAATACAGTAAAGTACTCATCTTTGCACTTCATTACGAGAAATTTACATGATTAGTGCGTAAGGAAAGAAGTTTCCAAAGACTTGTATAGCTTACAGTTTCATAATTTATAGGATCCATTTCCTTCAGCTTTTTCACGTGACCTTTGGTGTCCGGATCAAAGACACTCCCAATGAAACTATACACCTCAGCAAAATCTGGAAGACCTGGAAAACAAAAGCATAACATCAAAGTAAGCTCTCTGCTCTCTTTTTTTGTGGTTACAGACGAACAAGGGCAGTCTATAAATACCATGAAGAATAGGAGCTTGTTTCCCCTGCTTTGACATCTCACTGCTTGGTGTTCTGCTTGCTGTCTCAACGGCACCAACACTACTGTTACTTAATCTTGCCAACTCCTTTGACCCAATATCGGCTGAATCAGTAATGTTTTATGCCATGAGAAGTGCAGGAGGTTCCCTCAAGTAAACACACTTGCAATAGAATTAGAAAGAGAAACAGAACATAAAAGTATACCCACCTTCAGTTCCTTCTAGAGTTGGAAATTCATCTTGTGAGGACATAATTTTACTGGTCTCAGAATTCATTACCACAGAGGTGTCGTCCCAAGGTGTATATCCCGGTACCAGGGCATTCGCAGCGGAATAAGCCATGGGTGCAGGCAATGACCCTAGAACTGTAATATGAGCACAATCTAAGTCAAAGCTACAACTAAATTTCTACACATTAGTAAATAGATTTTTCACAAACCATTTTTTGATGCTTTTTGAGGGTAAGGGTGAGCAGCTTTGCGCTTAGGGCGAGGTGGTGGCACATGTGTAATAGCCCCATTCTTTTGGACCTTCAAAAAGTATTTCTGTGCATGACTTCGGATCTGCAGAAGCAAGGCATCAGCAAAAAACCAAAACACAGGACTGAAAATAGGATATTGACCCAGAAAACTAGTACAGAATATAAACCTGAATCACCGTCTTTGAACCCACAAAATCTTCAATCTTTTTCCAGTCACGATCAAACCTGAATTTAACAAAAAGTTGTTTCAAGGGCCATTAAACACAGATTTTGCCTCCAAACAGCTTCTTTAAAGATCCTCAATTTACTCATAGCAAACACTAGCAATAACTAAATGGATCCACCAAGTCTCCAAACTAGACACTCAATCGCATATTCTAATCGAAATCACTGCAACTGAAAACTAACTAAGGAATCAAACAACCATGGACAAATCTAACCCAGGACCAAAAACAACCACAGCAAGGACTTGCACGAAACAATTATTACTAATTTTCCCAAAGTAAATGAAACGCACAATTGAAGAGCTTCTAGGAACTTGTCGTGTTCTTCTTCGGTCCAGCTCTCGCGACACTTCGTTATGGTGTAGGGCTTCCTCACCTTTTTAGCTGACCCATCAGACTTGTTAGGTGTAGTAGTAGCCGAAGCAGGGGTGGTCGTCGACGGCGGAGCACCGGGGTTCGCAGGAGAAGAGGAACTAACGTTCATTTCAAAAGTCTAACGAACCACCCAACTCCAATAACATTTGCATAGAGAAAGATAGCGGGGTGTTGTTGTGTGAACTAGCGTGAAGATACAGAACAAAGTCGTTGGCTTTGTCTTTGTCTTCGTGCTTGTTTGGGTCATCGTAGACCTTTCAATTAATCGTCGCTCATTAATCGTCCGAATCGTCGTCATCACGCACCTTCAACAAATTCGGTTTTTTTTTTTTAGTGAGCTCACGAGGTGTTTCAACTTTGAGGAGGATTCTAACCGGAACACCTTTAAGTTATTCACTTTCAGATTAATTTTCATTCGCACCGGATCAGCTTGTAAGGGATAAAATATTGACCAAATAGATTTTTCCATTCTCAAGATTCAAACTGGAGACCTCTAGTTAAAGAATAAAGGTGCTGAATCACTCACATTAACCTGTTTGGTTCAACAAATTTGATTTTAATACGATACTCTTATACTCAAAAAAGAAAACAATTCAACCCAAATTTATATCCAACCAAAATTTATTCTATTAGTATGTGCTTATGTGTTTAACATCAGATCGAAGGTTAATCTGATAAGACAAGAAGTTTAAGGTTTAAAATTTTTAATCAGTATTAAATAGTCATAAAATCGATTAAAGATTAAATAAAATTAAATAATTTGAAAAATGATTGAAAAAAATTAATTTTAAGAAATTTTTAAAGTTTAGCTGAAAAAAGAATATTAAATAAAAATTAATTAGTTTATTTTAGTTTATAAAAATTACTCAATTTATAATTAATTAATTAACAAACTAATTGATTTTTAAATTTTAATATTATTAAACTAAATAAAATTAGAAAATTAAGAACCGAAATAGAACGTTGATTTTTACTATTAAATTTATAAAACCGATTTAGTTTTAAAAATATTGACATTTACTAATCTTTTTGTAATTTTTTGTGAACCCAAAAAAAAAAGACGACTAATCGCAAGACGTATTTTACAGAAAGTGGGACCAGGAGTGGGGTTCAGAGAGCGACACGTGCTTTCATTTAATCCACTTAATCCTCAGACACACTAACGGCCTGTCGTTGCAATTTGTGTTAGTTACCAATGGAAGTTGGTGGTCAGCATTGGAGCCCTGCTGCTTCAGGTAAACCCCAGTCAACTCCAGCCGTGAGAAGTGCACCCTAGAGGGTCCTACTTAGTAATAAAAAAAAAAAACGAAAGATTCTCTTTTCTCTCAGTCGCTGACCGACACGTGGTGGCCTCATCTCGACTTTGTGATGACAGTCATTAAATTACCCAGATCTTGTACTAAATAGAATTTTGATACGATAGTATAGTTTTTTAAGTTTAAAAGATATTTTTAAAATTTTTTAAAATATAAAATAATCTTTTAATATTGTACTGTATAATTTAAATGGATCTCAAAAAATTATAATAATAAAAATTTAAATAACAATAATTTATTTATTTATTTTAATATTATTTTTACATATTTTACGTATAAATAATAAGCACAATTAATATGAAAAAGATTATTTTATTATCATAGAAATATAAAATTAAGAAAAATACAAAGTACTTAAAATATTACAATTTTATCATAAAATAACTAATAATTACATCAAAATATCAAATAAAAAGAATTATTATTATCAATAATAAAATATAATTTATATCTTAAGATTTAATTTTCAATAAAAATATATTTTTATCTTAATATGTAATTGCTATTAATAATAATATATTGTTATTTATATTAACAATTTAAAAAAGAAATATAAAAACTTGAGGCCTCTTAATTTTCATTTAAACATATTTTAATTATTCTTGTAAAAAATAGAACTATTATTCACTCTCTGAATTTAAATATTATGTTATTAATAATAAAAAGAGATGATGAAGAAGAAGAGAGAGAGATAGTGTGGAAGGGGAAGTTTTAAATTTTTGTTCATCTTTTGCAAAAATGTCCCTGATTTTTTTAAAATTTATAGTATTAACCGATATATGATCGGTATTGCAAATACTGACAGTACCAACGAAATAGGCCGATATTGAAACAAAGTACTGAAATATATTATTTTGTACCGTTTTTTGATCAGAATAATACATACTGCCCGATCTCAACCGATAAGGTACGAAATTAGCTACAATGATTATAGGTCAACCTGCCGACCATGAACAAACATTAGATGTTTGTTGTTCATTTTAGGTAAACTAGTGAGGTGGGTCCACCAAAAGATAACTCGTGTCATTTTCTAGAACAATGGCCACTTTTTAACTTTAATCAATACTTGTAAAAAAATAATTAGGGTTAATCGTAAAAAAAGTTCAATTTTACTCAAAATTATAATATTCACCCAAAATTTTAAAAGTAACATTAAAAGACTTGAATTTTTAATTTCTTACAAAAATAATTCGATGTCTAATTTTTTGTAGCGTTGTTGATATGATATGATATGCCAAATTTTAATATTTGTCACGGGATTATAATGTGAAATAATGATGTTAAGTATGATATTTTTTATTTAATAAAAAATTAAAAATAGTAAACTATTGAAAAATTAATTAACCTAAAGAGCTTTGAGAGAGGTAAGCTTTATTACTTTTCTCTTTGGAAACTTTCTGGTCGGGTCGGTCATGTTGGGCCTGGACTCGGTCATAACGATCCGTGGGCCGATCGATCCATTCATCAAAGATGTTAAGCCCAAGCCCGATCCATGCTCTCCATAGCCCATTAGCTGGAGAACATCTTCCATGCAGAAGTTGGAGTCTACGTGAAAACCTAACCCTAGCATCTATCTCATATATAAGGTATGATTTCATCGTGATGACGGTACGTACAATCATAATCCTAGTTTCTTATTGTTTACAGCGATCTCACCTTCACCAAAAGACTTACTTGAGCGTTGGAGGGGCTAATCGGGACACAACCCCCGACATGCCTTCTATGTTTTGCAGGAACTCCACGTCGCAGGTCTTCCGCGAGACAATCGATTCATGGATCCGAATGGCAATGTACAGTTCAGCCAGAATCCGGCAGAACCAATTGGCGCCCACCGTGGGGCCCGACTTCAGGGCACCACGTCCAGAAACACACAGATCAGTCAGGCGGCGGCGACAAAC
>JAOQMR010000004.1:25071455-25089727 GCA_027563865.1 Erythroxylum pelleterianum
TAAGTGATCTTCCAAAATTACCCCTCTTTTATTTATCCAACTAATCCTATTTTAGGCCACAATTTAATACCTTAGTCCTACTTGAATTAATTCTAACCTTAACATAATTCAACTCCAATTCACTAATCTAACAAGTCCACAAAAATTTAAAATCGTGTTTCAAATTAAATCACAAGTTTGGGGTCCAACACTTTTGCTTGGGCGAGAGGGGAACGTTTCATTAGTCACGTGCGCGTCGACGTCTAGCCTTCTCCCGGCTGCTCGTTTGAGGCCACGAGATCCCAAAAAATCGGACTCGTTTTGTTTACAGTTTAAACCTCGGTTTATCCGTTTTATTCCATGGAACTCTCGAGCCATTGTTTGTGCATTGCATCTTTGAAATGTCAAGTATGTTGCATAAATTAAGTGTTCTGTACTGATGGTGTTTTATATTGAATGGTTAAATGGATTATGCTATTTGATGTGACTATATTTTTGATTATAAGTTTTGAGTTTAAATTGGGTATTTGACTGAAAATGAAGCATTTTATGAAATTATCATGATTTTTATATGAAAAATGAACATTTCAATAGTTTTACTTATTGAATTTGAAAATATGTGACATGGATTTCAATTTGAACTTTACAAATGGTTTTGCTTGTTTTCGGTTATAAGCTTGTTACTCACGAGTGTAAGCTCACCCCCCTTTCATTCCCATCTCCAGGTTAAGAGATAGAGACCGGATGAAAGAAAGACAAGGATTTTGATTGTTTTGCATATGTTGTATCTTAAGATAGATTGTTATAAGAATAAGATTTAGTCATATGTGGAGAATTTTGGGGTTTGTTTCTTTTGTATTTGGATTTTGATACTGATGTTGTAATATGGCTTGGAATGCCATTTAAGTTTATAAACAATTATCTTATGATGTTAATGAGACATGGATTTATATATGGATGTGTATGAATAGGAAATGTGAAATGGTGTATGGATATGAAAGATCAATTATGTATGAGTGCAGATGCTGTCAAATTGGCAAAATTTTAGACAGAAACTTTGAGGCAATATTTTACCCTCATGGAGTTAGAATTTGTTCTCATGATCTTCATGAAAATTGTAGATTGTGTTTTTATCTTTTCATTGATATAAAGCTTGAGATTTTTGGATAATGGAATAGGAAGTTATGATTTTTGGATATGAAATATAGAATTGTGTATGAATAGGAAATGTGAAATGGTGTATGGATATGAAAGATCAATTATGTATGAATATAAACTGTGTATGGATTTGTGTATGGTTATGACATGTGAATTGCGTATGAATGGCATGAGATGAGTTGAGTTTGAGTGTCATGAATTGGAAGAAGTTTTCCGTTTAAGTTGATGGAATTTGTATATGAATTGTTGCGATTTATTAATAAGCGAATTTTGGATAAAAAGAGATATGATTTGTGGTGAATGATAAAATGTTTTCGAATATGAAGAATCATATCGATTGAGGTTTGAGTAAGGAATGAAATTCAAATTGGAAATTGAAATCGCTTTGAATGTTAAATGATGTGAAAAAAAATGAAGCGATGTTAGTTAAGGTATGGCTTAGTTATGGTTTTTCAAAAGAAGTTGGGTTCCAAAAATGGGCTCCATCATTGGTGGTATCAGGGTAAGAAAAAAGTATGATCGTTTTGATATGGTATTTTGGTTTCTAAAGAGTTGGGTTTCGGAAACGGGACGCAACAAATAGTACATGTTATTTTTTCCTTGCAGTGAAAGTAGTCAATTTTATAAACTAAATAATGGATATATTTAAAAAAATGTGTAGGTGCTTATTAGAAAATAAGATTATTGAATTGATTCATTATTAGAATTCTATGTGAAACATTACTTATGTTTGTGTGTACGTGCGAGTGTATGTGTGTGTGAAAATATACATTATAATGATTGTATAAGTAATCTTTTATCTAGTCCTTCAAAGTGTCTCATATAAGGATTATTATATTTTAACATAATCCTTATCAAAAATAACTTGCTAAGTAGTTACATGGCATGAATATATAAAAGTAGTTGAGTGATCAATAGAGTATTAATTACCTAAAATAATTAAGAGGAATACTTTATTGCTCTCTATAAGTATCAATTTACGAAATTCTTGGTTAGATGAAATGATACTTTGAAAATAATTTTCAAATGTCATTAGAAGACCACTTATTAAACTTAAAGAAATAATATGATTGGGCTTAATAGAAAATTTATGCACTAAGATATTAGTCAAAATTATTTTTATATTCATAATATGTAGGTGACTATGATGTATTGCTAGACACTAACCTTAATTAATGGATATAAATTATTTCGGTTAAAAATTAAGGATAAATTAGAGAAATTTAATTATCTGATCTTAAATATAATTTAATTAAGATTATAATTTAAATTCATTTTCAACATAATTAGGAATTTAATGAGACAAATACAAAGAACAGTTTAAAAGAAAAAAGATGATTTAATCAAGTTAGACTTAATACTAAAGTTTGAGAATTAAGGACCAATATTAGATATTAAATTTTATTGGGACCTAATTAGTATTTAAATTCTAATTATAATTCCATGTAATTATTAGAAGGTCTAAACTTTAATATAAACTGGTGTTGGTTCTTCAAGAGAACTTGTGAATTACAATAATTTCTAGTAATATAGTTTATAAATCATTTTCGTGAAAGGGTTAATAAAAAAAGTAAACTTTATGATAAATTATTATTTATGTTTCATATTTATAATATTTGTGGATTAATTCTATTATAGAATTAAAGAGATTTTAATTTTATAGAAATTACGAAAAATATTGTTGTTTTACTGGCGAACATAATATGATCACGTACATTTTGATTCCCCAACATTAATTTGGACAGGACAGAATTCTTTGAAGATGATCAGCCTTCTATAGACAACTACCCATAGAATTTCTAGAAAAGAACCCTTTCTAGTTCACATTTACTGAAGCCAACTTGAACCACTGGCTTGTTGGGTTTTCTTTGCAATTAGGATCGCCCGCAACACAAATGCACTTGTTAGTTACAATCTTGGTAGGATTAGATGAGTCGAGCTCTAAGCATAGATCTTCTCCATTTTGATTTTTGGCAGCCAAGTGAAGCTTAGAGCTGGAAACAGATCTCCAAGTGCTTTGTCGTCCGGAACAGGTAGTTGACAGAATTGGTGCAAGTCCCTCACCCGTCACTTGAAGGCACAAATTAACACCAACCAACTTTATCGGAGAATCATCTTTATCGTGAGTCCATCGGCTAAAATTCCGGCATTCGCTGGCATAAAACTCATTTTTATCATTTGTTTGAACACAGCTACCAGTTTGCGGATGATAAATCACGTAGGATGAAGAAGAATTTGTACTTGGCACTGCATTCATAAGAAGGTGTTTCATTTTATATATCTAGAATAATGCAATACTAAAATAAGTATACTATTTGCAATGAGAATGTGGGCAAACCTTGAAGTTCGGTCTTCACAAGCCTTAACCTCTCTTGTAGTTTAGGGTTTCTTAGTAGATTCCAGTTAACATCCAACAGACCGAATGTTTCCTCGTGATAAGTTTTGTTATCCCTAAAATAGTAATCTCCCTGCAGCCCCCACAAACCCCAGTCCAAATCCTTCTCAGTAATATATGCCAACAAGCAGCTCAAGTAGTAGTCTTCCAAAGAGCTCACATTTTGCTGGTTGAGGCCAAATTCACCGATAAATAGAGGAACTGCATTCTCTCCATTGTTTAAAAATCCAAACTTTCCATCTATGAGTTGGATTTTCTGATCACAAACCTCATTCAGTGGTTGGTTTAGCCAGCTATTTCCATCGCCTGTACTCCATGCATAAGAATGCGCCTCTAAGACCAACTTGTTATCTAAGTTGAACCCCAAGGGCTTTGCCTTCAAGAAACTGAGATCTGTGGCATAGTTTAGGCCTGAGGCCACTACTAGCACATCTGGATTGACCTCATGAATCTTATTTGCAGCTTCGGTGATGTATTTGTACCAAAGGGTTTCATTCTGATGAGGACCACGCATCTCATTTCGCGTACCTATCCCAATTACCTGTAACAAAAGTAAGCCTTAATAAATTACATTACATATTCTTTTTCAAACCGTTGAAAAACATAAAAGGTTAGTCATAAAGAAAGACGTTTACCAAAAGAGATGCCAATAAGCAACATTTTGAAATGAAATTTTTTAACACACTGACCTGAGATTTGCCCTTGTAGCGTTGAGCCACAGTAATTAAACTATTAATCCATTCTTGGGCCTCAAAGTACGTGTCACCGAAGAAGCCATTGCCATCATTGTCACTACAACACCAAATCGGCATGCTCACATGGTTATCAAGCAAGACTAACAGGCCCTTTTGACCCATTGCATCAACGATAGTATCAAAAGCTTGAAGAAGTGTCTTGTTCAATAGAGAGGGGTTGTTCTTGGCCACTCCTTCTTTTGCATCTGAAAGGTTCAGCATATCAAAAGATTGTTGGACTTTGAGATTTCCCATCTCTGGACGAGTGAACATGTAAGTTGCCCACGTAAAGCGGACGCAGTTGAATTGGTTATCCACCACCTGGGATAAAATGTAGTCCAAAGGCTTCTTGTGGAGACCCTCAGCCAACATAGCTCCCACATGGGAAGGCCAATTTACGCAGTGCAGCTTAACACGTTCTCCCGTTTTCGCATCCACAATCCATCTGTTGTTCGTTGAGAGAGGCAAGGCGTTACCAGGAGCACTATATAGAAGACATGAGAGTAAGAAAATGGCGTGTAGTGCTTTCCCTGGCATCTTCAAGTTTAAAAAACCTGAAAATCCCAGAGATTGCCCAATGATTTCAAATGGCTTTCTTCGGTGATGTTACTCTATGCCTCCTTCACTTAAATAAAAAGTTTGGTTGTTCAATAATAGCAAATCCTATTAGCCTCAACCACCAAACAAAATTTATCTAAATATACTAGTAAACAACTAATTAGTTTCTATATATATACTTGACAATGAATCGGTAAAGAAGGAACGTAAATATCGACCACAATTGTCGATAGAGGAGTATGAGCTCAAATTATAGAATATTATTAATCATCTTTAGAGTTTTGAAAATGGCTCAAATAGATAAAGACAAAATTAGGTTCACGTAATTTATCTTTTGAATTAGGGAGGTTCAACTTATTAATGTCCTACTTTGAATGGATGTATAAGTATGAAAAGTACAAACTTGGTTCTTTATTGAAAGATCGAATTTAGATTCTGGTATAAAAATATTCTTTGCAGGGAAGAACTTTAACATTAAAGATCACCTTAAAAGAAGCTTAAAAAACATCGCCACTATGGTTGCAAAAGATAGGTATGCACAAAAATTTTCACTTTTGTTATTGGAGAGGGTATCCCCCGCCGTCCAGGTATTGTCCTCTTTGGTCTCAGGGTGATTTGCGAGAGTCGAACCCAGGACCTCAAGGATTTGCTGACCTTAGGGACACGCCTCTTACCATTGAGCTACCGTAGCTCAATGGTAAGAGGCGTGTCCCTGAGGTCAGTAAATCCTTGAGGTCCTGGGTTCGACTCCTGCAAATCACCCTGAGACCAAAGAAGACAATACCTGGACGGCGAGGGATACCCCCTCCACTTTCCAATTACAAAATTTGGCATCCTAATGACAATTTTGCAATACAAGCAAACACGTATAGTATGAAGAGCTTGTGTTCAAAGAAGCAATATGTTACATTTCTCAGTCGAAATCAGTCAAGCTCATGAACTTAGAAGATTTTCATAGATTTTGCCAGTTAGGATTAAGGTATAAGCTTGAGTTTTGGTGCGAATCTAGACCATTGTTTTAAGGGTTTGGTGATAAGGCATTTTAGCAATTATCCATCTAAGCTACCAACTGAATTTTGGGCTTACTTGCATATGAAAATAAAAGGTCAATTTGTGATTAGGAAGTTTTTAAAGATAAAAGAGATAAAACTCTAAATATAGACTATTGCTTTATGGGTTTAATGACAAGATATTTTGGTAATAATAAAACTAAAATGCTAACTGGTTTCTGTTGTTTCCTCGATCTTGTTTCTTTAGTTGGAGTCACCTAATGTGTATAAATACATGGATGTATATACACACAGAAATATACAAACCTTTTATCATTCTTTCTGTGCTCCTTATTTCTAAATAGTATTAAAGCATACTTTATAAAATGGAGTCAAAAATTTGGGGGCCTTTTGTCTATGCATTTTGGGTTCTTAATATGCTCCAAAAATATTTTGTCATGTACAAAATTGGTCCTCTGTTCAAGTAGATTGCAACAGTACAAAGAATGTCATCATACGCTGCCATACATGCCCTTACGCATTGGTAGAAGCCACTGCGCTAAAAAAACCCTAGTTGTAGCTACTTAGAGGAAGAAGACGACGTAAACAACATTGTTTAGCTTTCAAACAAAACGACACCGTTTAGTCCTAAAAGGACAATACACTGTGTAGCCATGTCAGCACACTTCAATTGCCATGTCATCATGTTCCTAGTCATTTACCACATCACCGAGCATCTTAGTCAGTGCCACATCAGCACACAAGTGACACATTATTGTCTTGACATGTCATAATCTTATTTGTCCACATGTCACTGTATACTTTGTCCATATGTTAGCATCAACTCTCTCTTAGTTCAGTTCAGACTCACCAGTTTAGTTTGATAAAAAATGAGTTCACCAACACTTTGATTGCCCAGTTTAACCAAATTTGTTTCAGTTTCTCCGCAAACCAAACTGGTTCCTAAGATTTTTCAACGTTCTGAATTCAATTTTATGGTCAAAATTATCAAATTTCATCTCCATAAGCATGTTTTCTTCTCTTTTACTATCTTTCTTTATTATGGATGCCTTCCCCCATACATTTTCAATCCTATTAATATCATCTCTTATGATTCCAATTATGATATTTGGGCTAAGGAAGTGTGTAGCTTTCTTAAGGGAAGGCTACTTTATTGTTATTAAAGAAATACCCAAACCTACCTAAAAGAAAGACAAAGACATTAATGTATTCACAAAATGATTGGTAGCCTAGGATAGAATTAATCATCAAATCTTAACATGATTTCAGAATATATGTGATAAAGCCATTAAACTGGACTTTCAACATTTTGTCACAACCTTGAAAGTATGGAATTTTTTGAAAAATCGTTACTCTATATCTAATGATGTCCACTGATTTCAATTGTATAAAAGACTCCATCGTATGCAAAATAACATTGATAGACAATACATAATTACGACTCTGAATTGCAAGAATGTTGGGATCAACTAGTACTTAGCAATCTTTCCTGTCTTAGTTATAATATTGTTGCAATTTAGCAAACTTTACGATGGTCAACATATATGGCATTTTTAATGACTCTCAAGGATGAATTTTAACTCATTTACAAGTCTCTTCTTCATAGTGGGACTCTACCCAATCTTGACATTGTAACTAAATAGCTCATCTCAAAAGAAAGTTCCCTTAATACACTCCGCATGGAAAAATCTATCCTATCTACTAATGTTGTTCTTGTAACTCATACCTCTTCTCAAACTTCTCATAACTCGAGTAAGAAGTTTTATAAGGGATGTTGTAGTGACTGGAAAAAGCTTGGACATCATATCTTTGAATGTAGGAAACAACTCAAACAGAACTCTAGACAATGTAATTCCTCTAAGCCCCTTCAACCTGCTCCCAATGCTGTTATTGCCACTGAGGGCCCAATAGAGAGCAACTCTTTTAAATTCTCTTTAAAGGATTTTCATCCCCTTTTTCATTAACTCCAACCAGGTTGGTATTATATTCTCTTCTGCCATATCTGTCATATTAGGTACTTCAACCTACTAGTATCTTGATTATACTTGTTGTAATAATATGAACTCTAATTCTTCCATTATTGAATCTTTAATAACACCATTTGTTCCATACATTATTCATACAGCTAATAACTTTACTATGTATGTACATGTATAAGTATTGTTCACACGTCCGAATTACTTTTATATGAAACCTTTTTTGGACTCAAACTCTCATTGAATCTTATTTCTATTAGACAATTATGTGACCTTGGTGTTAACTTATCCTTTTCGAGTTGTGGTTAAATTATGCATGATTTATAGGCGGGCACGATCCTTGGGAGAGGTCGTAAGGTTAGACGATTATTTAAGCTTACTTCCCTGAATCTTCCCTCAAAGTTTATTATTGGTGTTGTCACTTCTCATATATGGCACTGTCGCTTAAGTAATCTTTCTACCTCTATATTAGAATCTTTAATCTTTAATGGTACTCTATCTCATGTTAAGATTGATCATTTTGATTGTGTCGCTTGTTAACTATCTAAAAGTTATACCTTCCCTTTTTCTTTCAATGATTTTATTTCTTTAGTGCCTTTTGATCTAATTCACTCTAATATTTAGGGTCTTACAACTCATAAAACTATGAGTGACATAAGATATTATGTGATATTTTTTGATGATTTTTTGCATTATACATATATTTATCTAAGGCGACATAGATCTAAACTATTCTCCATTTACTCTCGTTTTTTTAATATGATTCAAACTCAATTTTCTTGCAAGATTAAAATATTTTGCACTGATAATGCCATGGAATATAAAGATACACACTTAACCAATTTCCTTGCTCAATAAGGGACCATCATTTAGAGATCCTGCCCAAATATATTTCAACAAAATGATCAAGCCTAATGCAAACATAGACATATTCTTAATACCGTTCTATCCCTTCTTATATCCTTTTCTTATCCTAAACCCTTTGGGGTGAAGCAACCTTTACTGTTATATGTAATATCAATCACATTTCTTCTCTTATCATAGGTAATATCTCTCCATATGAGTACTTATTCAATTATGCTCCTAACTATCAGTCTCTTAAAGTTTTCATAAGTGCATGTTTTATTCTTTTCCGACCTCATAAGCACACCAAACTAGAACCAAAAGCACATTTATACTATTTTTTGTGATATGACATAAAGCACAAAGGATTAGATGTTGGGATCCCCTATCTTAAAGACTTCAAATCTCTTAACGTCTCACCTTTTAGAAACATAAAATGTTTTCCATCCTATTAAAATTATGAGTCAACAAACCTTAACAACATTTTTCTTAAATCTTACTATATCTTTGTTTCCTGTTATTTCTTATACAGATCCTTCTTATAGCTATAATAGTTCAACACAATTGGCACTTGATTCCATTATATCTTCCCCCACTGCAGATCCTCCACTTTCACTAAACAACTCTTCCCCATCTATTCATTCATCATAATTTACTGAGTCTCAACAACTTCCCTATCGATCCTCTTGAGTAAGTCAACCATCTATTCATCTTGAAGACTTCCAAGCTTCTTCCACTATTATTTTTCTATAACCTTGCACCTATTGTTGGGCTAACTTTGACTCTTTATGGCAACAAACAATGGCAAAAGAACTACTTGCTCTCTTTAACACCAATACTTAAGACTTGGTTGACTTACCTCCAAACAAGTCCATTATTGGCTATAAATGGGTTTACAAAATCAAGATTTGAGCTAACAAATTAGTCAAAAGATATAAACCCAGATTGGCTACCAAGGTGTTTACTCAGAAATATGGAATTGGCTATAAAGAGGCTTTTGCTCCTGTAGCTTGCCTGACTTTGGTCCATAATTTTATTACAGTAACTGACAGTAAGCATTGGAGCTATTCTAGATAGATATCAAAGATTCCTTTCTCAATGGTAATCTTCTTAAAGAAGTATATTGTAGTACTCCACTCCTGCAAGACACGTGCCCGACATCCTGAGTGATATCTGAGTCCGTGCCCCGCGAGAGTGACATGCTAGAGCACTTAATCAATCAAAACTCAGCACAAATTTTTTTATAACAAACATACACACCTTTTTGCGGAAATCGATAACAAAGTCAGGCCCACTTTATTCGTAAACTTTTTCGTTCATAACACTACAATTAATAGAATTTCAATGGCCATTTGGACCCATTACAAAAACAAAACATTTTATTCATAATGTCTTTACATTACAACTTAAATACATTTGTATACACATTGTACAGGGATTTCGGAAAACATTATTTTAATACAAAATTTGTGAAAAATACAATTCAATACGAAAATAATGAAAGATAATGCAGACGCGAACTGATCCCGACCTCTATCCCTTACTTGCATGCTGTAGGGATACTCCCGTTTGCTTAACGGGGTATTCTTCTGAGTCTTGAAAATATTTGCAAATTTTGGGTGATTTTTGCGAACTCAATGAGTGACCATCATTGATGGCTCACCTAGTCATGTAACACATAATTCACTTCACATTCAATATAATTTAATCACTCATATAATGTATATGCAGTGCATATGAGACCCACTTTCTATTTATTACTTTGTTATGACCGAGTACCTAAACTGTCCCGTATTCATTAGATACTGGGCTCGTTACTAACTATCTCTTATCCAATGGGAATAGGGCTCATTTTACATAGTGAGCCTTAGGCTCTTAATCACTTTCTAAACTCGAGGCTCATTTCACACTTTGAGCTTTAAGCTCTGATTGGTGGCTACTTAGGTCACAACTGCCATTATATTTCATGCATTCATGAAATGAAATTCATCAATCACCTTTGCATGTTCCCATTCAATCACATTCCCATATCATTGGACCTTAGTCCGATATTCAACATTAAAGTTGAGAATCACATTTTTACTTACATGCAAATACACATTCAGAACACATTTAACAATCAAATTATGTACACTTAGTTCATCTCATTCACATACAAGCAGCACTTTAATATTCCAATCAAAGATCACAATCATCAGACCTTCATTGTCCGGAATCAATAGTCAAGACACATTCATTTGATCATTCAGCAGTCAATTAATACAAAAATTCAAACAAAAACAAACAATGAAATGAGACCATCTACGTCTACTCATAATACGTTCTAGATTAGCAATTGCTTCCAAATTCTGGAAACGCCGGACCTCGGACGTTTAACCTACACATCTCATTTATGCAATACACACGTACATGAATTAATAATTGCATAATTGTAAGCATTTATTTATGTACACTTGTTTATATAGACTATGTATGATGCATGTTCATGACAATCCTGGATATATTATCAAATTTCACACTTTATATCACATTATCATTTTTTCGCATCAATTGCTCTCATAATAACTCATTTCTCGTTCATTTTCACTAGATACACTTTACTTCTCTTTTTGAGTCTCAACTTTAATCATATGGACCACTTCATCTCCATTAAACACATTTCTTTGATACTTTTAATACCAATAATTCACTCATTAATGTTATTCCAACATTACATGATCACACATTATCAAAACTCTCATTTCTTCTTATAAATTCTCCAAAATTCCAGATCTTCGGGTCTACTGTTTACATTCAATTAGAAGGGGAAAATGATGTAATTTGGTTTTACTCTTTTCTAGAAAAGTGTTCCTCTATGTCTTATGTTTCTATTGACACCAAAATCACTCAATTTGGTTTGGTAATGCGGGAGATATACCTCAAACATTTTCGGGTTATTCATGTCCAAAAATAGTGTACTATGCACGACTTCCATCCAAAAATTCAATATCTTAGAGGCTGAATCCAAATTCAACTTCCTCCTATGATTTGTAGTCCTATATCTCTAGTTTTTTTCAAATAAAAAATCATCTCATTTGGAATCCTATAGATCCAGATACAATCAAAATACTGAAGGGTGTTCAGTAAGAAAATCCTATTTCACGGTTCCAACTGATTCCACGCTTTGATTTGATACATCTTTTTCAATTCTATCTATAATACTACCAATTTTTGTATGGGGTAGAAAAATGTGTTAGGAATCTATTGGTTCAAGAATCAAATCATTTGGAGGTCTAGAGAAGTAGTTATGGTCAAAAGAAGGAAGGCTATTTAATAAAATAGAAAATCCCAAATGCACGATCGTGCTTAAGCATGACAATGCAAATTCCTCTCCATCACCAAAGTCAACGCCGTGCTTATGCATGACGGTGCATTTTCACTTTACACAAAATTCACCGTCGTGCATTTTCCCTTTAATCACAAAAGTCACCGTCGTGCGTCTTTTTCTTCTTCTTCACCGAATCTTATCTTCAAACCTTCATAACTTTTGATCCAGAACTCCAAAAATTGCAAACTTTATGTCAATGGAAAGCTAAAAAATGATATACAACTTTCATGAAGACCATTTTATCAAAATCTTCCTAGATCAATACAGTTTAATCAAGGAAGTTCAGATTAAACTTTTACCTCTCTTTATCTTTTCTTTTCAAATCAGACCTTTGGGTCCATCTTGCATGGTCATTTTCACAATTCAAATGAAAGATTTAGGAAAAACATTCTTCTAAAAATTGTTCCTTTATGTTTTAATGTTCAAATGAAACTAATTTCATGTAATTTGGTTAGATATTCTGGAAGTTATGCTAAAAACACTACATACTGTTCTAAACCACGACAGAATCCACAAACTCAACTTCGTTAAATTCTGAAAGCCTTAGAGACAGAATTCAAATTCTATTTCTCATGAAAAATATAGACATTTGTCCCTAGTTTAATATTAACTTAAAATCATCCTACTTAGAAATCTACAGATCAAGATATGACTAAAATACAGATACATATTCAGTGAAAACACTGCATCTGTACATGTCCAGTGCACTTCAACAATATTCATCTCTAACTCTAAATCATCTTTACAACAATTTATGAATCATTCATCATCATACACGTAAAATCAAGACATCAATGTATTCATTTCTTTACCCACATTCTAGCATACCTAAATCACCATTTTATGTCCATTTAACCTCTAACTATCTTCAAATATGCTTCCTTCAACAAATCAAGAAAGTTCATGCTTATACTTACTTGTTTAGCTTCATTTTTCTTCATATCACCAAGAAACCCTAGCTCCTTCGACATACATGATATTCACATTTTTAAGGTGGAATATGTTGGGTCTTTTAGCAATAAGAAGAAGGAGACAATAAATCTTGAAGAAGTAAGGTGAAAGAGTTAAACAAACATCAACATGAGAGCGTAAGGGTGGGATGTTATGAGTGAAGAAGAAAGTAAATGAAGAAGATGAAGGAATGAAGCTAACGAGAATAAGAGACAATAGCAAGTGAAAGACCAAAGGTGGGTCTTTCACTTAATGAATAATGTGATTTAAAACAAGTGGTGTGGCAAGTGACATTATCACGGTCCTCTTGTGGTTTTGTAATCTACCAGTCCATTTGTCTCCCATTTTCAACCCAATTTTAATTGGCACTTGTCAATAAATCCCAACGTCACATATTAAAATTTCTACTACCATCTGACATTTATTTGTACCGCTATTCATCAATTATTCTGTCACTTGGTATTTTTCCTAGTCCAATATACCCTTAAAATTTCCAGAAATTTCCTAAATTGTACCAAAAATTCTAAATCCTTAAATATACATCCCAAATTAATTTTTAACACAACTAAACCCCAATTCTAAATATAATCACCTTTCACAAATAAGTCAATTATACCCAGAATGTCAATGAATACATGTACAATCATTTTAATGTGTGCAAAAAAAATTCAAACTCACATGTGTGTATGCTGACAATATGTATGGGCATAAAAATGCAATTTTCTTCATCTCTCATTGATCTCACATATGCTGGATTTTAGGATTCTAACCCTTAGTATGGGAACAAGATGCTACATATATATTCAACCTCCAACTAGGCATTCTCGCCTACCTAATAAAGCCTTGTATAATCTTAAGCAAGCTCCTTGAGTGTGGTTTGCTAAATTCAGCTCCACCATCAACCGTCTTAGCTTTACATTTAGGTTCTATGATCATGCCTTGTTTCTCCTAAAAATAGATCAAAGGTTCACACTTCTTCTTCCCTGTGTTAATGACATGATACTAATTGTTAATAACGTTAAGGGATCTTTGCTCTCAAATAATGTCTTGTTCAACAATTTGAAATTAAACATTCAAGTCCCTTGAGGTATTTTTTAGGCCTTAAAGTATCCTTTAACAATTAGGGTTACTATTTATCCCAAGCAAAATATGTTAGTGACCTTATCTCTCGTGTTGACTTTACTGACATTAAGACTGCTGGCAGTCCACTTGATTCCAATGATCATATTTTTGCTACTAATGGAACTCCTTTTAGTGACACTTTATTGGTAGCTAGTTGGTAGTCTTATATATCTCACTATCACTTGCTCAGATATTGCTCATGTTGTTCACATTGTGAGTTAATTCATATATGCACCTTGTAGCACACTCACTTTTATGTTGTTCTCTGGATACTTTGGTACATTCGAGGAACCTTCTTTCATAGGCTTCACTTCAGCCATTCATCTTCATTGGACTTACGTACATACTCTAATGCTAACCGGGCTAGAAAACCCAACTGATCGTCGATCCACTACTAGCTATTTCTTTTTCCATAGCACATCTCTTATTTTTTGGTATAGTACGAACCAAACTATTGTCTCTTGCTTAAGAATTGAATCAAAATACTAAGCCCTAACTGATACTACCTTTGAGCTCTTTTAGTTACGATGGTTACTTCAAGACCTAGGTATCTCTTTTTATTAAAAAATTCTTCTCTTTTGTGATGATTATAGTGCCATAAAGATTGCCCACAACGATGTCTTTCATGAACGAACCAAACACATCGAGATTGATTGTCATCCTATGCATCATTATATACTTCAAAGAACTACATAACTTGTTCCCATCTCATCCCAATTGTAGATTGCAAATTTTTTTTACTAAATCACATATGCCTTGAAATTTCAAGACCTTTTCTCCAAAATCATGTTATTGTCTTCATTACCACCTTAATTTTGAGGGGGTATTAACATATATAATCCTAGAAGTCAAATATCCACATACATTTAACCTTAGTTTTCTCCCAGAATCATGTGTATTAATGTTATGTAATTATTTCCTTGATCTTGTTTCTTTAGTTGGAGTCACTTAACGTGTTTAAATACTTACATATCACTACAAGAAAATTAGGAATTAGCGACGAAAAATTACCGACGATAAGTTTTCCGTCGCAAATTAGCGACAGAAATGGGGTTTCCGTCGCAAAAATCACCTTGAAAAATTTCTTTTAGCGATGGTTCTAATATCCGTCGATAAAAATGGAGGAAAACTGTCCTGGCAAAATTTGTGACGAAATTTAGGATCGGTAAAAGTTCCTTTTGGTAATGACATTGAAATTGGCGACGGAAGTTTGCCGATAGAAATGGTACCGTCGGTAAATAATGCGGAGAGTGAAGGCGGGATAATAAATTTTGAAAATGTTGACGGAAAGTAGCAACGAAATATTCCATTGATAAACTGTTAAACGTTATTTACTTAAACAAAACAACGTCGTTTTGTTTGACACCAAACTACGTCGTTTTGATCTTGCGTTTTAAGACACCCAAAGCCCCCTCCCCCCACCTCTGGTTCATCTTCTTCGCGTTTCTTCTTTGGTATTTGGTCTTCTTCCTCCTTTGGCGACTTCCTCTCCTGTCTGGCGTCTGGCGTCAGCCTTCGATCGTCGCTGCTACGTGGGTTGTTATCTTCTCCAACCATTAAATCATTTCGTGGAGGTAATGGTTGTTTATGATTTTTTTTTGTTTTTCATCTTTAATTTTTTTGTATGTATGTTGATTTTTGTGAATGGATAGAGGATTTAAGGTAGAAATATTAGTGTTAGAAGGTTTAGTTTTGAATTTTGGTTGTGATGTTGAGATATAAAATTCATGCACATAAGGTGTTTGACAAAATGTTAACAAATGAAAAAAAGAGTTTTTGTAATTATTTTGGAAAGATTTGATGGACATTAAATAAAGTAGATGTTAGCATAAGGTGTTTGACAAAATGTTAACAGATGAAAAAAAGAGTCAGTAGTTGGCTATGAGGTATACTGAAAGTAGTATTTTTTTAAGGTCAGTATGAATCAAAAGCTATTATATTATTAGGTAAAGTAATTGAGGTTGTAAAACTTAGAATCATAGAGTTATGAGGTAAAGAGGTTGAACTACTGATATGCGTCAGAAGTATATTGAGGAGTGACCGTTGGTGAAGATGGAGTTTAGACAAATTGTGAATTGGTACTTAGGTTTGAAATAAGAATGTTGTAATAAGGTTTAGGATTAAATAAGATGGCATGGACAAGATCATCACTACTAAGAGTTTTGACTTAATCAAGATATTTATTTATCAAATTTGAAGATATTTAGAGAAGGTGGAAGTTAGATATTTAGGTTTTAAGAGGAATTATTTTGGTATGAAAATTTTTTTCTCAAAGAAAACAACATATCTAAAGATAAAAATGTGATTTGAGATAATGTCACAGCAAAGAGAAACATGAGAAGGAGAAACTTAGATATACACATGATTGAGATAGTGGTTTAAGTTTATGAGTGTTTATCTAGTGTGAATGTAGTAATAGAAGAGTTCAAATAAGAGGAACCAATATAAGATATAAATATGTCATTACCATTGTGGCTATGATGCACTCATTAGCAACATTTCTTAGTGCAGCGCCAAATTTTAAAGATTAGAAGAAATGTGATATATGGTACCAGAGTTAAGCATCCAATTGTTATAATGACTTGATCGTTTTTTTGGCCATATGTCCTTAATAATTGTAACTTTATCATTTGCCACTGATATTTTCCGGAGTTATAAGTGTTGTGAGGCTAATTTGATTTCCTCGACAGTGATTATGATTCTATTATCTAACACTCGTGTTGTTCGAGCCTTGAGTTGAGTCATGTGGCTATGATTAGTACAATATTCTCCACCTTATGTTTTTCAATATACTTCAATAGTTATATTATAAAGTAGATGTTCACAAATATTTTCATTGTAGGAACTTATTGGTTGGCAATATTTCTATTTCGAAGTTGACGAAAAAAATCTGGAATAAGCAGGTATTCAAATGATATTGATTTCGTTATAATTTTTACAATGTCAATAATGAATTTGCACACATTTAATCAAATTTCTTTCAGTTTCTATATTTTTCATTCTAGATCCGTCATCATCTTCTTTCATGTACTTCAAGAAGTTCCTTTTGCATATCGGTTGAGGTCAGCAATTTTGTTTTGTACTATGTTTTTGTAAACTTGGATTTGTATTTGGTATTTATTTGCGGTTTCTAGTTCCCATATGAGCTGTCCATATTAATGGAAAGCATGGCTCAGATGAGACATGAGCTGGAAGAGTTGAAGGCGGGGGATAGGATTTTTAAAAAACTATTTAGTTTCATTTATCTAAGGAAACATAACATCCGTCGATAACCTAATTACATTTACCGATGGAAAACTAAATCCGTCGGTAAATTATTAGATATTTGCCGACAGTAAGTCTTCCTTCCGTCAGTAAAATTGCAAAAGCCAGTTTACTCAACATCTGCTCACCGACGGTAAATTGTTACCGTCGCAATATTATATATACAATAATCGTCGGTAAATTTACCGACGATTATTGTATTATCCATTGGTAAATTTTCTGATGGACAATATTTTCCGTCGGTAAATTTACCAACAGCCTATTTACCGACAGATTTGTCTGCCGCTAATTTGTATTACCGTCACAATTTTTCGTCGCTAATCGACTTTTTTCTTGTAGTGTATATATACATATATATTTATTTATATATATATATATATCATTATATACACATAAAAATATACAAAGCCTTTCGTCATTCTTCCTCAACTCCCTATTTCTACAAAAAGATTTTTTGAAACATTATCATTTTGGTCTTAAATTTAAGGCTAAAATACATTTAACCCCCTGTGTTTTATCCCTTGATACATTATGCCTCCTATATTTTATAAATGGACTTATTACCGCCTTTTTTTTGGGTACAATTAAGGAAAACTAAACTACCTCAGAAAGGAAATACCACAGACATCAGCCCAAACAATCAAGGAAATGGCGTGAGGAATATCATCCCAAACCTGAAAATTGGAATCAATGCCATGACCCAATTTCGCCAAACAATCGGCAGCAAAATTACCTTCACGAAAAACATGCTTAATACAGCAACTCTAATTCCTAGCAAGTAGAGCTTGAATATCCACAATCAAAACAGATAGGGGATGTGATGAGATAACACCATAGATGATACGGCAACAACCTAGAATCAATATCTAGATCACCTCCGTTTCAATGATTGTCCCCAAACCTAAATTCAATCAA
>JAOQMR010000004.1:25089827-25100873 GCA_027563865.1 Erythroxylum pelleterianum
TCAGCGTTTTGGAGCGTGACCTTGTAATTGGACCCATTGGCATCCTCAAGTCTCCATTGCCTTGGTGAGTTGCATCAATAGGTCACCATCCGCACCGCATCCATGCTATCAGATTCTACAACAACTTGCCGAAAATCGTGATCCCACGCAAAAATCAACCCCCTTTAACTACTAGCCAAAGTAGCTTAAAACTCAAACAGACTTTTTTTTAACCCCTGTATTATGGTGACATCACCACGATTATACATTCTGCATTTTTTTAATACAAAAATAACCTTTAGTCTTTTGTTTAATAATAAATAATTTAAATTATTTTTAATGATTCAATAAATTATTAATTTGTAAATAATTGTGTATGATTTTTATTATAAGAATAAAATTAAAAAACATAATAAACTTATTTATAATATAAATTATTTAATAAAGAGTTTCAGTTAATATGAAACATAAATAAAAAGAGAAAAAAGAAATTATGTTAAATGAACGTGAGAGTAATATTTAAATTTTTTATAGACTGTTTATTTGTTGTTTCTTATATTTAATTTCAAATTATATCCAAATTAGGAATAAAAATTTAAAATTATTTAAAATTTACTCCAGGGTAGTAAATTCTTATCTCACCCGTACAAAAAAAGCAAGTAAAAATTAAAAATTGTAACGTCTTTATTCCCGGTTATTGTACTTACTTACCTAATCTAATTCCTTAGTTTTTGTAGGAAACTAGAGAGAGTCAAAATCCAGATTCCGTATACAACAACAAGCGCAACATCTATGAAAAACGAGAAACAACAGCAAAAATGAATATATAGAGATAAATACCTCTTATTTTGAATTTGAAATACTAAAACCTTTTTCTATTTTTTCAATATTCAAAGTTTGGTCTAAACGATTCCACCATATAAAGTCTCTCGTATGATCTTATATTAGTTGTTTTAAATAAAACTAATTAATTTATAAGTTTAAAAAATTAATATTATTTCAATTAATAATATTAAAATTAATATTGTTTTAAAACAGCTCGAACAAATCAAATAATATGTCTTAAATTCAATCAAATCTCGAACCAAACTAGTGATTTTTTTGGGTTACAAGAGAAACTAAACTATCTCAGAAAAGAAATACCACAGGCATCAGCCCATACAATCAAGGAGAGGGCGTTAGGAATATCATCCCAGACTCGAAAATTAGAATCAATATCATGACCCAATTTAGCTAGACAATCTGCAGCAAAATTACCTTCACGAAGCACATGCTTAAAAAAGCAACTCCAATTCCTAGCAAGTAGAGCTTGAATATCCACAATCAAAACAGACAGGGGATGTGACGAGATAACACCACAGTTCACCATCCGCACCGCCTCCATGCTATCAGATTCGACAACAACTTGCCGAAAACAGTGATCCCACGCAAAAGTCAAACCATCTCGAATGGACCATAACTCTCCCACCAAAATAGTTGAAATACCAATTCGAAACGAATATCCCCCTAACCAACGACCAAATGAATCTCGCAACAACCCTCCACCACTCGTCAGCCCAGGATTAACAATAGAACTGCCGTCACAATTCAACTTCACCCAACCAGATGGCGGCGCATTCCAACCAATCCAACGTCTCACACCATGACGCGTCGGTGTGGAAACGGACGCAAGAGACACATCCATTGCAATTTTAAAGACACAACCATTCAAATAGACCAACAACTACATAGGATTGTTTTTTCTTGCGAGTTAGGAGCCGTCGTACTACTCTTCAGTCTATCAGAAAATGTCGCCTATTAGGCCTTTCTACTCTATTGTCTACATGGAAATGTTCCATGTCAACAGGACGAGGGATATGGATATGGAAGACAAGAGCTGAGTTGGCAATACCTAATCATCACTTGTCTGCTATTGTCGAGTGGGAGTACGGTGTTGGCAACCGACTTGACTGGAAATATCAGACAATCATCATTTTTCTGTCAGTTCGCCACGCCTGCCGTTTTGAAAGACCGTATTAGTCTGTACATCTCCTATTGAATGAAATAGATCAGGCGTCTCCAACCATTACACCAAATTTAGTGTCTAAATTTGGTGTAAAATAAAATATTTTCAGAATCTTTTTACACTCAATTTAGTGTTATTCCAACCATTTTATATCAAATTTTTACACCAAAATTTTTCAAAGAATATATCACAATAATTTAGTTATTAACTAAATTAATTTATATTTATATAATCACAATAATTTAGTTATTAATTAAATTAATTTATATTTATACAATAATTTTTATTTATTTATTTATTAAAAATAAAAATAAAAATCACTATTCTAATTAATTAATATATACTTTATATTAAATTAATATTATTTACAAAGTATATTTAATATTATTGCAACAACAAATTAATAATATACACAAATATAAACTAATTAAAATTTCTCATTTAACCTCTAATCATTTGAATTTCAGTATCGTTTGCACAAATGTTCAATCAGTACATTATGAAATTCATAATGAGTTTTTTATCTCTAATTTGCCTATGCCTAGCAAGGAATTCCTAAAATATAACTGTATCATTTCTATTGATATTAATTTCAGAGATTGGTGTTTCGCTCCAATCTTGTATAGCCGCTTAAGTATCACGTTCGTCGTCAATGATCATATTGTGCATTAAATTTATGTACTTTTTATTTCAAATTTACTTTTTGTTCTTAGCATATTTTATTAATGAATTTATAACACTTATAAATAAGAATTATAAATAAATATTTAAAATAAATTTAATATTATATTCAATATTAGTCTCTTTTTAAATATCTCAATGAAATTTTTGTAATGATATATTTTATGTAAAGTAATAAATATGTTAAATTTAATTACTTAGTAAATTATGTAAATAAATTAATTTGTGAAAAGGACATAAAAGGAAAATGTTAAAAAGTAAAAGGATAAAGTTGTCTTTTTGTACTTTTGGTGTAATGAATAGTAACACACCAAATTAGGCATGTTACTGTTCATTTCACCATTTTAGTGTGTACTTTTGGTGCCTTGCTTAGAATGTATTTTTTACACCAAAACACCCAATTGTGTACTTTTAGTGCCTTGATTGGAGTGAATTTTTTTCACCAAAACATCAAATTTGGTGTTTTGGTGCCTTGGTTGGAGATGGCCTTAGCACTTCCATTTCTTTCTCATCATCCATGATTCTGACATTTTCTGCCACTAACGGGCGATGCGATGAAAATTAGATCCTCTGTTCAGTTTTACTCTGTCTTATTCTGTCTCATGGAATCTCAGCCATTTATTTTGTGGGACCCACGTGGGTCCCATGCAGACCCCACATAAATAAATGGCTGGGATTTATTGGACACGATAAGACACCATAAAATTTGACAGAAGATCTGGACTCGATGCGATGGACCTCTAGGAAGTAGTATTTGTCCACTTGAAGAAGAAAAGGTTTAAAATATCTCACTAGTGGCTTCCTCGCCCACATTATAACACATGCTCCCATTAGTTCTTCTTCTTCTTCAGGAAAATAACCTTTTGGTTTTCTGAAGCATGCAGTATCAGTACAGCAAACAAACTATGCCTTTTGCTCGGAAACCAGAAGATGAGACCCGAAAGGGGACAGCTATCGTCCCTTTAAAGAGAGGCCGACTCAAAGTGAGAATCATTCCAAGTTCGTGAAAATGGTTGGCAAGGCACGTGACAAGATAGCAAGAGAAATGGCGACAAGGAAACGAGGGTTTAAGTCACCCACCAGACCATGGCTTCCTGATACGCATGACTTTTCTGCATCAAATATCATTCTGTTCTTACGAGTCCCTCCTTACCAACTAGTCGTCAATGTATGTTTAGCTTTAGTCTCTTAAAGTTCTTGATGATTTGCATCGACAATGGTGTGCATGTAAACCGGACATCAAGATTTGTCTTTTTGTATTATGATTTTCTCTACATTATAAAGTATCTTGAAATCAATAATTTACATATACCTGATGAAGAAGACATGATACCTTATTTTCTCTATACGTTCTTTTCATTTGAATGTTTGAAGTTGTTCTTAAAACCTATATAATAGGGTAATGAGAGGACTAATTTTATGTTGTCTTTCTTTTAATCTTCCATCAAGTATCAATCATTAATTAATGGATGAAATTTTTTTATATTAGTAATTTCCCTAATAATATCATATTTAATAGTTATATCTTAATAAGAAGTTATTAACCTTGATCCCCTAAGTTTTATGCCATTTGGAAAATTGCCTTACGGCAACTTACAACAGTCTGTCATTTAACCTAAAATTGGATGAAACTAATATATAAGTATGATGTGTTTACAATTAAGCACCAAAACTCATCTTTAAAAATATCATAATTATCTAAATATGATAAAAACAATAAATGTGGGTTATGTCAGTTATATATTTATTACATAACATACTCTTTTTCATATACCACAAACACTAGTGTTTTATCATGTTAGACCTATAAATGACACATAGATTTCATCATGGTCCATAGTAATGTTTCAAGTTAATTCAAATTATGACATGTCATAATACAATTATGTGCACATAATAACTAAAAACAATAAATGGTGTATATCATAAGCAAATTAATGAGCTCAAAGTTTCAACTTCATTAGATACATCATTCAAAAGGATAACAAGTCCCATTGTTTGTACATGTTCTTTAAATGTCTTTGGTTGTAAACGTTTAGTTAATGAATCTGCTATCATAAGATATGTTTTAATATGTTCAATATACACTCTCTATTTCTGAACTTCCTTTTTAACGGCAAAATACTTTAGCTCCATATGTTTGGCAGCTATTGAGTATTTGTCGTTTTTTGGAGAAGAACACTGCTATAGAAAACAATAAATTTTTAGCAGCTTAGTAATGGTGTCGGCAATCCCAAGTTCTGAAATAAAGTTCCAAAGCCATAATGCATGTACTGTGGCTTCAAAACATGCCACAAATTATGCTTCTATAGTGGATGAGGCAATGACAGATTATTTTGCCCTTTTCCATGATATTGCTCCTTTAGCAAGAAAGAACAAATAACCATAAGTTGACTTTTTGCTGTCAATTCATCCAGCAAAAGCTGAATCTGAGTATCCAATCGCTTCCAAGTGATTAGATCTTCTATACGTGAGCATGTAATTCTTTGTGCCTTGAAAATATTTTAAAATTTTCTTTGCGGCTTTCCAATGATCAATTCCAGGGTTACTTTGATACCTGCCTAGCATTCAAACTGCAAAACTAATATCCGGTCTTGTACAAGTTTGTGCATACAGTAGACTTCCCACAACAGAAGCATAAGGAATTGATTCCATTTGCTTATGCTCTATATCATTTTGCGAACATTACATAAGACTATATTTATCTCCTTTTTGAACTGGAAAAGTTCCAGAAGAACATTTATGCATATTAAATCTCTCTAGAATTTTTTTAATATAGGCTTTTTGAGACAATTCCAACAATCCTTGTGATTTATTACATAATATTTCAATTCTGATCATATAGGACGCATCTACCATATCTTTCATTTCAAAATTTTTTGATAGATAATCTTTTGTCTCACGCAACATATCCAAATCATTAGTCGCAAGCAAGATATCATCAACATATAGGACTAAAAATAAAATTTTGCTCCCACTAATCTTTCGGTAGATACAACTATCAACAATATTTCCTTCGAAATCAAAAGAGGTGATGGTATCATTAAACTTAATATGCCATTGCCTAGAAGCCTATTTGAGTCCATATATTAATTTCTTAAGTTTATACACCATATGGCCTTTTTCATTAATTGAAAAACCTTCAGGTTGATCCATATAAACTTCCTCTTCAAGATTTCCATTCAGAAAGGCTTTTTTCACATCCATTTGGTGTAACTCTGAATCAAAATGAGCTACCAGTGCCATAATAATACGTAATGAGTCTTTCTTTGAGACAGACAAAAATGTCTCTTTATAATCAATATCATCCTTTTGAGTATATACTTTAGAAACAAGTCTAACCTTATATCGTTTGATATCGTTTGATATTGCCATTCGAGTTAAGTTTGGTCTTGAATACCCATTTACACCCATTTCGTTTGGAACCTTTTGGCAATTCAAAGATATCCCAGACTTTGTTATCATTCATGGATTTTAACACCTCCTTCATGGCGTCAATCCATTTTTCTGACTTAGCACATTCTATGGCTTATGAAAATGAAACTAGATCATTCAAGACCTGACTCTTGCAAATAAACTTCATTGTCACTTGAAATAACTGATTTCCTTGTTCTTTGAGATCTTCTTAAAGGTATTTCTTCTGACTCATTTGCTTCAGATTTGTGTGAGTTAGTTTTTTCAAGGGATATTTCATTATTCAAATGTTGTTCATTGTTGTCAAACATTGTTGTCAATACATTCTTCAACAATTGGAACAACACTTGGAACAACAATGAACGAAGGAACACTGACAGATAAAGGAACATTTATCTTTACTTCCTTTATGTCCACAGTTCGTTATTCATCACTCCCACTAACTTCACCATTTTCAATAAATTTTGCATTACCAGTTTCCATTATTCATGGACTATGGTTTGGAAATAAAATACCCTTTAGATTTCTCTATATAACTAATAAAGTAACCACTAACAGTTCGAGAATCTAACTTTCTTTCATGTGGATTGTAAACTCTCGCTTCTGTTGGGCAACCTCAAACATATAGGCGCTTTAAACTAAGTTTTCTATTTGTCCATAACTTAAAAGGAGTTCTAGGAACTGCCTTATTAGGAATCCTGTTTAGCATGTACATGGCTGTTTTTAGTGCATACATCCACAAGAATTTGGGTAATGATGAATTACTCATAATGTTCTTAACCATATCCATCAACGTTCTATTACGCCTTTCTGCCACACTATTTTGTTCAAGTGTGTATGACATAGTGTATTGTGCACATATGTCATGTCTTTCAAGAAATTTGGCAAATGGACCCAGACATTGTCCTGTTTCATCATATTTTTCATAATATTTACCACCTCTATCATATCTTATAATTTTCACTTTCTTGTCTCATTTCCTTTCAACCTCATTAATGTATACTTCTAAAGCATTCACTGCTTGAGATTTTTCTTTAAGTAAATAGACATATCCATAACATTAAAAATCATCAATAAAGGTGATAAAATATTTTTCTCTACTAAAAGATGAAGTATCAAAAGGTCCATTTAGTGTGTATAATTTGAAGAAGTTAAGTGCTTCTTGTGACTCATTTCTTGTTACGTTTGGTTTGCTTTCCTTTAATGCAATCCACACACAAACCAAGATCAGTAAAATCTATATTTTGTAGAATTTTATTCTTTACTAATCTTTCTAATCTTTCTTTCGATAAATAACCCAAACGTTTATGCCACAAAAAAGCTGAACTTTCATTAAGCATATTACGCTTAATTCCAATACTTTGATACATAGTAAATAAAGATTAAAAAAATTGATCATCAGGTTTCAATTTATATAAACCATCAATAAGACTATTGGAACCAATAAGTTTAAAATTCTTATATAAATTGAAACAACCATGTCCAATAGTAAAATTAATACCACAATCATCCAACTTTGAAATAGAAATGAGGTTCCTAGAAATTGAAGGTAAAGAGTCATTAATAGCTCTAGATAATAACCAGTATCTAAGACCAAATGATAAGTCCATATGCCTTCAATTTGAGCCTTATTCTTGAAACAAGCTTTTGAATTTTTATAACTAAGTAACGATGTTACAAGTGGACACCCTAAAATCATTATAAGTTCCAAATTACAGGGTAATTAATTTTTCAAACTAATGTTTTATGTGTTTCATAGAAAAAAAATTATTTTTGATATGAAATTATTAATTTAATTTTGACATATTTATTAATTTTTACAGATAAATAGAAGAAAATTCAAGTACTCTTGATAATTCAATATTTTCAAAAAGATTTGATGATCTAACTTAGGCTCTTGCGAGATTGACTGTTATTATAAGGAACTATACTATTTGTTTATGTTGTAACACACAATTGGAAGGTGGGGGGAATCAACATGTTAAAGAAACATTTAATTGGATTAAATGTGACGTGGAACTTTGTAAGAAAGTTAACCCTGATATGAAATAACAGATAAAAACTTTGCTTGAAGAGTATCATAATAAGGAAAAAAAAAAGACAAACTAGGCCATCAAATTGGCAACAGAGGTTATTTTTGCAATGGTTGAGATGACGTTGGCAATGTTGGAGTTGATATTCCTACCAAACAAGAAGAGATTGCTATAATTGATATGAGAAAAAGAATAAGATATGTGCATAAATTTTTTAACTCTACAATCAACTTTAAAAGCTCAACCTTCAATTTGTAATACATTATAATATAAAGAAGTAGCTAATGTAAACATGGAAATCACTATATGGTGGAATGATGCAGGTGTTTCATTCAATACTGCTAAATCTTATTATTACCAACTTATAGCGAATGCCATTATCTGTTACTGTTCATAATATAAGCTTCTTTAATCGATGAGCAACTTTATTTGTGAAATAAAAAATTATTTGAGTGAAACAATGACTTGGTAACTTATGAGTTTTCGATTAAGTATGATTGTTGAAGAAATAAAAGACAAAATCCCACATTTAGCCTGAGTTTTCTCCTAGCTAGAATCATGTCTATTAATGCTAAGTAATTATTTCCTTAATCTTATTTTCCAAGTTGGAGTCACTTAACGTGTTTAAATACATAGATTTATATATCATTATATACATAAAAATATAAAAAGCCTTTTATCAACTACATAGGAATTTTTTTCTTACCAGTTATCAGTTATTACCAGTTATGAGAGGTCATCATATTACGAGTCCAGATCCTCTTTTCAATTTTATGGTGTCTTATTATGTTTAATGAATCTCAGTCATTTATTTATGTAAGCTCCGCATGGATCCTGTAAAAATAAAAGTGGGACTCGCAAAAATAAATTGTTGAGATTCATTGGACAGAATAAGACACCATAAAACTGGATAGAAGATCTTGTCTCGTCACACCACTCCACATTTGATTTGAGTTCCGGTCTATTGGAAAATGTCAACTGTTAGGCCTGTCTATTCTATTGTCTACATGGAAATGTTCAATGTCAGTAGGACGAGGGACATGGAGATGGAAGACGAGAGCGGAGTTGGCTATACCTAACCATGACTTGTCTGCTGTTGCCGAGTGCGAGTACTGTATGAGAAACGGCCTTGAAATATTAGCCTATGCTTCCGATATTTTCTGCCACTAACGGGCGGTGGACCCCTAGTAAGTAGTGTTTGTCAATCTAGAAGAAGAAAAGGTTTCAAGTATCACACGAGTGGCTTCCTCACCCACATTATAATATAAGTTCCCATTAGTTCTTCTTCTTCTTCAGGATAATAACCTTTTGGTTTTCTGAAGCATGCTGTATCAGTACAGCAAACAAGCTATGCCTTTTGCTCAGAAACCAGAAGATGAGACCCGAAAGGGGACAGTTATGGTCCCTCCAAAGAGAGGCAGACTCAAAGTGAGAATCATTTCCAAGTTCGTTAAAATGGTTGGCAAGGCATGTGATAAGATAGCAAGAGAAATGGCGAGAAAGAAACAAGGTATAGCAAGAGAAATGGCGAGAAAGAAACAAGGGTTTAAGTCACTCTCCAGACCACACCCGGCTATGGCTTCCAGATAGGCATGATCTTTTTTACATCAAATGTCATTCTGTTCTTCCAAGTGCCTCCTTACCAACTAGTCGTCAATGTATGTTTAGCTTTAGCCTGTTTTGTCTCTTAAAGTTCTTGAATAATACTTTATGATTTATGAGCTTACACTTAGTGTGAAATTGTAAATGATTAACTAATGGTTTTTTCTTTTTATTTTTTACAATAAAAATGTACAATTGTGCATTGCTAAAAGAAAGATTTAAGATACAAGAAATTGTTGCACTCTTCTAATATACCTTTATATAATTCTATTTTTCAGTTTGCTTTATCACATTCATTTCATTTTTTAGTATGTCTACATTTGTTTCCTATACATCAGTAAAGAATTTATTTGGACATATTATAGACATAATTTATAACATGTTATAAATATGGAAATAACATTCTCAATACTTTAGGTTTAGGAATTTTACCTTTTGAAGTATTTGTATATGGTCAATCTTCTCAAAACAATTTTTTGAATTTTTATAACTAAATAATGGTGTTACTAAGTTCCAAAGAGTGTGATTGATTTATTGATCTATTAGACATCAACATTACATACGTACTGATAATAACAACAACAACATCTAGCAGAAATCTCGCTGACACATGAAGTCTGAGGAGTTTCAGTAATACGCAGCCTTACTATTAACTAGTGGAGAGACTATTTCCAAATGACTCACATAAAGAAAAAAGAAAAATAAAATAAAAAACAGAAATGATGATAATAAGAAAAAATAAATAATAATAATAATAATAATACTAAAACTAAATCAAGCCAAAAGCTTATGTTAAATCCCTAAAAGGTTAGTACTGTCTATTATAAGATTAGGCTAACTACAAGAGGATAGAGTTTAAAGCAATGTTTTAAGAACCGGACTGGTGACTGAACCAGAAAAGCAACTGATTTAAGGGTCAATGGTTCAACCGGAATTGAATCGTGATCGAACCGGTAACTAATAAATATATAAATTTTATTTTATATATTATATATAAAAGATAATTTTTAAACATACTATTTAATTATATATCTAACTTAAACCTTCAAACTTCAAAGCATACAATTTTTTTAAAAGTTCACCAACATAACACAAAATAAGATAACAAAGCTCACTAGTCATATTTCATCAAAAAAATTAAAAAAAAGATCAGTAATCAACTAATCATAATATTCGTTCAAGTCAAAATCAAATGCTCCTTTATCATTGCCAATATGAACATCTTCAACAGATTCCAAATTTGGTTGTTCGGCATTTTCTTCATCACCTAATTTCATAATAAACAATATTAGACAAAATTACACTTGGAAATAATATATCTAATCTTTAATA
>JAOQMR010000004.1:25111514-25130016 GCA_027563865.1 Erythroxylum pelleterianum
CTTCCTGCACACTGTTAGGAATAGATACACTAGATAATTGATTCACAAATGCAATATTTGATGCTGATAACTTATGGTATGACACAAAATTGCTCATGGGATACTTGACTTTACTGCTAAGTTCAGGTTCATTTGTACTTTTGGGGATTCCTCTAGTGCTACAATGAGGTAATACCCTTCTTGACACGCTAATATCCTCCTCAGCCAGTGCCTGAACAGTAGCTTGATTACAAGTTTCAATTTCCTGCACCTCATTATCAGTTTCCATTTCCTACTCCTCATTCTCAGTTTTTTGTTCTGCCTCAGTGCTATGTTCATGCATATGATCAGTTCCAAGCTCGTGGACATTTTCTATGAGTGTGCTTAGCTTAGTGATTTCATGACTTATTACCTCATTTTTTCAGCACCTAATGTCTGAATTTCCTCCATATTCTTCCCCTGAAGTTCAGACATATCGTTGAAATACATCAGGGATTCATGGAATGTTACATCCATGGACGTATACGTCCGTTTTGTTGGGGGATGATAACACTGATATCCCTTTTGGTGAGGAGCATAACCAACAAACACACACTTTGCAGACCTTGCAGTCAGCTTAGTTCTTTGATGCTCATGCAAGTGTACATATGCTACACATCCAAATATCCTCGGGATCAATTCCTGACTCCTTGGACTAATGCTGTGCTGCGTCAGAAATTTCAAAGGAGTTTGTTAATGGAGTGCATAGAATACACGAGAGCTTCCCCTCAATATTTTGGTGGCATGTTAGCTCCAATTAAGGCTGCTTTCACTACTTCCAATAAGTGCCTATTTTTTCTCTTTGCCACTCCATTATGCTGGGGTGTGTAAGGGCATGTTGTCTGATGAATGATGCCATGATCTGCCATAAACTTGTTTAGTTCTATTGAACTATACTCGCCACCATTGTCACTTCTCAATACTCTGACTTGTGGATTGTATTGAGTTTGAATCATTTTACAGAACTTTCGGAACAGTCCTGAGACTTCCTCCTTAGATTTCATCATCCACAACCATGTCATCCTACTATAATCATTAATAAATGTAACAAACCAATGTGATCCCCCAATGTTGGAATCTTAGAAGCTCCCCAAACATCCGAATGAATAATCATAAAAGGCATAGAAGAACTCTTATTCGAATTTAAAGGAAATGAGATCCTGTGACTTTTAGCTAGTACACAAGTCTCACAGTACAACTTTGAAATTTCAACTTTCTCAAACAAACTAGGAAACATTTTTTTTAAATAACCAAATGATGCATGCCCCATACGTCTGTGCCATAAGCAGATATCCTCATCTCCCTGTGCTTCCAATGCCATTGCCTTCCTAATTCTCTTTGAGTCATTAGCATCTAAGTCCAGGTAGTTAAGTTTTCCTCTCTTAATACCACAACCAATCGTCCTCCTTGTCTTTATGTCCTTAAACACAACAGAGTCAGGCCAGAACATCACAACACACCATAGTGCTTTTGTAATTTGAGACACAAATAACAAATTATAGTTCAAGGAAGGAACAACTAGGACAGTATCTAAGGTCAAGTCACTTGTGAGAGAAATAGGTCCTTCCCCTATGACCTTTGATTCACTTCCATTTGCTGTAGTTATGTGTTTCTGTGCAGATAATTTCATAATTGCAAGGTTTTTTTGAATCAAATGTAACATGATCAGTGCAAGCGGAATCAATTATCCATGCATTATTCAAAACAGTAGATGAACTGAGCAGTGCCTTACCCTGGTTACCTGGCATAGTTGCAAGAGCGGTACTTTTGTTTTCTACTTCATCAGTTGTCACAGCGGCTTCAATAACATGTCGCTTTGAAACCCTCTTCTTTGCTGCCCTAGAATGATCCCACCATTCGGGATAGCCAATAATCTCATAGCACCAATCTTTTCTATGACCATTTTTGTTGCATTGAGCACAACGCATAGTGCCTTTGTCTTGGCCTCTAGAATCTCTTGGTTGGCTTCTAGTCATCATTACTGCTGTGTCAGAATTTTCAGTTTCAGCTTTCCATGTTTCCCACGTCACTACTTCTCTGCGTATGAATGCAAAACATTCCTCCAAGCTAGGAAGTTGATATTTAAGCAGTATCTCTCTACGCACTTGTTCAAACGCCTCATCTAGTCCATCAAGGAAAACGTACACCCTCAGTCTTTCCACAGAATCATGGTAAGATTTTACATCTTATGGATCTTTCATGATGACCTTGTCACGATGGTCAAGTTCCATGAATATTTCTACTAACTCACCGTAGTATTCAGAGAGTGGTCTTTCTCTCTATTTGGCTTTGAATGCTCTTTGGTGCAGGTTGAATGTTTGTAGTTCGTCACTTTCATCATAGAAGGCAACAGCTAGCGCATCCCAAATCATCCATGCTGTTGGTAGTCTCAAGTATCTTTTCATGATCTCCTTCTTCATGGAGATCAAGAGCCACCTTTTTACTTTTTGGTTGTCAGCTTACCATTTTTCATAACCATCATCCGTCTCTGCAGGTTGTTGAGACTTGGCCTGGATGAATGAGAGTTTCTCCCTTTCAACTATGTGCATCTCAATAATTTGAGACCATTCACCGTAATTCTTTTCATCAAGTATGATTCCAGCGTTGAAGGTTCCTTCGGATTGAGTCACCACCGGACTGCTGGATTCGATTATCTTTGTTTCTTCGTTCTGGATTTCAATGGATTTGGCTCTGATACCACAAAGAATTCAAGAGTATATGTGTTAATGTGTTCTATTTCATTCACTCACTTTACAGAGATATAAATACAGGGATTATATAGCCTATACATGCTAACGATTAAAGAGACTAAATAGGAAGGAATAATTACAGAATATATGGTACTGATCTTCTAAATATTTTAAACTGATGTATATCCCTGATTTATAGGAACTTCCATTCTAAGAATTCTCAACACAAAATCTCTACCTAGACCAAGGAAACTAAGTAAGCTGTTCCTTGGCTTTATATCGAATCAAAATCCAACAACCTTTATCACGCTTATCATTGTCAATATCATTCTTCTCTCCTTTTCTCTGAACATTCAAATCATGCGAGAACTTGCACTTGAAACCTTTTGCACGCTACCCTGCTTTGAAGAACCCACATACCATCGACTTGGGGTCAACACCTGCCCACATATGACATACCCCATTAATGCAGGGAAGATTGAACCAAAGTAAACAAATGCTAAAAACTCAAGCTCATTAAATGCCCAACTAACAAAGAATTACATCTAGGTAATTACCTACCAGAACTTTAGGACCTGGTAGGTTAAGGGGATGGTAATGAAACGAGACAGAGTGTAACACTTCCATCATTTGATTAAGAGTTGCATAATGGAATGGAACGGAATGAAATAGAAGCGGAGGTTTCATGTTACGTTTTATTCCATACTAAATAGTGAAAATAAGAAACCTCTGATTCAGGGGATTTAGGATGGAACATAAAACAATAAATATATAATATACCCTCAATAATTTTTCTTAATATTAATTATTTCTTCTAACCCTAACTCCCTTTTCCCCAAACTCATTTATTACAGTCTACAAAAATTGTATATAATTAATAATATTTTTTTATTATTTCTCCTTATCCTAATAATAATAATTTTATATTATTAATAATAAATTGTATATAATTAATAATAAAATTAATACAATTTTTATTAATGAAAAATAGAAATATATTTAAAAATTATTCTTTAATTGTTTGTATATATTTCTATATAAATAAAAATATAAATAAATTATTTTTATATATAAATCACATATAATAGCATAAAATAAAATTTATTAATAATAATAATGATATTTTTATATAATTAATAATAAAATAATAAAATTTTTATTATTTTAAAATAGAAAAATATATAAAAAAAATTTGTCACGGTTGTGACTTGAACCGTGACTTTTTAATTGGACATAATTTCTGTTTTAAAATCATAACGTTAAACCTCATGTAATAACTATTTTAATATCAAGGGTATACTAGTCATTTATTATACATTTCATCCATCTTCTAAACAACATTTCACTATATTACATTATAAACCCTTTTATCCCTTCCAAACAAATTTTCAGTATATTATATTTCATCCTAATATAAATTATTTTATTCTGTTCCATTCTATTCTATTAATTAATATTCAACTAAACAGACCCTTAGCCACAAGCTCAAAAAATCGATCCTAAAGAAGGGTCGTGTTAAAGCTGTCATCTCTTTAAGAAATAATAAAAAAAGTTTAAGTTGTTAATTAAAAAAAGTCAAAGAAATATTATCTTATTTTGAAATTTTGGTTTTATTATTTTAAATTACTAAAAATCACATAATATTAAGACACCTTAAAAAAGAATTATATTAATTTAATTTTTTTAATAAATCTATGTAACAGCTCTTAAAAGTAATTTTACTATGAATTTTAAAATATTTCTTATTTTTCTAAAATTTTTATAAAGTTATTGTGATTTGTGATAACACCGAAATTTTTATATTTCGGTGAGGATACATAACCCATTTCTTTACATTTTACGAATTAGATATTTTCTGATATCAACCTAATCACGGCAACCTCGGAAACCTTGTGAGTGACTATTTGGTCGCTCTAATGTCGCCAAGTAACAAGATTTAACGGCGTCAATTGCCGCCATTAACCGTGCCAAACAAGTAATTTAACTTTGGGACGGTCAATTGACGTCCGTCAACGGGGACAGAAGACCGCCCATCCTTTGAGACCTGATCCTCTGTGCCAGCTATTCTGGCCCAACCATGTGCCACTCCATCTTAGCCATCCATTTATGTAGGTCCTATAGCTGGCACAGAGGATCTGAGGGCATCCTTTGGGTGGACAGTGTCCAGGAGATGATCTAACAAGATCTTGAGAGATTCGCTACGTAGAGCCCCAACTCATGGCTTTTGATTCTGTCCAGCTAAAAGACCAACGTGTAAATATCGGTTCCTACGTGGCATCTTCAGGACATTCGACAACTCCATTTCGTCCACGTCAGCAAACGCAGACTTCTTATCTTCTCTCTCTCTCTCTCTCTCTCTCTCTCTCTCTCTGCCTCTTGCTCTCTCCCTCACTCTTCCATGATCAGAAACTTCGGCGACAGTACTTGTCTTATCTTCTATCTATTTCTTACCCCAGTCAACAGGCTTCCCTGTCAAAAAAATAATTGTCAACTCCTTAAATTTTAACTTTTTAATTCTTGATTCAAGCTCGTTCTCTGAACTTGGTTTGCAGATGTTGAAGTTCTTGCTGAATCGAGCTACAGCTACATAATGGTGGATTACCAAGCTTTAGACGACGAAGAGGTGATTATGTTCAATTTAATTTCTGTTGGATCAAATTATTTCAATTATTGTGTTTCTTTTGTGGATTTGTTCTTAAAATCTGCGTTGAGAAAGCTCGTTCTCTGAACTTGGTTTGCAGATGATGTTGAAGTTCTTGCTGAATCGAGCTCCATAATGGTGGATTACCAAGCTTTGGAGGACGAAGAGGTGATTATGTTCAATTTAATTTCTGTTGGATCAAATTATTTCAATTATTATGTTTCTTTTGTGGATTTGTTCTTAAAATCTGCATTGAAATCGATCACTACGTAAGCGATTCTCTAGTGAGGTGATCTTTTTGTTGTTTCGTAGTTCTGATTTGTGATTGCTGTGCCATTAGTTATTTTAGTGTGTATGTATATCCAGTATTGCAGGAGACTATGTGGATTAACTGCTTTAGTTGAGATTAGGGCTTTGATGGCTTTGTTAGTTCCCTTCAAGGAAGTTTTTGTGTGAATTAGTTTTGCCGTTTATAATTTGAAGAAGACTTGGCCCTTTATGGATAAGTTAGGATAATATTTTGGTAGGGTACTCTGTTATTGTAGGTTACTTCAAGATAGTTTTGTCAAATTTTGCATGGCTGTAATTCATGATTGTATATCAGGTTGAACTCTCTGCATCTTCTGAGGTTTGGTTATCTGGAAAGAAGAGCACCTCCTGGTTGTTTGTTTTAGAGTATGTGTAGTTTTTCTAGATCTGACATACAGAGTGTCTAGATGAAAGTTGATGGCAGTGAGGATCAGGAATTGAGGGACTTGGATCGTGGAGTGCAGGATGGCAGCAAGCCAGCTAAAGATGGAGTTATGAGCGACCAAAATTTATTAGAAGTAGATGGTTTGAAAGGAAATGGCGTCACTGAAAATTTGAGTGAGGTGCATGGCATGAGTCTTCAGGCCCCAGCTCCAGTGCAAATATCTCAGCAACAGCAGTCTCAAGGGGCAGTGGTTTGGGAGAAGTTTCTTCACCTGAGATCTCTCAAGGTTCTACTGGTGGAAAATGATGATTCTACTCGCCATGTTGTGACTGCGTTGCTTCGGAATTGCAGTTACGAGGGTTAGTGACTTGACTGGTCTCTGTGATGTGATGCTCTAGTGCAAGATATTGGAAGGATTTTGGTTCAGAATTATACAAATCATATACTTGTATGCATGTCTGTCCATCTGTATAAATTTGTTCACTTAATCTTCATACATTTATGTGTGATTGATAAGGATATACATTTATTGAAACTCTTGATTCCAGAAATTTCTCACTTGTAATGGTTTCTGCTATCATCACATGCAATCAGTTTTTCATACTTGTGTAATTTTTAAATATTATAGAGTGAATATAGCTATAGAACAGCACAGAAATTAACTTTTTTCTGCTAGTCCAGAAAAACTTTGGAAAATGTTTGCTAGTCAACTTGCAGCGAGTCCATTGTCATGAGCTGTGCTACTGTTAATAATCCCATCTCTGGATCAATCTTGTGTCAAGAATGTTGTTGGCATCTGTGAGGGGTGCAAGTATGTCTGTTTTTAAAATCCGTTCTCCAAATTATGTTAACAAATGCATGGGTCCATAAAAACTCAGTCTCAGCATCATTAACAGTTACATATACCATCACTTCTTGTTGCCTTATTTTCATGTCTTAATCTAGTGATTTTATGTATTTTTTGGGCTACTTTATTTAGTCATTGAAGCAGCCAATGGATTGCAAGCTTGGAAGATACTGGAAGATTTGAACAATCATATTGATATTGTCCTAACTGAGGTAGTGATGCCTTTCTTACCTGGCATTGCTCTTCTATCCAAAATTATGAGCCACAAAACACGAAGAAATGTTCCTGTGATCAGTAAGTTTTCCTTTTGGTCAAATAGCTGTATTTTCCTTTTTAACAAGAGCATAATGTGAATAGATACTTTTAACTTTTGTTTTCTTGTGAAATGGATGCAGTGATGTCATCTTATGACTCTATGAGTTTAGTCCTGAAGTGTTTGTCAAAAGGTGCCGTGGATTTTTTAGTGAAGCCTATAAGAAAGAATGAGTTGAAGAATCTTTGGCAGCATGTCTGGAGAAGGTGCCATAGTGTGAGTATACTTTGTTCTTCAATTTTAGAATTCTAGTCTTCGATTTCAAACTTCCTGTTACGTTTTGATCTTTTTCTTCCTTCTTGGAGGCCTCTAGAAGTGAAAACCCTTCTTTTTCTATTTGTTCATTTTTTTCGCTTTCCGTTTCGCAAATGCAAAATGTTTTCCATCTCAAGAATGATTCACTAGGGATCAACACTGATTAGGAAACGTACATTTTAACCGTGACAGTTATTGTGGCTTATCCTCTGCGCTTTAACATAACCCCTTCCCCAGTTAGATACACCTAAGTGCATTTTCTACAGTGCTTGATCATTGTTATCTTTTCTTTCAGTCTAGTGATAGTGGGAGTGAAAGTGCCACACAAACTCAGAAATCTGTAAAGTCAAAGAGTGTTGATAAGTCTGACAACAACATTGGTAGCCATGATGAGGATGATAATGGAAGCATTGGCTTGAATGGGGACGGAAGTGATAATGGCAGTGGCACCGAGGTATGATTGAGACTTTCACCCGGAAAATCACGTGAATTATTTATAGCTAGATGAGTTATGGATGATGTTATTTAATGGATGTGGTTTTGAAATTATTGATATGACATTTTACTTTTTCCAACTCTAAGAGTGTTTATTAGTTCCACGGGACTGCAACTGGTCTTCTGTTGTTGATTATCCTATGTTGTGCCCTCCAGTTTTAAGTTTATGTAATTGCTGTTTAGTTCATTTCTAATTTTCAATGGTTTTTGTGTTTTGTTAAAACTGATGGTAGTTGTGCACTGTGAACCTTGACTGATCTTCTCTGACTGTGCAGTCTACTCATGAATTTTCTCTAGTCTTATCTATGAACTGTAAATGATGTCTACTATATTTGTAACTGGGTAAGAGGTGATGTTAAGGTTTTTATGGCTTAGAAGTGTTATATTCAATGAGATGCTCCTGCGTTTGTGATTGTCAATCAAATGCTGGAAATGGTGTGTTTGTAGGTATTGACTTGATACTGTCTGTCAAGTCTGTCTTCAAGTAATGAGGATGTGACTGAATTTATGATGATGACTTTGTAGAGCTCTTGGACGAAACAAGCAGTAGAGATTGACAGCCCATGCCCTTTGTCACCATGCGATAATGTTGTTGAATGTCTGGATAGCACTTGTGCACAAGTCATCCACTCAAATGCTGAATTATCTGGAAGCAAACATCTTCCTTTGATAACTAAGACTAGGCACTGCAAGCAGGAGGAACAACTTGGTATGCATGAACCTTGATGAATCTTTGAGGTCTTCTTCGGCTGCCTGCATAGATCTCTAAGTTTATTTACTTTCTTTTCCTCTTCCTCTTCTCTTTTTCTCCCCCTATCCGTGAAGTTTATATTTGATATTTTTTTATTTCTTGTGAAAGAGAATATTGCAACTGGAAAAGACAAGGTGATGGGCATGGCAAGAAGTCTAGACTTACAGCTTGAATATCCAGTTGAAGATCCATTGAAATTTGTAGGAATGAAACAGAAACATTTAACTGAGAGAGGATCTGATGAACTCACTGAGCAACCAATTGAAAAACAGCCATTAGATATAAGCTGTGGGATTCTATCCAGCAAATTGAAGTGTAAAGTAACAAATCTCACAGGTATTACCACCAAAGGCACTGATCATCTAAATGACAGCATGAAATTTGAGGCTTCAAACAAACAAAACAAGATCCCGGATGTCAAGAATAAAGCCATCTGTGATGATAAAGATGCACTGAAACTTGAGCTCAGCCTAAAAAGACCGAGAGGGGTCGAGGATATTGGAACAACATTTCCCGAAGACCGCAATGTTTTAAGGCGGTCAGACTCGTCAGCATTTTCAAGGTACTGGACAAGCATGAAGAACCAATTTTAAATTAATAAACAGTTTGAAAATCCAAAATAATTTGGTTCTGCTTCCCAACTCATGAGTAGTCTGCATTTATTATTTATTATGATTGCAGGTACAATTCAACTTTGAATACAAATCAGGCTCCTGGGGATGCTACCAGAAAAGGATCAGTATATGATCTCCAATCTCATTCTTGTGATGATCATCCTTATCAAAGCTCAAATGTTGGAAGCAATAACATTGATACTGGCTCCACTACAACTAACACTTTTAACCAGACAGTTCTTGCAAAAAATAAGCCATCGGTAACATCTTCTTTCAAATGCTTGCGTCCAGTTTTTACTTTCCAGTCTATGAAAGGTCATATTCTATGTGCCTCAGCAAATTGTTCGAGAAAAGGATGGTGATCTTACCGGTGCTGAAGTGCTAGCTGAATCAAGTGGTGTCCATCACGAGACACAAATCTGGCATCATTGTGTTTCCCATCATCTGCACCAAAGAACTCAACAGAACCAGCTTCCCCTTGGCTTGGATGATACATCATTGAACAAATTGGCTGCACTTGCTCCACTTTGCGGTTCATCCAATGTGTTATGTGGGCCTGCAGAAGGTAATGCAGGTAACTACAGCATCAATGGAAGTGCCTCTGGCAGCAACCATGGAAGCAATGGCCAAAATGGCGGCAGCATGGATGTAAATGCTGGAACGAATATAGAAAGTGATAACAGGGTCGATGGAAAAAGTGGCAGTGGCGATGCTAGTGGAACTGGGAGTGGAAATAGAGTAAATCAAAGCAAGTTAGCACGGAGAGAAGCTGCTTTGACAAAGTTCCGACAAAAAAGAAAGGAGAGATGTTTCCGGAAAAAGGTAATGCAACCAAAGTAATCTTCCCATCGCTGGTTACTGGATAGGGTTTTTGTCTATTTTTGGCTTATCCTTTTAATTATAGGCGGCTCTTATAAGGGCAGTAAATGTGACTTTGTGACACATGTTAGGGTTATGGTCTTTGCATGTGAGAATTTGTCATGGATGCATTCGTGGGTCAAACATATGAACGACGCAGAAAGTCTACTGCCTAAGATACTGATGCCGTGTGTGAAATAAGGAATCCTAGGTGGTCTAATTTTTGTTATTTCCAATTATGTTCTGTTACTTCCTTAGTAGTTGGCAGTAGGAGTTTATTAAGGATTCTAAATCCTTGCTTAGTTAGGAATTCTAGTTGGCAGTTGGTGTTTATTTAGGAAAGGGAGTCTATTAAGGATTCTGAATCATTGTTTAGTTAGGAAATCTAGTTCTATTATTCTTCTTGATTGTAAGGAGATTTCCCTATAAATAGGGAGTTATTCAGCAATAAAAGAACAAGCAGAATTTATTAGAAACCACGAGATCTGAAACTCTCTCTCTTAACGAGTTTCAAGGTTACAGCTCCCTTCAACGAGCTATGTTGGATTACCAATTATAGGTACATCCAGGAGGAAGAACAAGGGTAAAAACCCGTTGTTGGGAGAAGAATCTCCAGTTAATCGTCCAGTGACTCGATCCCAGACTCGGGACCGTAACAATTTGGTATCAAAGCCACTCACCATGGACGAGAACATCGTTGAGGAACGGTTACGTAATCTTCTACGCGAAAACCAATCTGAAACTAATGCTAAAATAGCAGCAGTAGAATCAAGGCGGGCCACTGCAGAGGCACGGATGGCGGCCCAACTTCAACAATTATTGCAACAACTTGAAACTTTAATTCGTGTCAGCAGCCGTGGTAAAGGAGTTGACGTTGGGGACGGAACCAATGCAGGCTCCAACCAAAACCAGAATCCTCACATTGATGAAGGAAACAGCAGCAGTAAAGGAGGCATGACTGGCGGAAGAACAGGAGGCTTTGTGCCGCGGTATACGAAGTTAGATTTCCCTACCTATGATGGAGCAAGTGACCCATTGGTGTGGTTCCATAGGTGCGATAAATTCTTTGCTAATCAGAGAACAGCTGAGGGAGACAAAGTTGGTTTGGCAGCATTTCACATGATTGGGGAAGCCCAATTATGATTTTACCAAATTGAACAAGAGGAGCCGAACATGACATTGAAGACATTCAGTGAGAATTGTACCCTTCGCTTTGGTCCACCCTTGAGGAGCAACCCTTTAGGAGAGTTAATTAACCTCAAACAAACAAATTCCGTAGAAGAGTACCAGCGAGAATTTCAAACATTATTAGCACGGGCAAGCTCAGTACGAGCTGATCAGCAGGTCGACATGTTTACGGCAGGATTAAAGGAGAATATCCGCATTGACGTGGAATTGCACAGTCCACCGAACTTGTTACATGCCATGAATTTGGCCAGGGCCTTTGAAAGAAAATTACAGCTCACCCAAAACATGAAAAATGGTGTAAATCCTACCATCAACTTCAATTCAAGGGGAACTTCAAATAATGACAAATCGAACACTGTTGTTGGCAGTGCAATAACCAATTCCAGCAGAGCTTCAACTCCATTTATTAAGAGATTAACAAGAGCTGAGATGGCCACTCGTAGAGCTCAAGGATTGTGTTATAATTGTGATGAACAGTATGTTGTTGGACATCAATGCAAGAAACTATTTTGGTTGGAACTAGAAGACACAGAGGAAGGAGACTCAAAGGAAGAAAGTACTCCGGCAATATCCTTACATGCTATTTCTGGACTTCAAGCTTGAGGACAAGCTTTTTATGGAGGACGGGAGTAATGTTATGGATGCATTTGTGGGTCAAACATATGAACGACGCAGAAAGTCTACTGCCTAAGATACTGATGCCGTGTGTGAAATAAGGAATCCTAGGTGGTCTAATTTTTGTTATTTCCAGTTATGTTCTGTTACTTCCTTAGTAGTTGACAGTAGGAGTTTATTTCTGTTACTTCCTTAGTAGTTGACAGTAGGAGTTTATTAAGGATTCTAAATCCTTGCTTAGTTAGGAATTCTAGTTGGCAATAGGAGTTTATTTAGGAAAGGGAGTCTATTAAGGATTTTGAATCATTGTTTAGTTAGGAATTCTAGTTCTATTATTCTTCTTGATTGTAAGGAGATTTCCCTATAAATAGGGAGTTATTCAGCAATAAAAGAACAAGCAGAATTTATTAGAAACCACGAGATCTGAAACTCTCTCTTAACGAGTTTCAAGGTTACAGCTCCCTTCAACGAGCTGTGTTGGATTACCAATTATAGGTACATCCAGGAGGAAGAACAAGGGTAAAAACCCTTTGCTGGGAGAAGAATCTCCGGTTAATCGTTCGGTGACTCGATCCCAAACTCGGGACCGTAATAGAATTCTCAAGTATGACGCACTTGTACAATCAGAATTTCATTTTGACGTATAAATGCCAATTTCATCTTAACATAAGGATCCGTTGCTTTAACTTCTAATTACTTGCTCCCTGTAAGTGCTTCAACTTCCACAATAAACAATGGAATCATGATCCTTCTTCGGAATGTGCATACGTACAGAAAAGCTTGTATAATGTGTTAATTTTTGTGCTTTACCCTTAGATTAATTGCATGATATAATTGAGGCTGGCTGATGACTTTTGTTAAAATTATTCATAATGGCCTAATAATGTTCTTATTTCAGAGCAGAATTGGGATAGGAGTTCCCGATAATATTTTATGACTCTTCTTCGACTTCTTTGATTTGCAGCTCTTTGTTTCTTTCTGCCTTCTTTTTGTGTGTCTATCCTGCATGTCAAATTTGCATGTCTCAAAGATTAACTTGGATTGATGACTACTAGATCCACGTTTTCAGTGTTGTTTACTGTGTGTTTATGGTCATTTGTCACGGATTTTGAGATCCTATGTTGCTTGTTTCCTCAAGTCAGCTTGACATGTGGATGAAGTTGAATTTCCTTTTGTTCACTTCTTTCTCCCTTTTTTTAGTTTACAACATTATTTTGTCTCAGATTGCTTGTTCCTAACCTACAGGATCAGCAGAAGGTACATATATTAGCTTCTCTGCTTATTACATGTAAGCAGTTCTTCATGAAGTGGGCTCTTGATGCCCCGAACATGCCACTCTCCACTTTCCTATTCCTTTATTTGTGCGGATCCCCTGGAGTGGACTTTGCTTTATTATTACAATTAGGACAGTTTTCTGCAAAGGACATTAATCCACACTGGAGATTGTGTTATTATCATATCTGTTTGGTTAATTGGCTTTTCCTTTTATTTTTTAATTTTCATTTGTTCACATAACAGCAGAAAAAAACTAAACTTTTATCATGGCAACTCAGGTTCGGTACCAAAGCATAAAGAGGCTAGCAGAGCAACGACCACGGGTTCGTGGCCAATTTGTCCGGCAAAAAGCTAAAGAGAGCCGAGGCAAAGCAATGGACAGCTAGCTTGACCCCTTTCATGTGATAAAAGAATCCACATTAGATAGTGTTGTGTTGTCATTCTATTTGAATCGACGCAAAGAAGACCCTGAACTATAGTTATTCCTTTAGACTTTGATTGCTACTTGACTCTCATGAACTACATTTTACAGGAAGGTTGCCCACCTTGAAAATGGGTGTCTTTTCATCTCAATCACGCCTTTCCTGGGGCTTGATTAAACACTAAAACAGCATTTTGCTTGTGACAGACTTTTTTTTTTCAAACAAGGAAAAGAAACAAAAGCGACTATCTCGTCGAACCCTATCACCCTACGGATGTGGGGTTCTACGGTAAAGAGCTCCATTCATGTCTTGGTGTAGGACTTTCATAATGCTCGTTGGAGGCTCCTGAAGGATATACAGACTCAGTTTTGCTGAGGAGGCGAGATCAGCCAATCTGTTTGCACACTGATTCCCTTCTCGATATGTATGCTGAAGTTGCACCTCTTAAGCTCGAAGCATCAACTCTCGAATACCTGTCACCAAAAAATAAATATCAGTCATATCACTCATAGAAGAGGAGAGGATGATGACTTAACGAGCCCATTTCGACTATCACACAGCGATATCTCCACTCCCACACTAGTATGAGTATTGAGTGCACTCTCCAGAGTTCGGCAATTAGAGGGTCGTATATTCCTATATTCTGTAGGAAGTTCACACACCAGTACCCATGGCAGGTCCTAATAATGCCTCCTGCTGATGTTTGCATCCTGTTTTCACTGTACCATCCGTATTAAGCTTGACCCGCCCTTCCAGGGGTTTAGTCCAGCCTGCTAGGGTATCCAAAAGTAAGCCCTGTACTTGGAAAACCCAGTTCTCTATCACAATGGCCCGTATGATCCAATCAGTATAAGCCATAACAGTTTTAGTTCCATCTATAGGCCAAACAAATCCTAGCTCAAAAATGCTGCTGTTCTTCCATTTCTATAAAAATCAGCAAGCGACTCCAAAAATAGTAGCCCATGCTGTCTGATTCAGTGGCACTTCGTGTCGAAGATTAGACCTGAGCCAGGTTCCTTCATCCTGACTAAAAAAGTCTCCATCAACCATTGCATGTAGAAATTAATGATTTTACCCGAGTATAGTTTCGTAAAGCGTGTAGAGTCGATTCCTCCTGACCACAGAATGTACAACCATTCTCCATAATTAGGTGGCGGGTTACACGTTGCTTGTTGGTTAACAATTTCCGCTTTGCCACCAGCTAGAGAAAAGGCCTAATTCGTTGTGGTCCCGCTCATTTGCATATTTCCTCTCATGACCTACATCCGTGGTGATATTCTCAATAAGATCGTAAGCAGATGTTAGTGTGAATCTCTGGTTATTGGCGTATCCCTGGACCAATTGATCTTCCTCTCGATCATTTATGTGAGGATGGATTGACGCGATACTCATATAAACTGTGGCAGAGATATAATTTTGAAATAAATTCTAATGCCAGTTGCCACTCTTGTTAATAAGATCAGACATTGTGGCATTGAGTTCGCTCTCCGAAATGGTAGCGTGAGCCACTAAATAGAGAGGATTCCAATCTTCGACTCAATTGTCGGTCAGAAAAAGATACGGTCGTCCATTATCCTTCACATAGATAATTCATGAAACTGTTTCTGTCACGTAAGATGCTGTTCTTGTACCTTTTCTAGCGTCCCAACGCGACGTGTGGAATCCAAAGGGACTTTTCAGGAGACATATTGTCATGCGGGGACGGTGAAAAGATGAGCAGTCAATGTAAATCCACTATTGACCAACTATTTCACCATTTTGCTTTGGGATTGGGTTAGGGCTAACTAATCTTATGATATTATTACCTCTTCTTCTTCTTTTTTCAGAATTATTACCTCTATATTGAGTTCTTCCTAACATTACACGCTTACGCTCTTATGATTGATTTACCCTATACTTTGCATGTGTATACCATTGACAGCAACAAAGAGTACAACTATGTTTGTCCACTAGTTATATGTATCCCATCATCTTATATATATTCCTTCCGTGTGTAGGAGACTGTTCTGGGCTGCAGAAAAGCTGAGGTTTTGGATTTTTGCTTTGAAATGACGTGAATGCAAAACATATATTCTTTCTTCGAAATGGCCATATTTTTCCTTCAGAATCTCATAACATGGAACTTGGTTTCTAAATGGAGGAAAAACACCTTCAGGTACCTGGAAGTCAAGTCATTCTCATTACAGACCATCCCATGGTTCAGATCATGACTAATCACTTTCGCTTTCAGTTTTTACACATACGTTAAAAGTCTAAAAGTGCATAAGAGTACACATCTAAATTAGACAGCTAAATGGCATTAAGAAAATACATTAAGGGTATGTTTGGGAGTTTAAGATAGAATGGAATGACAATTAATGGAATAGAATAAAATGAGTCACTTCATTGTTTGGAAGTTTAAATAAAATAAGAGGAGGTTTGGAAGACAAACCATGTCATTCCATCCCTGACCCTCCAATTTGGGAGGTCACAAAATATTAGATTTTAGATGGCAAAGGATGGCTTCCAAAGCCATCAATTGCCATTCATCCTTTGCCATTCCATCATGTTTCAAAATAGACTCTCAAATAATGATCTGAGTCATTTGGGTCATTCTATTCCATTCCCTTCTATCGTTCTACTTACATCCAAACATACCTAACGGAAAGAGGAGGCCGTGTGGAACATGTGACCCGGATGGGTGAAATTGAATACCGACGGAGCCAGTAAACGATCCGTTAGCACTGCCACGGCGGGTGGTCTCATTCGGGATAGCTCGAGCTCGTAGCTGGGCGGCTTTGTTCAGAACATCGGTTGGTGCTCCTCGGTGTCGGCGGAGCTTTGGGGAGTCCTTTCCGAGTTGACCCTGACTTGGGACCTAGGCCACCGCAAGCTCCTATTGGAGTTTGACTCTCAGATCGTGCTGCAACTTTTGTCAGACTCTGCCCACCGCTCCAGGTCACCTAACCCCTTCATCATGGGCATTAACGAACTACTCCATCGCAATTGGGTAGTCCTTCTACAACATACCTACCGGGAAGGAAATCGATGTGCAGATTGGCTCGCCAATTTTGCAGGGACTTTTGACATTAGTGTTACCACCCTTCTTCATGCTCCTACAGCGTGCCTATCGGTCCTCCGAGAGGATATCATTGGGATTAGTATCCCCGTCTCATTTTGTAACCTTTAGTTTTGTTCCTTGGAAAAAAAAAAAAAGTAGGAACATGAAATGAGTATGGGAAGAGAAAAAGATCTTTGACTTTTGGGGTTTCATCTTACCTACGAATGGGCTCTCATGGTTCACATTTGAGCACATATTCATAATGTGAGGTCACCTGAGTTTTGTTTTGATCATAATATTAGAACGGACAGGAGTGAGATATATGCAATTATTGTGTCTCTGAACTTGTTGCATTCGAGATTTTTCACACCGACTAATGGATTGAATTCTGGTGGGACTCTATGGTTCTTGGAGTAAGAACTATTTGTTTAAGTCAACTGAATTAATGCAATATGTTGATGTTTAACTAAGAAAGAGTATTAATTATTAAGTACTAATATGCCCATTAAAATTTTCGTTAATCTTTCGTAATTGGTAAAGTTGTTTCTTTGTGACTATAATGACGCAACTTCAAATAATGAAAATGGTTTTTTTTATAAAAATATAAAGCGAAAGTTGTGTACGTTATGACCCTCCTCAGACCTTCGCAAAACAGGGAGCTTTGTGCACAGGTACGTTAACTTTGACTTTTTCATATAAATTTATTTAAAGATATTTTTTATTACTTATTTGTCAAATTTTACATCTATAAAATCACACAACCTATTTAAAGGATTGTGTGATGTCAGTTGGGCTATTTATTTATTACTCTATTCCTTTGATTATTATTATTTTTCTAGTTGTTTCCCCTTATTATATTGTATTTCCTTTAATACTCTCTAAGTATTTAGTGTCTTTTCTAGTATCTAGTTTTTGTGGTATTCCTTTTTTTTGTTATTTTTGTTATCTTCTCACATATGCATGTGAGTCTATTGAAAACGGCATCTCTATATTGTAGGGGTAAGGCTGCATACTATCAGGCCCCCCTTCCCCGACCTTGCTTCAATGCGGAAATTTGGGGTATGATGATGATGATGATGATGTGATGTCCTCTTTAGAAATATGAGATGACAATGAGATTTTGAGTAATTCATGTAATATAATTAGAGATAACAATTTAAAATTATTTAATTTTTTGAAAATTTTAATTTAATATCAAATATTTTAAATTTTAATTTAACGACTAACTTTTTAAAATTTGTATAAATTAATTCAAATTTATATCTCTATCTTTACTTCTATTTATTTAAGTAATTTGTAATAACTTTTAAATATTATAGTATTTTAGTTCCTTAATTTGTCAGCCAAAATCGTCCCTCATAGTAGCGTTTCCAAAGTCAACAGATTGGATCCACTTCATCAACTCAATCACCTGATCACCAAACATAATTATCAACAATTTGACATAATCAAACAACTAAAACCTTTCCATTCACCAAAAAATGACTAATAAGCCATTTATCAAACGTGGCATATATATTATTAAGTACCATTTGAAGTTAGACATATGTTTAGTCTTGTATTTGATTCACATTACACATGCTTCAATTAGTCTTTATAAAGGTGTCTTAAAAACATAAATAATAGAGGTGAACCATATGAAGAATTCTATTTTTACTAATTTTAAAATAAATATAGAAGTTCATAGTCACCAAAACAAAACATAATAAATGTGGTTCAGCCGGATTTTGCTGAGGCTGGACGTTGTCGCTTTGATCCATGATTCTGAATAACTTCGGCTGGAAAT
>JAOQMR010000004.1:25170941-25181721 GCA_027563865.1 Erythroxylum pelleterianum
AAAAGACAACATAGCTATACCAAATGAATGGGGAGGGTCGATGGGGAGGAGATTCTTACGTAGTGGCACCCATGATCAGTTGAGCTCTGGAGACAAGAATAGAGAAGGCCAAAAAAGTACGATGGCGGTTTGATCTTAGGAGAGATTCACAGGACTTTAAAGTTTTGCAGCAGATGCGTGCGGACGGAATTGTGAGCGAAGTACAAAGTGGCTGGAGGTTAGATAAATGGTCTTGACGGGTGACAACTGACCTTGGCAATGATGACACGCGGCGCGACAAGACAGAGAGCAGCCCGTGAAAAATATGCAGAGAAAGTCAAGTACTATTGCTGTCAAAGATGGGTGTGCAAATTCAAAACACCCAGCTTGCTTAACAACAACTTAAATCTATCTTTCCCTAATGCCTTGGTGAAAACATCCGCTATTTGATCCTTTGTCCACACTTTTGCAGGGGCTACTTCCTTCGACTGAACTCTTTCCCTCACAAAATAACAATCCATTTCAACATGCTTTGTCCTTTCATGAAATACTGGATTTGCAGCAATGTGTAGTGCTGCCTGGGTATCGCAAAAGAGCTCTGTTGGTTCTTCTTGAGGTGCTTTCAAGCCCTTCAACAACCATCGTAACCAAATTACCTCACTAATTGTAGTAGCCATAGCTCTATATTCTGCCTCTGATGATGTGGCAGTCACCACTGATTGTTTCTTTGTTTTCCAAAAAATTGGTGACTCACCTAGTTTGATGAAATAACCTGTAGTGGATCTATGAGATCCTGAAATGTACCATTACTATAGAGTACGTACTAGAACACCCTGAGGACATTCCGATATATACTCTAAACTAATGGCGTGTTAGAACAGTCACTACAATCATTGCATCATCATTTCTATCTTCTTATAAGACATCATATACAAAGACACAATAGTTTAAAACCAAATTCCTTATTTCATTTCTTAAAAACTGAATATAAATTGTACCTTTTTCAAAATCATCCGAAATATGTATATTATCAAACCTAATACAGAACATACTACATAAAAGAGGAATTTTACAAAATGTCTAACTAAATCCTTCAATCCCAGCTGACCGATCTTTGAGTCATTTCTTCTTCTTCCCAAAAGTACAAGACTATACTTCTTGTGGTGTCTCTCAGTAGCTAATGTTCTCTCTCGGTCCTGAAAAATCAACGTACAATTTTGATGAGTTTTGTGAACTCAATGAGGTAACCATCATTAATGGTTAACTCAATTCATGTATCACATCAACACACGTAACATGTAATTCACCTCTTTGTATTTTGCAAGAAGCATCACATATCACATTCTCATTCAATTACAAAACAACAATACATGTTAATTAGTTAAACATACATATTACAATGTATATGCAATGCTTGTGAGACTCACGTTCACTTATTATTGTTGTTATGACCGAGTGCCTTTTTACTAGCCTATATCTCTCGTGGATATCGAGCTGTATCAGATAATGTCCCACATCCCTTAGTAGATACCTGGTACATTAACAACTAAGCCTGAGGCTCTGATCACAGTCTGAGCTTTAAGCTCTTTATACTGGTGACTCCGGTCACAACTGCCTTTATCTTTCATGCATTCATGTAATGGAATGTTTCATATTCTCATATTCTCAATCAATCACATAGTTTCATATTCACATTTAGAACACATTTATGTTCGGACCTTAGTTCGACATTCAACAAAATTGTTGAGTAACATTTATTTCTTCACATTGACATACAAATACCACTTTAATATCACATTCATGCATCACAAGTCTCGGACCTTTAGTGTCCGGAATCGACTCAATCAAATCACGTTCATAAGATAATTCAAACATAATCTAACACAAACAGTTAATTGAGTGAGATTGTCTAGGTTACTCACAGATCGTTCCAGAAGCTATTGCCTCGAAGTGGCGCTCAATATGCTCCTCTATATCATGCAATATACAATTGTCCGATACATACTCTATAGTAATGGTGCGTTACACAACCACCCCAATTGGCATCACAAAATGCTCTGAGTTTTAACTCATTTGATGTTGGTAATAAAACACCTTGTCTCGGTGCCATCTTTAAGTAGCGAATGACACGATAGGTTGCATCTAAGTATTTTTGCCTTGGCGACACGACAAATTGGCTAAGAACATTCACAGCATATGTGATATTTGGTCTTGTAATGGTCAATTACAATGACCTTCCTACCAGTCTTCTATATTGATTCGCATCTATTCTTCGATCATCATTGTCCACACTCAACTGTGATTATGCTCTATTGGAAATGTGTTAGGTTGACACACTTGCATTCCACTTTCTTATAATATATCCAATGTGTACTTGCACTGACCAAGAACTATTTCTTGTGGTGACCTTGCAACTTTAATTCTAAGGAAATATTTTAGAGTTCCCAAGTCTTTGATACTGAATCTGTCATTAAGGTGTTGTTTCACCTTTCTTATTATTGATATATCATTTCCAGCTAATACCACTTCATCCACATATATTAAAGCAGCAACAAAGCTATTTCCAAAGTTGTATAAAAATAATGAGTGATTTGCCTTCGATTTCCTGAAGCCCACATCAAGTAAAGAATCTAGAAAACTTGTGATACCAATTTCTAAAGTCTGACTTCTTTGGCCTGCAAACTCTTGTCTCCCCCTTTCGAGCAAACCCTTGTGGAATTTTCATGTTGACCTCTTCCTCAAGATCACCATGAAAGAATGCATTGTTCATGTCTAACTGGTGAACTTCCCATCCTTTGGCTGCTGCAACTGTTAAGAGACATCTTACTGTGACAAGCTTTACAACTGGCGCGAAAGTTTCATGGAAGTCTATTCCTTTTATTTGAGTGAAACCCTTTGCCACTAACCGCGCTTTGTAGTGCTTTATTTCTCCATTAGGCTTGAATTTGATCTTGTAAACCCATTTGGAATCAATGGCTCTCTTCCCCTTTGGGAGCATCTCCAAGTCCCAAGCTCCATTTTCTTCTAAAGCTTGTATTTCTTTTGCTATAGTTCTAGCCAATGTTTGCGTTTCACTGCTTGTAAAAAATCCTTTGGCTCATCGTGATGTGATGGCTGCTTAAAAAACTTTGTGTGAGTACAAAAATTTATCATATGAAACATAAGAGGATAAGGGATATACCACCGAGTTCCCAAATGGAGGGGTCAAGTGAGGATGTGCGATGGAGGGTGGCAAGTCGACTTTAAAGCTATCAAATCGTTTAGGTATCCTTCTAACCCGTTTGTTTTCTTGTGTGTCTCCATATGCTCATCAATGACAGTTAGTCCTTTGTCACTCTCATCAACTCCCACCTTTCTTGTCTCTTGTTTCGATCCTTCTATCAACATATGTTCTATGTTTGCGTCATTCACCCTCTCACTATTAACTGTCAACTGGTTTTCTTCTTCATTCTGAATAGGTCCATTCTCTATTACTTTGACATGTCTAAATATTTGCTTAGTGAAGTCACAATCATCATCAAGAATTGTATTCAATCCAACCTCCTTCACTTCTAGATGTCTTTGATCATCTATTCGACACATCTCCTTTTTTAAAGGAAATACATCCTCAAAGAAAGTCACATCTCTAGATGTATAAATATGTTGTCTTTCAACATCATAGACCCTATACCCCTTTTGTCCATTTGGATAGCTGACAAATACACATGGTTTACCTTTTTTACCAAATTTATCTCCATGCTTGACATTATTATGGGCATATGCTATACAACCAAGAACCCTCAAATGGCTATAAGTAGGTTTATTACCTAATAACACTTTATATGAAGTTTTGTTTTTGATGACCTTAGAGGGTAGTCGGTTAATAAGGTATATTGCTGTGAGAATACATTCTCCCCAAAACTTTATAGGTAATCCTCCCTGAAATCTCAATGCTTTTACTGTCTCTAATATATGTCTATGCTTTCTTTCAACCACACCGTTCTGTTGAGGTGTATGAATACAAGATGTTTGCAAAACAATTCCTTTTTCCTTATAGTAATCAAGCATGTAATTGAACTGAAATTCCATTCCATTATCAGCTCTTATCCACTTAACTTTCTTTTCAAATTGTGTCTCCACCATGTTGCAAAATAAGGGCAAAAAATGACTTACTTCCAATTTTTGTTTCATTAGATATACCCAAACTGCTTTACTATAATCACCAACTATTGAGAGAAAATAATGAGCTCCTGAAATAGATGGAGTTCTAAAACCTCCCAATATATCACAATATATCAAATCAAAACACGTGATTGATTTTATTTCACTAATAGCAAACGACAATCTTGTCTACTGAGCTCTTAGCATGAATCACAATGTAATTTATTTTCAAAAGAAACGTCGTATGAAATAAGAGAAATAAGCTGAATTTCCTAATAGATGCATGTCCCAACCTTCTGTGCCATAAATTTGAATCCTCTACCTTTTTAACCGACATTGCCACACCTCTATTCTATATTGGTTCAAGGCAATGCAGGCCATCGCACTGCTTACCCACTCCAATCAGGTTCCTCGAAGGTAAGTCTTGCATCACATAGAAGTCCGGAATGAATATTAGTACACAATTGTATTCTCTTGTCAATCTGCTAACAGAGAGTAAATTACATTTGAAGTCTAGAATATTCAAAACATTATTAATTTTTAGACTATTGGAAAGTTTCATTTTCCCAATACCCATCACAGATACACTATCTCCATTTGGAATTTTTACTGGCGAACTCTAATATTTATTTTGTCTTTCTTCAAGCAAATCACTATTGCAGGTGATGTGCTCTGTAGCGCCTGAATCTATCACCCACGGTTGCTCATAATTAATCTTACCAGCCATGTTAGCCACAGGAGTGGTAGGTTGAGAGGTCAATTTCATCAATTCAGGCTCACGTTCTAAGTACTAAACCAATCAATTATATTGTTCTAATGTAAGCCCAAGTACCGGACTAGCTTCATGACTAACCTGTGCTGCCTTTGGTGCATTCCTCTTCTCAACTCCTTGTCCACCTCTTTCTTTCATGTTGTTGCCTCTATCACCTTTACCTTTGCGCCAACCAGGTGGGAAATCAATAATTTCAAAACATTGTTCCTCTATATGCCCAAGCTTAGAGCAGTGCCCACACCTCAGCTCATCTTCTGTAGTAGTCCTTCGGTCACTAGCGTCTTTATTATGTTCCTTTGTTCTGATTTGCCAATATGTTCCTTTGTTGTTCATCCTCTGCTACTAAATGATATGCATGTCCAAGCATCATCATAGGTTTGGTGCTCAATATTTGCGTCTTAACTGTCTCAAAAACTTGATCCAAACCTATTAGAAAATCATATAACTGCTCTCTTTCTCTCATCGCACTTATCTGTCTTTATATATTAAAGGTACAGTCACCACAATTGCATCTTGGAAAGGGCGAAATCGGTTGGATTTCATCCCATAAGCTTTTAAATTTTGTGTAATATGAAGACACAAACATTCCTTCTTGTCGTGAAAGTGTTACCGCTTGTCTAAGCTCACAGGCTCTAGGTGCACTTCCTTTTCCAAATCTTTCATCCAAATTAACCCAGATTTCTCGAGTCGTCTTCGCATACCTGACACTGCTTCTAACATCCTTGTCTGTGGCACTTTTCAACTTGCCCTTGACGATTGCATTACGTTGCATCCAATGCATCAAGTCCGCTAAGCCTTGTGCAGGCATAGGTATTGTACCATCAACGAAGCCAATCTTATTCTTGGCAAATAACACATTGCTCATGTCATTTACCCATTCTCCATAATTGGCATCATGGAGAAGTTTACTTACATAGATCTGGCTAGGATTATCAGAGGCATGTATGTAGTATGGGGACATGACATCCACACTACTCTGCTGATCTACCTTTGGAATGATAGAACTCGATTCAGTCATGTTGTTGATGATAAGGATGAAGCGGCGAGGAGGCTAGGTATCCTATGGTTTAGAGTATTAGGGTCTTTGCTCTAATACCATGAAAAATATGCAGAGAAAGTCAAGTATTATTGTTGTCAAAGATGTACATCTATACAAGTTGAATATATGCTCTTAAAGATACTTTCCCTATTTACATCAAACACTATATGGAAATATCTCCTATAATTACGCAATTCTATATATCATAAGTTAAGAAACTCCAACAGCTCGACTTTGTGGAATTAGACGCGAGCGATCTCAAGATAAGCTTGTAGATGTTTTCTACTTTTGGCCTTTGACTCCAATATGTTTGATAAACATGATCATTTTAGTGATGTTTGATATGATGTAATGTTGATTTAAGCAAACACATAATTACAACTCTATTTTGTATTCCATCTGATCATTTCCACTTTGTGGCAAACGGTAGTGCTTAGTGAGCGACAAGCATATCAGCCAATTATATGAATGTTGTAAAGGTAGGGCTAGAAAGTTAAAGACAAAGTTAACTAAGTCAAGGAGATTTGATGGGCCAAAGACCAAGCATTAACTAATAAATGATTGGTTTAAGGTCAATAATGGAACTTAATTATAAAAACAAAAAGGGTCATTTTTAGACCAAGCTTTAACTAATAAATATATCAATGCGTTCACATCAAGCATATTGATTATTACCACAAAAACAAGATATTCATATCCATTAAATACATAACGTTATACCATTTATAGTAATCCAGAATATGGAAAATTTTCACATTCTTCTACTTGGTCCATAGGTCATCTAGTAGTTGAGTATTATCTTTCACGTATTTCAATATACTATATTTTATATCAACTCGAATTTAGTGACATTACTTAATAAATAAACTTTATGTTTATTTTAGGTCCAAAATAATCAATTATAATGTACATCATAATATAAGAAAATATTATAAGAGTTTTACGAAAACAACATTGTCCATACAATGAAAACTATATAATGGAACACAATCTCATTCTAACAACATGATCTTTGAACTTCATTGGTGACATGCCTTTTGTTAAAAGATTATCTATCATCAATTTAGTACTAATGTGTTTAATGACCACTTTCTTTTCCTTAACACGTTCCCTTATAAATAAAAACTTAATGTCGAAATGTTCACTCTGACTACCACTCTTGTTGTTTTTAGCTAAAAAAACAACAACTGAATTATCACAATACATTCTTAATGACCTAGAAATGGAATCTACAAGTTTAAGCCCATATATGAAACTCTTTAGTCATACACCATGTCATGTGACCTCAAAATAAGAAATAAACTCAGTCCCTATTGTGTAAGTAGCAGATAAAGATTGCTTGGCACTCCTCTAAGATATAGCTCTATTGGCAAACATAAAGATATAACCTGATGTTGATTTCCATGAATCAACACACCCAGAAAAATCTAAATCTAAGTACCCTATTACCTCTAAATTGTTGGTTCGTTTGTACATAAGCATGTAATCTTTGGTCCCTTAATGATACCTCAATAATTTCTTTGCAGCTCTCCAGTCCAGTGATCTAATCATATGTCACTTTAATATCTACCTAACATTGCAATAGAAAATGCAATGTCAATCTTGTACAAACCTGATTATACATTAGGCTTCTGACTACAAAAGCATATGAAATGTTTCTAATTTGTTTCCTTTCAAAATTATTTTTCAGGAATTGATCTAAATCAAACCTATCGCCTTTCACAATGGGAGCTATACTTGGGGAATAATCTTTCATCTTAAATCTCTCTAAAACTTTATTAATATAGGTTTTTTGAGACAAAACAAAAATACCACAAAATTTGTCTCGATGGATTTTAATTCCAATGACATAAGACGCATCACCGATATCTTTTATTTCAAAATTTTTAGAGAGAAATTGTTTCATGCCATGTACAAACTCATATCATTAGTTGCAAGTAATATTTCATCCACATATAATACAAGAAAACAATTTTTACTCTCACTAACCTTCTGGTATATACATTGATCCATAATATTTTCTTCAAAACCAAACGATGAGATAACATCATAGAATTTCAAATACCACTGATAGGATGCTTGTTTTAATCCATATATGGATCTTTTAAGACCAAATGCTCATCATTATTGGAGGAGAATCTTTCTACTAGTTTCATGTAAACCTCTTCCTTTATGTCACCATTTAAGAAAGTCCTTTTCACATTCATTTGATGCAATTCCATGTCAAAATGAGCAACCGATGCCAAAATTATACGAAGTGAATCTTTTTTAGAATAGGAGAAAATGTATCTATGTAATCAATTCCTTCTTTTTTAGTAAATCCTTTATGAGTCTTGCCTTTTGTCTCTCAACATTACCTATTAAGTCTTTCTTTGTTTTAAATACCCATTTGCAGCCTATGGATTTTAGTTCTTTGGGCAATTCAACAAGATCCCAAACATTGTTATTCTTCATAGAATTCATTTCTTCCTTTATAACATTATACCATAAATTTGATTCTTTGCAACTCATAGCTTATGAAAATGTTTCATAATCATTCTGGACTCCTGTATTGTAGTTAGATTCTTGTAGATATATAATATAATCACTAGTAATAATTGATTTCCTTGTTCTAGTATATCTTCTTAATGTTGCACCAACATCCTTATGTGGAGTCTATTATTCAATTGGTTGTTGAATGCTTTCAGGTAATTCCTCAATAACTAGATCTATCAAGATTATCAGTAACTTGTGGAATTTGTTAATTGTTATTTATGTTGATCGTAGTCTGTTGAATTTTAAAAATTAGTTGTACAATGTCTATCTGAACTTGAGAAGCGTTGTGAATGATAATCACCTTATTGTTTGAGATGGAAGGCTGAGCATCCAAATGATCATTATTGGAAACTAAGCAAGTCATTTTAAAGAAATTTTACATTTCTTGATTCCATAATTCTACTGTGATGTGATGGATAATAAAACCTATATCATTTAGATCTTTAGGCATATCCAATGAAATACCTTCTTATAGTCCTTATGTCCAATTTCTTCTCTTATGAATTATAAATTCTCATTTCAGACAGACATCCCAAACGTGTATATGTCGCAAACTTAGTTTCCAACCATTAAATAACTCAAATGGTGTCTTTGGAATAGCTTTGGTTGGTACCCAGATTAATATATAAATTGTTGTCTTATGAGTTTAAATTCACAAGGACTTATAAAGTTTGGAGCTACTCAACATGCTCCATTCCATGTCCAATAATGATCGATTTATTCTTTATGTCACACCATTCTGGTCTGCAGATTCAGGCATAGTGTATTGGATTGCTAGCCCATTTTCTTGAAGATACCTTGCAACTGGACTAGGTGTTTGTCCACCTTCAATGTATCTACCATAGTATTCCCACCTTTATCAAACCTCACGATCTCTACTTCAACTTTGAATATTTTGAAAGCTTATCGTGCTTCATTGTTATTATGAAGCAAGTAGAGATACATATAACGTGAGCAATCATCTATAAATGAGATGAAGTATTTATGATTGTATGGGCTTGTGTCTAGACTACAAATATCTATATGTATGACTCTAATATGTCTTAACTTCTATTGACACCTTTCTTTGATTTGTTGGTCTGTTTTCCCTTTATATAGTCCATACAAGTTTCAAAATCAGCAAAAATCCAAAGTACTAAGTACTTCTTTATTCACCAATCTTTTAATCCTTTCTACGGAGATATATCCTAAACTCTGGTTCCACAATATAAAAGAATTTTCATTCATAACACAACATTTTGTTCTAGAATAAACATGTGTTGCAATGTAACAGGTATTATCTTGTAAATTAAAATAGAAAAGACCATCAAATAATGTACCATTCCCAACAAATTCAAATTTATAATTTAATTTTAAGATTCATCTGAAATATGAAAGGAATATCCAAAAGGTACAAGTCTTGAAAATAAAATCAATAAAATGTCTTTTATAATTTTAGAACAAAATCAATACATAAAATTAAATTGCAATCCCCAACAACCTCCACATGTGAGCGTATCTTGTTTTTAGATAAGATATACTGCTCACTTCCCATTGACTTCATTGGGTTTTGCAAATCTTATAACTCATTTGTAATATTGATTATACAACCTTAATCAATCTACCATAAGTCATGACAAACTTCATCCATATTAGATTCAAAACAAACTAGTGAGATTAGATTACCTTTCTTTTCAAGTCATTCCTTATGTTTGACACAATCTTTCTTCTTGTGTCATTTTTTCTTTTAAAAGAAGTACTTAGATTCTTTCTTAATGTCAACTTAGGCAGGTATTTGACCTTTTCCTCTTGAGTTGGCTTGATTTTCTTCTTTCCTTGAACAACCAAATGTTCACTCTCCAAACTCTCCTTGTTCCATCAATAATCTCCCTTTCTCTTAACACACATCGTCATTAATTCAATTATTGATCACTTATCCTTATGCACATTATAAGAGATTCTAAAGGGTTCGTATAGTGGTGAAAGAGTGTTTAAAATGTAATGCATGAGGATATAATGAGACATCTTAACCTTGAGTTTCTTTAACTGAGTCGCAATGTCTCTCATCTTCATGATGTGCTCATGCTGGTGAGCCTTGTAGAACCACGAATGCCGACAGAATTTTTAGTTTTTGTGAACATCATACTTAGGCAATTTGATAGCTCCCAACATTCATAAAAAACAATTTTAGCTGTAGTACTGGCCTTAATTACCTTAGGTGATTCATCCTTTCAAATAGCATAATCAATGTCCATTATTCACCCCAGATGAAGAATAATTCTTTCTTTTCAAATCTTATAGTTTTCACTCATCAATTTGGGAATTTCACAACTTGC
>JAOQMR010000004.1:25231662-25251993 GCA_027563865.1 Erythroxylum pelleterianum
GAAACTTACATTTAAATCTTTTATTTGAAACTAATAATAAAAGTCTTTGTAATGCAGATGTTGGTCAATTTTGAATTTCAATATAATTAGATATTGGAAAGAAATGACAACAACAAACATGTTAGGGGGCAAGATCAAAAGGAAGAAGGATATTGGTGTTGAACTTAGTATGTCAATACTAGAAGGAGTATTGGAAGATAAAGAATATAAAGTTCTATATATGTTTTATAAATTTCAAGAAAAGTCAATGGGATACTTAAAATAAGGATATGTTATCGATGCTTCAACGTGCGGAAGAATTAAACAACTATAAAGTTGAAACTTATTATGAGCCTGGTTATGAAAAATTTATTGTCATCATATTGTCATGGAGATGAGTGAATCAAGAAATGATACCGGAGATAATGAATTTTTTGGAACTAATGATGAAAAATATGTTAGTGCGAGAGCTAATGAGAAGAAATATGAAAAAAAGCTAGGTAGTGAGTTTGAATGTGATGATGTTTTGGACGTGGTTAGACCGGTGGAAAATGTAGTAATGAAGAGTGCACTTATTCAAAGAATTCAGAAAAAAGAAGTAGGGAGTTTAGAAAGCTAGTGTAGTGAATATGAAGGTAATGATGTTGAATTTTAATCAGCATTATGTAATGATGGTGGTGGGTTTGAGGCCTCTGACAGAAGAAAAAATATATTGTTTTTAATCAAATGTAGACATGAAAGATTTTCAATTTGAAGGTGGCATGAAGTTTAAGGATGAGGTTCAGTTTAGGAAGGCAATCAGAAATAATGCAATTACAAATAAATATGATGTTTCAACAATGAGATTGGTGTGAGAATGAAGGTTGTCTACTATCCATATTGTCCCTGTAGGATTTATGCTAAATGGATTGGATATAAAAAATCCTTTAGAGTTAAGATATTAAAAAACAAGTATACTTGCAAAAAAGTGCACAGAAACAAGTAAACAATTACGAACTGAATTGCAAAAGAATTCTTACACAAGTTTAGGAGGAACCTTAATTGGCCAATTAGGAAGATGATAGATGATCTTCAAAGGAAGTATGCACTGCAGGTGTTTAAATCTTAATGCTATGGGAAAAATGTGAAGCTATTATGATGCTACAAGGATCAATAAAAGGGCATTATGCAAAATTAGGGTCTTATGGACAAGAATTATGAACGGCTAATAAAGGAGGCAAATTCATTATCCAAAATTAACTTAATGAAAATTCTAGATGACCAATGTTTAAGGGGTTTTACGTAGGATTTATTGCATTAAAGTATGGTTTCCTTGGATGGATTTTTTGAAGACTTTTCTTGGAACTGCTTTGTTAGCTGTAATTAGGCGTGATGGAAAAAATCATATGAACCCTATATGTTAGGCTATGGCTGAGGAGAGAATTACCAATCTTGGCATTAGTTTTTAAGTCTTCTTACCTAAGATCTAAATATAAGTGGGAATTCATGGGCTTTGTAAGAGGTCAACAAAAGGAGCATTCTTTTTCTATATATATATTTTGCATTATCATACTTATTCTTATTGCTTATTTATATATATGTTTTGTATTATCATACTTATGCTATATTGTTTTGTGGATTCATTTTTTTTAGGTTTAGTGGATGCATTGAAGAATATCTTTTTAGTGGATGCATTAAAGAATATCTTCCCAAAAATTGAGCAAAGAAAATGCATCTGACATGTTTATGTAAATTGGAGTAACATATAGGAGCTTATTTAGCAAACGGTTAATTACGCAGCAAAAGTAGAATTTGAGGAAATAATTGATCAGTTGAAGAATGTTTCAAAAAAAGGTGGTCAATTGCAAAATAGAAGTGGAATTTGAGGAAATAATGGATTAGTTGAAGAATGTTTCAAAAAAAGGCTTACAGTGACTTAACATAAGGAATTTTGAGACTTTTGTGAAAGCATTTTTCAGCAGAAGACCGAAGTGTGAAATTGTTCACAACAATATACTAAGGACATTTAATTTATTCATCTATAAAGCCTGATTAAAAAGTTTGATAAAATCCACCAATGGTATATGTATAATAGTAAGAAAGAAGATAAAGATTGCACAATGGGAAGCAAGGTATTGTATGACCGAGACAAACAGAAGTTTCAAGTTTGAAGTAACAAATTTTGCAGGTAAATTTACTGTTGATTTACAAGCAAGAACATGTCAATGTAGGGTTTGGGATTTTATAGGAATCTCATGTAAGCATTCATGTGCTTGTATATCATACTAGAGGGAAGATATCGATGAGTATATAAGCTGATACTATAAATAAGAATGCTATTTAAAGAGTTATCAGTATGTTATATAACCTATTAATGGTCCAAAATTTCGGTCGAAGACTAAAAATTTGCAACCCATTTTACCTCCACTAATTAAAAAAACGTCTGGAAAGCTAAAAAATTCTAGAAGAAGGGATAAAGATTAAGAACTATGGAATCTAAATAAGTTGAACAAAGTTGGAGTTCACATGAGATGTCAATATTGTTGGTCACAATAAAAAAGGATGCAAAAAAATAAAAAGACTAACCTCATAAACAACCTAAAATTACTAAAGGTAATGGTACACATGCTAAATATTCTTACAAATTGTACATGTATAATGCAATAAAAACAATGAAGACCACCAAAACATTTGACGCCCTACATCTAACATTGACAGTGGTGCAAGAAAAAGGCCAGACAATTAGTATCTACAGGATTCAATATTGCAGCGTCTATCTTAAGAAAGGAGAATAGGGTGGTAAGTAAATATTCACTTTAATTTTTAATTTCCCTAAACGTTTTTGCATATCGTAAATATTTATATCTATAAAGACCGCCCAAGGATATAAAATAATATTTGGAGAAATTAGTGGAAACACTTATTTTACAGTTTGTTATCAAATTATAATTTTTGGGCTAATTATTTGTTACTTATTCGTAATTATTAATAGAATATTATTTGTTTATGACGTTTAACAAATGGGTGGAAGTCAATTTTCAGAATACAAACCAACTCAAACTTCCCAAAATGCAAATGTTCAAACAATAACCACAAACAAGAGAAGATTCAAAGTAAGAGTAAAAAGATCAACTCCAAAAAAGTCTCGAATTTATGATGGTGAATCTGCAACAAAATGATCTATGTTTGAATATTGTATTATGATTTGGATATATATTTGAATCGTTGTATTGTTAATTTGGATACAGATTTGAACTTAGCAAATTGGTAAATTTTATAAATTTGTGTTTTGCAAATTGGTATATTATATTGGATTGGTTTATTTTGGTTTTGTAAATTGGTATATTATGATTTCTTTTCGTAAATTGTTATATTGTGTTGGAATTTTAACAAATTTGTGTATTGTTTTGTGTTTTATAAATTGTATATTATGTTGGATTGATTTATTTATGTTTTCCAAGTTGATATATTGAGTTGTAATTTGCAAAACTGGCATATTGTGTTGTCTTTTGCAAATTGATATATTGTATTGGAATTTTAACAATTGAGGCATTTGCCACAATTCCTCTTCAAACACATGAGAACTTATGACACAATTATATTTTAACATATTAGAATAACTTTGGAATGTAAATATTTATAAATCCATCAAATGCTCCTAAAGGACATAACTAGGAGTTTTAGTGACATGAATATAAACTAATAAAATATACGCAAACGAAAGCTTTGTCTCGAAGAACGATGTTTGCTAAGATACATTAGACGTCCACGATAATAGTCATGTGAAACCTACAAAACATAAATAAAAACAAATATCAAACTTATATGAAATTTTGAAATGTTTATGAATTACTGTATAAACTTACCTCTTGCGAGCAACAATGAATCTTGCAGATAAAAATCTTACCCCCATCGTACGAAAGATGTCTAACAAAATTTTTTACAATAACAAAAACTCAACTCTTTTACCAAAACCACATACTTAAAAAATACCTATAATTTGAATGATCATTCTTTACTTGTATAATAATTAACATCATATAAGCTATAATTGAAATAATCATAATGCATTAATAAAATATAAGGGCAATACTCATATTTGTCTTATTTTATTAATAAAAATATTGACCGATATTAGGGTTAGCTTTGATATTTTTAACTTTATCTTGTCATTACAATTAGGATAATCAATACAGGGAACCTAAAAAATGAATCAGAATAACGAAATCCATATTATATACTAAATATAGTAACAAAATTTATCAATCATGTTTTACCGTTAAACACAATGTCTTCTATTGGCAAAATTGAGAGTATTCCTTTTAGCTTTTGTTAACATTCTTGAATCCATTACCAATTCCTTCACGCTCTTCCCATGTCAAATATATACTAAGTGTAGATGCAATAAAAGCCAAGTATATTTATTTGCAACCATTTTTTTCCTATAATACACAAGGTGTAGTTAGATATGATTAACATATTGTGGTTAAACTTTGTTTCAATAAAGTACTAAGCATACTTGGAGAATTAGTGATTACTCTGGAAACCTAATTTCTTATAACTTGGTAGGCTTTCAACCTTCTAATTCAACTTTTGTTACTTGCTCTATTTTCGAATTTTTACATGTATATGTACACATTTAAGGGTATGTTTGGGAGTTTAGGATGGAATGGAATGGAATGGAATAGCAATTAATGGAACAGAATGGAATGAAGTGAAATGGAATGGAATGAAATGGGCCACTCCATTGTTTGGAAGTTTAAATAAAATAAGAGAGGAACTCCTTTGACCATTGTTTGGAAGTGATACCAAAAATGAATGTAATAGAATAACTTGTAATATTTTTTTTTCAAAATTACCCTTATAATAAAATATGCATAGTTTCCATGAAACACATAACACATAATAAGCGCACCTTCATCGATGAACAAAGAAGATGACACCAGCATCAATAAAAATTTCTGATTTCTTCACATACAAAAAGTCTCAAGAAGATGAACACAGAAAAATAGTCGATGCTTACCTGATGGAATGAAGACAGATGACCTTAGTAGCTGTGGAGGAAAACGTTCGTCAATAGAAGAAGCAAGTTGAAGGAGAAACACAATGGATGTAGTAATATGTAGCCGCCTAGGTATTTGCTGGACTGGGGTTATAATTTCATTAATTATTTGAGGGTATTTTTGTCATTAAATTAGGGTTTGGAAGGCAAGCCATGTCATTCCATCCCTGACCCCCCAATTTGGGAGGTCACAAAATATTAGATTTTGGATGGCAAAAGATGGCTTCCAAAGCCATTAATTGTCATTCCATCCTGTTTCAAAATAGACTCCCAAACAATGGCCTGACTTATATGGGCCTTTCCATTCCATTCCCTTCCATCCTCCACCCACATCCAAACATACCCTAAGGACGAGATAAATGAATGAGCAATTAATATATACATATAAAATATTACTTAAGTACTAAATTCACTTACAAAGAATTACCAGTTTATATATACATATATATATCTTGTTCTTGAAACTCCTGCTTGCCCTCATACATCAATGCATTACAAATATGATCGAAAATAAACAAACAAAATTACCATCTTAGTATCAGTCATCAAATATATATGTTTATACATATAACACATCAAATTGCAAAGCTCCCATCAGCAATGAACTTCTGTCCTTTATATCAATATATTTCTTGCCATTTACTTCTGAATTTGGTTTGAATTCCTGTATGGTCTAAGCTTAACCCCAAACCCAATTAAAATTATTAATAAAGCATAGGCACAGGAACAAACAGAGTAAGATGATAGGGATCAAAATAATGCAATTCAAAGGAAAAAAAACAATTAGAATGTATAGATATAATGCGTCAAATGAGAATATGCATCAAAATAAAGAAAATAAAAATTAAATTATAAGAAAGCTAAGGATGAAGCAATGATCAAATGATTGATGTAACCTAGAGCACGACTATGCATTCTTGTTTCTCTTTTTTTTTTAGGTTACATGCTGAGTTTATTAGATGAAAGAAAAGGAGAATTAATGGTTTGAAATAAATAAAGGCATACTTTTTAACTACTTTCAACTACTTCAATAGTTTACCATATTATGTTACGAGAGAAGTATCAAATTCTATACTCATAAGTGTAGTAATTCCAACTTCTACAGCCAGATCATATTATGAACAAATAATGGAAATAATAAGCCTAAATAAAAACCATTAAATAAATACCTATAAATATATATAAAAGCTATACAATTGCAATAAGAGCTCCCCAGTCAATATGGCAAGAAGTAGAAACATAAAATGCACCCAAATTGGTTTCAAATTTTTAGCAAAATTAGGTTTATCTTTTAAATTTTAATAAAATAAATATTAATTAGTTGGAAAATAATGTACAGGTGGCAACCACATGGATCATATAAAAAGCTTACATTGCATGCAATGTCAGCGCTGTTAACGAAAAGATTAACATCGAACTATTTTTGTAGGAAATTGAAATTTTGAGTATTTTATCTTTATTTTATAAACTTCGAACTAGTATTACAAAATTGATATAAGTTTAGGATTTTTTTTATAACTTATAATAACAATGACTTCATTATATGCATCACACTTTCGTCATACATCATTTTCATATTAAATATAATTGAAATCTAAACACCAATTTCATAACAAATTTAAATTATATCTAACCCATTACTATATCTAGATACGTCTGGCATGTTTCTCTCGTGAAATCTGGAGGCAAAGAGGTTTAAGACAGCATTCATTAGAGATGATATAGTACATCACTTTGCCTTCATCGGGTCCATTCAATTATAACACTTTTTTCTTTTGATGCTTGGAAGAGTGAAAAGATACTTTTGGGAATTAAAAAAAGAAAGAAAAGAAAAGAAACAATCTCTTTTTCTCATAATTGGAACATTACAAGTAAGGATAGCAACGGACCGAGCTGAACCCAAGTATCTCTTGGCTCAGCCTGACCTATGACCCAACACGAGCAAGCCGGATCAGCACGACCTAATTTTATTTTTTAAAAGTAAAAAATGATATCACTTTGTACCTTCCTGTTTGGCTCGTAGCCTAGTCAACCAGGATTGGCAAGTTGGGCCACATTTGTCATCTCTAATTATAGGAGCTTAGAGATGACTATCAAGTTCCACTCTTTGCCATCTTAGAAAATATTTAACTTACTTTTGATGTTGGTTTTTAAACCAAGAGATCTATAAAAGCTCATAGGCACTAAATCTCAAATAAAATTTTCTTATCCTTTTCTCATTCATTCATTTTATCATTGTCAAATTGGAGAAATTTATAGTATTATTTGTTGGAGTAAATTTTACTATAAATATGTTAACCCATTATTGCTAACCTTGTTAAAACTATAAATTTATATTTTTTTTGAAAAAGTGAAATTTAGTCATAAATTTTTAAAATATTTAAATTATAATTGAATTTGCTTTACATTTTATATGTTCAATTAATTCATTATTTAGTATGATTTCTTTACTAATTATATATCACATTTTGGTAAAATATTTTGGGGTTCAAGAGAAATGGGTTATTCATATCACTTGGATTTATAGCTGGTCGATTGAGCTTTATTCAATTAGGCCCTGTTAAAATTGAAAATCTCTTCTTGGACTTCAAGATATATTCAATTAGGCCCTGTCAAAGAGCCTAGCCAGGTTTGATGGCCCCTCAGGCCTATCTAGGCTGGGTCTTGTGCTATCCAAGCTTGACCTAATCTGAGACCAACCTTTCTAAATAAAATGATGTCATTTTGTACTTATAATTTAAAAATTGATTGAGATGAATCGAGCTTAGGCACCCTCTAGCACGATGAGGCTCGAGCTCGAACCATCTATTGAATTAAAATTTCATTGGGATTAGGGCCTTTAGGCTTCAGCTGTATTGAGTCCCACGTGGAATATGATATGTTGCCCTATATAAGTTTAACCACCTTAATATCCAACCATTTTCAAGATTATTCACTCAAATTTGAATAATGAAATGAAATTTGGAAGAGAAAGAGTGTGTATTGTTGTTAGCATTTATTTTGAACGTTAGTAATATTTGGAGATTTTATTGTTAATAACAGCTAACTCTAATATGATTAAATCAACTCTAAATTAGAGTTAAGAATATAAAAGTATTTTATTATTTTATTATGTATATTTAATAATTTACTCAATATACAATTATTCACTTAAAATTAAGTTTTGAAAAATAAATATCTAAAATTCTTCTTTCTCAATTTCTTTAATTCTATCCAAAGTTTACGTGAAATTACAAATAACATGGTCAATGATAAATTTTAAGAATGGCAATCTAGTTCAGCTCGACCCAAAATCAACAGATCAAGTCCAGGTTGACTAAGCCACGACTCGTGGCTTGATCAAAAGAGACAAAATGGTGTTATTTTTATTTTTTGAATTTTTATAAAATTAAATCAGGCGGCATCGACCTAGCCCACTTTCTACCTGTGGAGCTATGGGCAAAGCCAGGTCTGACATATCGTGGATCGGTCAGGCCCGACTTGGCCAGCTTTCTACCGGTGGGCCATGGGCAGGGCCGAGCCCCACTTGGCCCATTGCCATCCATAATAAATTTTACTAATTAGTTGCAATAAGAACATGGATTAGATAATATTGAAGATATAGGAGCTAACTTGACCCCTTGCCATCCATAATAAATTTTACTAATTAGTTGTGATAAGAACATGAGTTAGATAATATTGAAGATATAGGAGTACATAAGACTATCTCATAAATTTTTATAAAATTAATTACAAGTTAACTTAATTTAATCTTAAGTTGATTTTGAATTACTTTGAATCAAATGAACTAAGTATCTTAAATTTAATGATTAAAAAATTCGATCATTTTAACCGGTTCAATCGTAAAATCTTTGAATCGTTTGACTTTTTGTTTTGACTTTCAACTTTTTGATTTAATTTACTACAATAACATTTGTTGTTAAAAATTGGTCAATTTATTAATTAAGTGGTAAATTTTTATTGGGTAATAAATTCTTATAAACTAAAATAAATAAATAAAATTTCATATTATAATATCTTTTTTTAGTTAAACTTCAAATTCTTCGATAAGTAAGGACAATTTCTCTCTTTTTTTGTTACAGGAGAAAATCAAACTCGAAACCTAACTAGCGTAGAGCTTTGCAATACACTGCTCCCTGCTTGTTCCTTTGGATGATATCTTGGATTGCCAGTGGAGGTTCCCGGAGAAAATGTATGCCAAGGCTGGCTCGAATTGCAAAGGCAGTCAGATTATCTACGCACTGGTTCCCTTTGCGATGCACGTGCTGGATTTTCACCTCCCAATCTCGTCGGAGTAATTCACGGGTACCTGTCAACAAAATATTAGGTACAACAGTCTCGGTATGGGGAGAAGAAAGGAAGTTTATGACTTCCAAAGAGTCCACTTCTAACATGACTCGGTGATACCCAAGGGACTAAGCCAGGTTGAGGTCCGAATGAACGCCCCAAAGTTCAGCCGTTAAGGAAGAGTTGCTGCAAATATTTTGAAAAAACCTTCCGCACCGCTGACCCTGCCGACCTCAAATTAAACCACCAGCAGTAGTGATGCGCAACCCCTGTTTAATCGCTCCATCCGTGTTTAGTTTAACCCACTATGCCAGCGGTTTGGACCATCCCACGAGATTGCCTACCGAGAGTCCCTGGTTCGGAAGCACGCAGTTTTTCATTTCCCTCGCCCTGATAATCCACTCTACATACTCCGAAACTACCCTCGAACCATTTTCCAGCCAAACAAACTCCTCTTCAAAGAGACTTTTGTTACGCCATGTCCAAAGCATCCAACATGCGACTCAAAAGTAATAGGGCATATCCCTTGCATCACCTGTGAATACTTCATGAGATTGGATTTCACCCATACCTCCTCGTCTTGATGGAAAAATTCCGTATCCACTATCTTCAAGGGAAATTTGCTCCAGAAAGTTTGCACTCTTGGACAGTCCCGGATAACATGTAAGGTGGATTCTTCCTGTCCACAAATGTGACATCGACTATCCGTTGCAATATGTCTCGTTACTCTTTGTTGGTTCGCCAGGAGCTTTTTCTTGGTCATTAACTAAAGGAAAGCTCTAATTCGCTGGGGTCTCGCCTATTTTCATATTAAGACCTAGAGACTAGCCTCATTTACCGGGGTGTGTCCTTCAATTAAGTCGTCAGCAGACGCCACTGTGAATCGCCCATGGTCAGTGGGTCCCTATCTTATGGTATCTTCCGTGGTATTAGTTGCATTTGGAGTTATCTCTACTATAGCCAAGCAAACTGCTGATAGAAGGTAATGTTGGAACAAATCTCATTTCCAAGTTCCATCCTCATTTTTCAAGTCCGCTACTTTAGCATAAATGTCGCAATATAGAATTGGAGAAGTCGCTACCAAGATTAGAGGACCCCATTCTTTCACCCAATTATCCAGCCAGAAGTAGATATGACGACCATTTTCTATTGTCCATTGTAGACCTTGTTGGACATACCGCCAAGTGGCCGATAAACCGCGCCAAAAGCTCGAAGCTCTCGTCCTTACGAGCGTAGGTGGAAATACTAGGGGTAAGGTGGCGATGAGGTTAAAGAAGGGTGACAAGATGGCTAGCATGGACATCATACCCTCTTCCACGAGGAAAAACTTAGAAAAGACTTCAGAAGCTTATGAGAGCAAGTAAATTAAGTCATTCTCTGATTCTATGTTATGCATCATCTTGTCGAGCAAAGTCATTATGTGATTCTATGTTATGCATCATCTTGTCAGCATCATGGGCTACCTGGTTGAGAAATTATTCTCGAGACTACCTGTTAAGAAACATCATAACTCATGTCTTGTATTCTGCCACAACTTGTATCATATGCTAATTTTACTTTTTGAGTTTGCAGCTGCTTATTTGCTATGTTAGATTAACTGGTTAATTTAAAACAAATGAATTGGGCCAAATTGGGTAATTTTCATCCTGTACCAGATAATTTCTATTCAACCATAAGGAAATCCTGCCTTTATTGTCTTTGTTCACTTATTCTTGCCATCGTGCCACGTATTGAAAGATATTAAATGTGAATTGGTGGTATGAAATGTTGAAAGGTCCTGCTAGACTACCAGTGTGTCGATCGGATGGTCTCTCCTATAATGATCTTCAGTCTAAGCTTGTACGTTTTGCAGGAGCTCTCGATGACCGTCCAGGTTCAAATTCATCACGACTAGCATGATGCTTTGTACCGAAAAACCCTACGTTAGTTAGGATGCTGTTTTTTTTATAGTTTTTTTAAAAGAATTTGTAGGTTAATAAAAGATAATTTCTTTTAATTATATTTAAATTTTTTTAATATTATTCAATTTTAATTGATTTTTAAATTTTAATTTAATTTTTATCTTACCGATTTAATTTCCGGTTTTTATTAAATCAAAACTTGGTATAAGTTTAGCAAAATTTAAAATTATCTATTAATTTTAACGGAATTACACCAAAATGACGACTCTATGTAAAAATTTCGAAAATATCTTCCATTTTTCATGCTATACTATTGATGAACTCCTAGTGTACAGACATAACTTGTAACCTTAACCACACGTGTCTCTATCATCTTGTCAAACAACTTCCACACCATGTGATTTCGCCACGTGTTTTATCATTGCCAATCAGTTGAGAGGGCCGTACCACCAATCTTCATCAGAACACTCCACAGCCGTTCGATCTCTCCGAGTACGTCCTCCGTGGGAAGCTGAAACCTGCAACAAGGACATGTGTTTCTCTTCCTTAACCATGGCAATATACACATCCAATGAAACGTGTGTTCGCATGGCAACTCACAGACATCTCTACCCTCTCTCATTTCCTCTTTACATATCACACACTCCTTGCCACCACCTCTCACTGCCACCGTCGGCAGCGCCACTACAGCCGCGGGAGCAGCACCAACCTCCCACCTCTCCTTCCGACCAACGCCACCCACAACTCCAATAAACCTCCAACACCTCACAACCATCTCAACATACGGCAAAAGGGTACCACCATAATGAACGCCAAAGCAAGACTGAAGCTTTAGTACGTCATCAGAGCAGCGTTTAGCCAAGACTTCGCGCCATTCGCTACGTGGGGTGTCGAGTATTTCTGGTTTATCTTGGTATACCTCGCAGAGGAGGAGGAGAAGTAATGCGGCGTCGAGGTCACGGTGGTTGATGGTTGTAGAGGAGTGAGCAGGAGGTGGGGGAGGGTGGAAGTGGGACGTGAGGTGGTGGAGAGAAGTTAGGAGGTGTTTGGCGATGAGGAGAGCTTTGTGGTGGAGAGAAAGAGATTGGAGGTGGTGGAGGGTGAGAGAGAAGGAGGAGGGAGAGGAGAGGAGGACGGAGATGCGGTGGTGGTGGTGGTGGTTCTGGTAGAGGATGGTGGCGGTGAGATCAGATAGTTGTTGAGGCGTTAGTGTGGAGAGTGCAGCTATGATGATCGTTTCTGATGATTCAGGCATTGCGTTGGTGATGGTGCGTGGGATCGTGTGAAAACTCAGAGATGTAATTGATTGGATTTGTGAGGAACGTGTAGCTTTTTATGTGTTTATTTCATTGACTGGATTGACTTGTCCATAACGAGCTTCTTTAGAAATACAGTTTTCTCCCTGCTTGGTTTATTGATCGTATGATAAACACTTAATACGATAGATACTAATACATATGAATTTAGGTGGCTGAAGCTTAACCACAAAATGATATGATACTACAGCTGATGTTGAACATTTAATACAATTTTTTTAAAATATAATTTTAAAAAATTTAATTAATTTATTTTAGTTTATAAGAAATTATCAAATTACACAAATTAGTAAACTAATGAATTTTTAATAATAAAAGTTATTAAAGTAAATTTAAATAAAAAGTTAAAAATGAACTAAAAATTTTAACGCTTCAAAATTTTTACGATTAAACTGATTAGGCTGGTAGAATTTTTTATCATTACTTTTTATAGAGTTATCTCCTTTGGTTTTTTTTTGTTTTTTTAATTTGATAAGACTTTCTTATAAGTTTGTTATTTTTAGTTTTAATTTCTTTAAGATTTTATAATTTAAAAATACCTTCAAAATATATAAATTTTAAATAAAATTAATTGTAATAATTAAATAATAAATTAATAAAATATATTTATTTTAATAAAATGTAATATTTTACTGATGTGTGTTAATAAGTATTACACAAGAGATTATAAAATTATTTACTTAATTAATTTATCTTTAAATTTTATTTAGTATATAATTATTATCAATAATAAAAATATAATTATATCGATATTAACAACCAAACAAAATTTTATTTTATTTGAAAAATTAAAAAATAAAAGGAAAAATTAAAAGTTAAATCTAAAACTAAAACTAAAACTAAAAATTACAATAAAAAATATATATAATTTGTCAAATAATTGATGATAAGATAATGATAAGATCTTGGAATAGAGATCAGGGATTCTGATATTAAGAAAATTATGATAATAATTACAGAATTTGTTGTATTTAGAGTTATAATCAAATACTATATCATACACTGACTACTTCATAATCAGAATTAGATCATATGATAAGAACTTCATTTCAATAAATTTTACAAATGCAAGACAGTCCTTTAGCCTTTCGGTGTGTGTTTGTCGCCAAAAGAAGCAGACAAAATCTTTGCTTTAGGTAATTATCAGTGGAGGAAAGTAGAAGGAACTATATATAATTATATATATAAGATGCTAGTCATGTTGACATTTTGTCCACAAGTTTGTGTCTGGTACAAGTAAGTTCGACAAGCATTTCTTTTCGAGATCTCTCGTCAGTGTTGCCTCAACTATAAAGAGCAACACAACAAGAAGAAAGGAAAAACCATCATTTGCCCCATCCATGGCTATTTCTACCTGTCTCCTCCAACTACATTATTGACATTGGACTTTGCGGAGCATGTTACAATCCCACATGCACGCACCGTCTTTGCTTCGGATCACACACCGGTTTTGGACCTGGTAAAATGAAAATTTCACACAACTTCACCTTGTGTAATCTCATTGTTGCATGATAAGTTGTTGGCTTTTTAGTGCATGTGTGTGTACAGATGGAATCGCTATCTTTCTTTTAGGTTTACGAGGGAAAGAGGTAAATTGTTATGTGGGCAAGAAGTTCTTATTCTTTGAGCATTAGACATCGTTGGTAAGGAATGTATCGATCTTGGGGAGACATAATCATTGCATAGGTGGGTTAAAATACTTCATCGGATGCTAAATAAAAGGTTTGCCAAGTAAAGGTTTCCTACAGAGGATTAGAGATGATCCTGAGGGATTATGCTTGCCTACTTGTGATGATTGACAACAAAAGGCTACTAACTAAGAAACTGGAAAGTAAAGATAGATAATTGTAAACAACTGAAAGGTTAAAGCAAATGGACTTGGGTCCAAAAAGCCGCGTACAAAGGATTGCACAAGAATACATGTCTAATGATGTCAATCAAATTCTTACCTTTTAGGTGGATTAAGTCACCAGTATCAGATGGTTTAAAGGGATAGGACATAGGAGTTATCGGACTTCTGACTGTGACCTGGTCCCTCTCATGTATGATGTCAAATAGTTGATAATTGACAGTATTTCTTCTCCTTGACCATCTTCTAATGCCTGGAAATGGTGAACAGAAAATTTTTAAAAGCATTATCCTGGTGCCCCTTTTCAATTAGATATGTAAACATCATGACCAGTATCTCTGAACTCAATTTTCACAAACCTGATTATTATAGCTCCAAATATTTTGAGGATATCGAAATGCTAGAACTTTGAAATACATGTACTCCTTGGTTAGCATCCTCAAAAGGGGACAGACACAATATCCTTCACTCCTCAGAACCCGATCCTAGCCAAGTCCCTCTGGCTGACCATTAAAGAACACTGGGTTATAATGCACCTCCTTTCAGAGAAAGCTTCATTTCAAGTGGATAAGCCCATGTATTGCATACGAGCATCATGTCACTTCTGACTAGTTTTCCGCCATATGCAGAGCCCACCTTAGGCATCTATCATATAAACATTTCCTTCATCGAAGTATGAAGCAATTCTTAAAAACTCACACCGTCAGACATATCTATCTTCAATTTCCATTACATGCGTCTCAAGTGGCAAAGTTGTGACACTTTTTACTGGTTTCAATCCAGCTACTACCAGGGATCTTCCTCAATCCAACTTGATTCATCTTTTCCCTGACCTCATCAGCCTGTTTCCATCTCCCAGTTTCCGAATAGAGATTTGCCATGATGATATAGTTTCCTGTATTTTCTGGTTCAATATGAAACAAATGTTCACAAACAAACTCTCCAAGCTCCACATTGCTAGCAACTGATGCTCCATTGAGTAATGCACCCCAAACTTTTGCACTTGGCTCAATTGGCATTTTACGAACAAACTCTGTTGCTTCAGAAAGCCTCTCTGCCTTGCTCAAGACACCAACCATGCAAGCATAATGCTCCATTGTGGGTTGAATGCCATAATTCTTAATGGAATCAAAGATCTCCCAAGCCTTATCCACCATTCCACAATGGGCACACGCGGTCAGCACTGCAGTGAATATCACTGGGTCTGGCTGAATCCCACTGATTAGCATCCTATCAAACAGACTAAGAGCTGACTTTGCGTCTCCATGAGCAGCATATGCTGAGACAATTGCTGTCCAAATGATCAAGCTTCTGCCTTTGGATCGATCAAAAATCCTCTGTGCCCCAGAAAGAAATCCCGACTTGCCATATGCATCAATGATTGCAGTTGCAACATATACGTTACGGTCATAACTATTTTTAACAGCATAACAATGTATCTCCTTCCCTACTTTCAAATTTGAAAACTTTGACAACGCACAAAGTATACTTGAGAGTGTCACTGTGTTAGGTCTCAAACCAAATGTCTGCATTTGTCTGCCCAAATCTAAAGCTGTCTCATGCGAGTTATTCTGTACCAAACCCGAAATTACTGCATTCCAGACATTCAATCCAGGACTCTTCATTTCTTTGAAAAGCTCTAGACCTTTATGAACAAAACCATGAACCATGTAGCCAGATATGATGGCACTATATGTGACGTCGTCTTTCTCTGGCATTTTATCCAATAACTCCCTTGCATATTCCAGACTTCCACATTTTGCATAGAATCCAATTAATGCATTACAAAATGAAACATCCATTTTAATTTGGTTCTCGATCACATATTTGTGAACTTCTTTCCCAAAAGATAGATCCTTTGACTGTCCACACGCTTGCAAAACGCAAATCACAGCAACCACATCAGGCATAAACCCTGAAGAATCCACCATTTCCCTGTACAACCCTTTACACTCCTCGTAAAACCCACCTTGAGAATAACCCGAAATCATAGAATTCCACGTTACTACGTCTCTTTCACTCATTCTATCAAACACCTTCCTTGCTAAGTCCACTTTATCATATTTCGAGTAATACGCAACCAAAGCATTCCCAACAAAAACATCCGCATCCAGCTCATTTCTCAGCACAAAACCATGAACCTCCTTAACCAAACTACCGTCACCAAGTAACGAATCTGACAACGATTTCAATAAACAAGTAACAGAATAGCGATCAGGCCTGACGTCCGCCGCCAAACAAGCTAAAGACGAGAACATGATCAACGCGTCTCTGGGACAATTATTAAGAGCGTAAGCCAAAATCATAGCATTATAAGCGAAAGTGTTCTTTTGGTGAATATCGTCGAACACGTGGCGTGCCTCGCTAATGCCATTTGTCCTAGCGTAGAAGTTGATGATTTTGGATGCGAGAAAATTGCTTGGCGTCTCAGAGTAGACGACAAGTCGCGCATGGAGTTGCTTCCCTTGAAGAGGGAGACGTAACTCGCCAAAGCACTGAAAGAGGCGACCGTACAAGGCATAGTCGAGAGCAGAAGGGGAAATGACGAGGTCCCGAAGAGCCCGGTGAAGGAGGGTGACGTTGAAAGAGTTTGATATCATCACGTTACATTCATGGGCTACTTCACTTTCATGAATGCTTCACAGATGAATCTATTCTACTTTTGGTATTTTTGCCAAAAAAAATATTTATTATTAAATCATTTCAATAAAAAAACCATTATTAAAATAAAGTTAAATAATAACATAAAAAATATGTAAAAGTTTAAATTAATTAAATAATAAAATTAATGAAATAATTTGATAAATTATTTTTTGATTCAGATATTCAATTTTAAAGACTCCGAATCTAACCCTAGGTCGCAGGTGAGTTAGTAAAGAGTTCTTCTGTCTTAAGTAAGATCGCGAGTTCAAATCGCCCTCATGTATACATCTGTTTAAAGCTTGGAGCTATAGCCTTGCCTCCCGCAAGAGACTTACCCAATTTAAGCGGAAATTAATCAGAGTATAGATAGCTTAAAGATGCCTTCTCAAACCTACTAAAACATCCTGTGAGTGAAAAAAAAAAAAAAAAGATTCCGAGTCTTTGAAACTACCCTCGGGTCGGGTCATGAAAGGCCTGGAATTAATTGGGCTCTTGTTTCTTCCATTGATGGTACTTCTTGTTATTACAATTTGCCATTTCTTTTCAATTTCAACGTCTTTAGATCGAATCTTTGAACTAGAGAACAGATATTCGAGCAACGGTGAGACTTCCGATGTTGAAGGTTCATAGAAGTATAAGTTCTTTTGTGGTTTTTGAACATCTACTACGTGTTTGATTATATTCCCTTTGTTGCTTTCTCAGACAGTCTCGTGATTTTGGGGCAAAAATGGATGGTAACACAAGTACCGACCCAGACCCGGAATCCCTTCAGACAAGAGTTTTTCAGTTACCAGGTGAACCTGCTATTATGATCAACGGCGTCCCTGATTTGCCGGCGAGTGTCGGTAGTGGTGATATTGTTGACTCAACCAGAGTAAGTGATTCAGAATCTTGTAGAAAATCGACTCCGAGTCCAGAGTTGTTTGGAATTACAGGTTACGGTGAATGGTTTGAAGGAAGAAGAGTGAGGAAGCTGTTCGGGTTTGAGTATTATTTAGGGACTGTGACTCAGTTTGATAAGGAATCTGGGTGGTTCAGAGTGGTTTATGAAGATGGTGATTTTGAAGATCTTGACTGGCGTGAGTTGCAAGAGGTTATCTTGCCTCTTGACATTACTGTTCCTCTCAAATCGTTAGCTCAAAAGATCATCAAGAAAAACCAAAGAAGCACTCACAAATCAGGGAAAAGTGCAACTAGGTCCCAAACTGTTAAGGCCAGAAGTAGTAAAGAGAGGTAATGTTGGTTTCATCTGACAATATATGCTCGTCAAATAGAAGTTGGTGAACATACAAACCCAAACTGTAGAATGATTAAAGCCATTTTCATAGTTGAAAGTAGTGATGAACCTGTTCTTGACAAAGTTGTTGTATATCAGCGGAAAAATCCACACAAGGGTCAGATCAAATTGTTGTATTCAGCACTTTCAAGAAGATTGAACTCCAAATTGCCCAGGCAAAAACTGTAACGTAGCCATGTAGGTAGGTTTCTGCACAAATACCACTGGTTCTTGTGAATCTGTTAGTTCCTAGCATCCTTGGCAGTCGTGATTGGACTCCAGGGCTCAACTCAAGGAGGGAATGGATTTGGGTGCCCTTCACATGTCCTGTATCTTACTGGCTATTACTTCTTTTTTGGTACGTGATGTATCTTTGATCAATCAAATCTGTTAGTAATGACTCCTTGAACTAGGGAAGTCTTCGACTCCTTCAGTAAATTTTGCGGTCTATGTGTACTCTCTTTAAATGTCGAACCATAAGGCTCAGCACCTGATATTGTATTTGCTTATACGTAGAAATACGATCACAACTTTTAGCTGTAGCAAAACAGATTTCTGATCTTACCTGATATTCGTCAGACCAAACGTTCGCCCCGCGTTCTCCTTGATCTTAAGGATTGCGTGATAGTGATCAGTTCTCAGTTTTATCATATCCTCAAAGGAAGGACCGATAAGCACGTTGACACTCTCTTCAGCATCATGGTTTAGTTTCGTCATATCTACAAGAATCACAACCGAGTAACGCGGGAAAATGCAAACAGTACATGATGAGATTTAGTTTTTATGCAAAATTGAACTCACTCTTGTTAGCACCTTACCTAGTGACCAGCCTGCTAGGAGCAACGCTACACAACCCACTAAGCCCATCTAAACCTACATCCGCAGGGGTAAGATGGGTAGGGACACACAAGCCACATAGAGAGTTTGTTATGAGTTAGTTACAGGAGAGAGATTGTGCATGGAGGGGGTACGGGGAATATAGGGAGAGCTGTATAGTGAAGAGGATCATTGGGATTATTCTTGAGAATATAGCTGTTGTTTGGCCTGGAAAACTACTTTTCCAGGAGGTAATCCTTAATTGTACCTATCGATTAAGTAAATAATACAATCTCTTCTGAGGCTCCTAACAAATTGGTGCTTTCATTGAGAGGTCTAGTAGGGAGATTGTATGCAAACTAGAATGGAGGCGAGAGTATCGACAGTGGAGGCTTCTCTTAGGAGGCAGGAATCATCCCTCTTTGCCCAAGAGGGGATGGTTAAATTGCATGATACTACCCTTAAAGACCTACAGACGCAGCTCAGTACTCTGATGGCTAGCATCGAGACATTAGCCAAGTCTCAAGGTCTATTATAATCGGAGTTGAGAGATGGGTTTCAGTCGCTGTTGGCCAAGAACCCACAGAAGCTGAACGTGAGTGAAGGAGAGGTACCTCCGGGGTTTGCTCATCATGCGCACGCGTCTTCCTCAGCTGGAAATGAGAGGTTGGCGCATCCCACTCAATTGGAAGGTGGGAACATACCCACGGGTGGCTTGCAGGGTCTCGGTAACCACCGCCCAAACGAGCACGTTTCATCAGCTGCTACTGAACAAGCATGGGAGGAGTATCGAAACGTAGCTCGTAGAGTCGACCTTCCTACGTTCCATGGAAACGACCCGTTTGCATGGGTTACTCGAGCTGAATCATATTTTATAATTCACGAAATTCCACCTGAGCTACGTTTGTCGATGGTTCAGATTTGCATGGAGAGATCAACTTTATAATAGTTCATGAACCTTAGGGAGTTCGACCCACGTATGATGTGGGAGAGGTTTAAACGTTCCTTGTTCGAACGTTATGGAGGTAAGGACGAGGGTGACCCGGTGGAACGATTGAAGTCGGTCACCCAGTGAGGTTAGGTGGACAACTATATTGACGAATTTGAAAGGGTGGCGTCGCAGATTAGCCACTTTCTAGAAGAATGTGATAGGGCTACGGACCCAGACAGCACTATGGGTCCTAAACCCATAGTCAATTATTCTAGGAGAAGGAAGGGCAAGG
>JAOQMR010000004.1:25283204-25313698 GCA_027563865.1 Erythroxylum pelleterianum
TGTGCATCTCTAGGAGCTGGTGAGTGAGTTACCATTTTTGCATTGCACTTTTAAAAGATTATTGTTGTTTATATCTTAAAAGTTCAATTGCTAGTACAATTGGTATCAAGAACTCTTTCGGGTCTATTTACATATGAAGGGGTGTGGTTCTTTGAGACAAGATTAATATGTCTCTTCTCAACTATCAAACAAATGTGTGGACCAAACAACTGTATTTTTCTTGTTTCTTTTACTAGAAATCCACACGTTTTGTGTTAGCAGAATAAGTGAAAGTTGAAACTCTTGCTCGATATTTTCTGGGATTTCTTAACAGGACTCATCTTAAGAGATTTGATTGGTTCTATGCTAATCATCAATTTATTCGAAAGCTAGTTAACTTCAGTTGGTAAGTTGGTGGTTTTCAGAATTAGATGCCATAAGATATCACTTCATTGCTCCAGCAATCTGTTCTACATATCGTGCTACTGAAACTTATTGCAACCTTCTTCATGGATTCTTATGGTGAAATTGAAAGGTCTTGAAATCTGGATCATGTAACAATTTTTAAAGCTGTGAATATCCACATATATGCAGTGCCTTGTATACGGACCATCTTAATCTTGTCCTGAACTGTGGTTATGACTATGTTTTTGGGTGTATACAGATGCCAATACCTCCTCACACAAGCACGATCATGGTAATGGAATGCATCTTGCTGTGATCATAGTCATATGTGTTCTGATTTCAACTGTATTGATACTTGCTTTATTCACGGCATTCAAATACTGGCAAAAGAGAAAAAGAGAGCAAGAACAAGCTCGATTCCTTAAGTTGTTTGAAGATGGAGATGACAATGAGGATGAACTAGGCCTAGGAGCTGATATGTGATAGAAGAACGGAAATTTGGTAACTTTTTGTACAGATGCTAATTAATACAGATTTTGTCTGTTCTTCATAAAGGAAAGTTTTGATTGAATTTTGTACAGTTACTTTGATCTCTAGAACAGTGATGGATTAGTTGTGCAGATGTATTTGAGATCGATGCCTACTATAAGTTTCTAGTTGCACTTAAAGAGGAAATGAGTGATACAATTTTGTGAAAGAAACCAGTCTGCGAAACAATCCTCTCTTATAATTTAAGCATTCAATGTGATATGCTCACAAGTTCCTATGACAGTAGCTCAAATGTTATCAGCTTATTGGAATCAGAGAATATATGTCTATATATGTCATTTGATTATTTTTCATAGAACTAAGGCCTCTGGGTGTTTTTGCGTCATGCAAGGCCAGTAACCAAATATACCTTCACAAATCCCCAAATCATCTATAGAGTAGGTAGAGCCATATAAAGGCTCTTGCTTACAGTAACTAGTGCCGCCTGTCTCCTTGACAAAGCCAAACCATGATGGATAGTTGGACCAAGGACTCTCATCCCATGAGAGCTGGTTTTGTGTATGTTCATAAAGGATAACAGATTTGTCCAGTGTTTCGCTTCGAAACCAATCTTCTGCATTCTCCAAATCACTGATGTAGTCATTGTCGTCGTCGTAGGATAAAGGGTTGTCAGCACAACAGCCATTGAAGTCGAAACAGAAGTCGTATTCATTAACATAAGATGTCCAGTTGGTAAACAGCGGTTGTTCTGTTTCTTGAATTCTCTCCTCAGAATAAACCTCTACATTTTGATATGGTTGAGACGCAAAGTAGTAGAAGAAACCCTCCTGAAATGGGTAGTCATAGTCCAGTATGAGATGAGGGTACGAGGTCGATGAAGGGCAATCTTCATAAGTTGCAGCAAATTCACCACTGTCTCCAAGAAGACTGGAGTAGTTGGTAAAGTCTTGTGGCTCATCCATGTAATGAAAAAGTCATCCAAGTGCATATATTAACTACGACGAGGAAGATGGAAAGAACATGTTACAATGATAATTGAAGGTGATCGTTGAGAAGAGAAATGAAAGTGGCTGTTCATAGGCATAGCAGAGCACTTGGTTGCTTGCCAAATCAAGAACATGACTTTGGGACAACTCTATTTAGTGTTTTTATTGCAAAAAAAAACAGAAAAAAAATCGATTCTAATCTCTGACTATTCTCCGATGACATATGATCGTGAATACCTTTCCACCGACCTTAAGGACCTGCACAATTCGAATCTTCTTTTGCTTTAGAAAAGCATCATAAAGTCAGGTATCCTCACTTAAAGGCCTGTGGTGTGAGTCAAGGCATCTTATTCAATATTCTCAGCTACCAAGCACAACAAAACTAGCAGCTTTCACGTGTGTAAGAGTGTTTTTCATTGTAGAAGGAGAGAATTTATAGAATAAAATGCTCTCTGTATTACTCTGTTTTATGCTTTTGATAAGCCTCCTTATATAACATCTCTAAAACCAAACAAAACGATTACAATTGCTTCTAAATTATAACCGCTTAAAAAAGAAAGTTTGCTAAATTAATTTCTATATAACGTAAACTAATAATAACTCTTTAGTTCAAGTTTGCTAGTTCAATACTCCTCCTCAAACTTGAATCTTTCCTCTTCACTTGCAGTTAGGACAGGTGATTCCCAACATTTTCTTGAACTTCTCAAATAATTCAGTCTTGAAGGGCTTTGTCATAACATCTGCAACTCAAGGCTTTGTCTTAACATCTGCAACTTGATCTTCAGTTCGACAAAATTGAAGTTTGATTTCTCCTTGTTTTATGAATTCCCTAATATTGTGATAACTTATATCTCCATGATACACGAGATTCTTCGCTATTGCCATAGTTGATTCGTTGTCACACTGAATACACGTTGGACCAAATTGATTATGCTTCAGATCCTCTAGCATCTTGCGTAGCCAAATTGCCTAACATGTTGCTAATGCTACTACAATATACTTAACTTCCGCTATTGATAGATTATTACAGGTCTTATGGGAGAACCAACCCCAAAGCTAGCTTGAAGGGTGAGAGAGTCCATAAGCCTATAGACCCTACATCAGTCTCTTTTATTACCAATGTGGGACAATTAGACCGTAACATCCCACCACACTTCGCAGCCTAACCACCGACAGGCTGTACGCTAGACCTTTTCTAGCCCCGAGTGAACATTGCAATGCCAACGTCCTGACCCGTGGACGTGACACCAGAACTTGAAGGAGTGGTGTTAGCTTTGATACCAATTGTTACAGGCTTGAAGAGTGAGAGAGCTCATAAGCCTATAAACCCTACATCGGTCTCTTTTATTACCTATGTAAGACAATTAGACCATAAAAGCTACCATTTGTTGCTTTTTTGAAGACCATGAGATGACTCATTTTTTCAAATAGAAAACATATCCAAAAGTACTTTTGCGTGTTTCAATATCACATGCCCAGTCATTATCTGTGTAACCCAATAATTTAAAAGAATCAGAATGGGCATAGGATATTCCATGATCTCGTGTTCCATTTTGATAACGCAAAATTCCATTTTGATAACGCAAAATTGCTGCTTGTAAGTGTGATTGGCATGGTTTCTCCATGAAACGACTTATGAGCCCAACTCCATAAACAATGTCAGGCCTAGTGGATGTCAAATAACGTAGACTTCCCACTATACTTTTGAAGTAGGTTGGATCGACAAGTTCTTCGTTACCTTCTTTCTTCATCTCACCACGTTCTGCAACAGGCGAACGAATTGGGGAAGCTTTATCCATCTTGAATTTCTTTAAGATATTAGTGGAATATTTCTTTTGCAAAACAAATTCGCTGTCACTAGTTTGTTGCACTTCAATGCCGAGAAAGTAAGACATCAATCCTATGTCTGTCATCTCAAACTGGTGTACCATGGAGTTCTTAAACTCTATAAACATCAACTCACTATTCCCAGTAAATATGAGGTCATTTACATATAAACACAACATCAAAATTTCACCACTCACCTTTGACTTGACATATAAAGTGTGCTTGTAAGGATATTTATAGAAGCCATCTTGTTGTAAGTATGTGTCAATACGAGAATAACAAGCACAAGGCGTTTGTTTCAAGCCATACAAGGCTTTCTCGAGGTGGTAGACTTTGTCCTCATATCCTTTCTTAACAAAACCAGGCTGTTGATCCACATAGACTTCTTGTTGAAGTACTCCATTTAGAAAAGTTAATTTAACATTCATTTGATGAACTTTCCATTTATTTTAGGCAGAAAGAGATAAAATCATTCGAACTGTGTCCATTCTTAAAACTGAAGCAAAAACTTCAAAGTAATTTATTCCCGGATTTTGATTGTAATTTTTAACCACCAATCTTGCTTTATAGTGATCAACTTCACCATTGGGTCTATACTTTATTTTGTACACCCATTTAATTCCTATTGGCTTCTTTTCAACTGGCAGAGAAGCCAGCTCCCAAGTATCTAGATCGGATCTCCTCCTTCGTGGCTTGGATCCATTTCTCATCAGCTATTGCATTGTCAAAAGAAATTGGATCACAATCTGTAAATAAACATAACCTTGCAATCATACTAGTATTACGTGAGTCTGTTAAGGACGACTTGATGGTCTTGCATATGCTATTTCAGAAGGGGTATTGGCCGGTAACGGTGATGACGTGGAAACATGACTTGAAGATGCTCCATTTGTTGATGCTTCACTAACGATAACACTACTAGTCTTATCATTATTCTGATTCCAATGCCATTCTTTATCTTCAACAAATCGGACATCCTTGCTTATGATAACCTCCTTAGTGTCTAGATTATACAATTTATAACCCTTTGTCACATCACTCTAGCCAATGAAGATGCATTTCTGACTTTTGTCGTCAAACTTCTTCCTTTTTTCGTTAGGTATATGGGCATAGGCAACACACCCAAATATTTGCAAGTGAGAAACATCTGGCTTGTTCCAACTTCATGCTTCTTTTGGTGTCCTTCCACAAATTAACACGAAAAAAATAAACTGATAATATCCCCAAGAAAGCTAACAACCAGTAGATACATCGGAAATCTCTAAGACCCAGCAAACACGACTTGAGAACCTAAGGTATATGAAACCTTAGACTCGAAAAGATGCCGCTTGAAGAACCATTGAGAGTTGAACACCACAAAGGGTGATCACACCTTCGATAAGTTTGGAAGTGTTCGAAAATCGAGTGTAAGACTTGAGAGCGATAAACTCACAAACTCACAAGAGAATTATTTTCAATTAATCAAAAGAGAAGTGTCTTCCTTATAATGGAAAAAGGTATTTATAGTATACGAGTACGCCTAGCCATATAAGGTAAAATATCTAAATTAATTAAGAACATGGCCGAAAGACTAAATAGGAAAATTAATTCAAAGAGCAGTATTTAAGATAATTTTCTTTTTAAGCTTGATTCTCTACCAAATTTATTGCCGCTCTTAGTCCGCGCTTGCTATAATGGTCCAACTGACGTAATGGGACACCTCCTCCTTCAATTTAATACTCGAACTCTTCATTTGAATCTCCTGAATCAACCCTGCCATCGACTTCTTAATTCTCTTAGCATGAGCTCGATTTATTGGTCCAACTGGCACATGTAGAGGGTCCCGTTGCCTCATCTTGTCCTTGTTCGTATCATCCCCTCCTTCATCAAGAGGATTCGTCCACGAATCAACACCTGCGTCAAAAGGAGATAAATCACTAACATTGAAAGTGGACAATACATTGTACTCACCTGGGAGCTCTAATTTGTATGCGTTGCCGTTGATCTTTTCAATGACTTGAAACAATCCATCCCCTCGTGGTTGTAACTTATTTTGCCTCTGGTTTGGGAACCTCTCTTTACATATATGGAACCATCTTGGTTCAAAGATAACTTTACATTGTCCCTTGTTGGCCTGACTGGTATACTGTTCATTCTTCTTCTCAATTTGAGCTTTCACTTTCTCATAAAGTGACCTTACTAATTATGGCTTCCTCCTGCCATCTAAACAAGTCATTTCATCAACAGGTAAAGACATTAAGTCCAATTGGAATAAAGGATTAAAACCATACACAATTTCAAATGGTGAATAACCAGTAGACGAATGTATAGTCCTATTATAGGCAAATTCAACAAAAGATAAACACTCTTCCCAACTCTTAAGATTTTTCTTTATAATGGCACGAAGTAATTGAGATAGAGTCCAGTTAATTACCTTGGTTTGACCGTCAGTTTGGAGGTGACATGTGGTAGAATATAGTAATTTAGTTCCCAACTTCCCCTATAAGACCTTCCAAAAATGACTAAGAAAGTTAACATCTCGATCTGACACGATAGTCTTAAGAATCCTATGAAGACGTACTACTTCCTTAAAGAACAAATCTACTACGTGGGTTGCATCATTAGTTTTATGTTAAGGAATAAAATGCGCCATTTTACTAAACTGATCGACTACCATAAAAATAGAATCTTTCCCCTTGCTTGTTTTAGGTAAACCCAATACAAAGTTTATAAAAATATCTGTCCAAGGTTCATTGGGTACGGGTAAAGGTGTGTACAAACCCTGGGCTAACACTTTAAACTTAGCCTTCTTACAAGTGACACAATTTGCGCAAAAAATTTTCACATCACGTCTCATCCTAGGTCAATAAAAATGTTCTATAAGCACACTTAAAGTCTTTTGTACCCCAAAGTGTCCCATTAAACCACCCCCATAGGCTTCCTTAACCAACAATTCCCTAATCGAACAAACGGATATACACAACTTATTTTCTCTAAACAATACCCATCCATCCTATAAAATTGATTAACTGTCCCCTTCTCACATGCAACAAATATATCATTAAAATCAGGATCCTTCTTATACGATTCTTTAACAAATTCAAATCCTAAAAATTTGGCACTCAAAGTGGTAATTAAGGCATACCTGTGAGATAGGGCATCTACTACCACATTCTCCTTACTTTGTTTGTATTTGATCATAAATGGAAAGGACTCGATGAATTCCATCCATTTGTTATGCCTTTTATTCAGCTTGCCTTATCCCTTTAGGTGCTTTAATGACTCGTGATCAGTGTGAATCACGAACTCCTTTGGCCGTAAATAGTGTTGCCATGTCTCCAGTGCTTTAACGAGGGCATAGAGCTCCTTGTCGTAGGTAAGTTAATTGAGTGGTGCCCTGTTGAATTTCTCATTGAAGTACGCAATGTGTAACATACCACACCCATAGAGCATATAGCGACATTCCAGAGAATATAGCACATACCCCATGGAAGCAGTATGTTAGAGCAGTCACGTCGACTTATCATGGCATTATATAGAACATAAGCATTTCAAAGAACTAGATTTCCTTATTTGATTCATAGTTATAAGCTTACATTGTCATTACATTCTATAATCCATGTATTTACATTACTAAAACATATGAGATTCTTTATGTTTGATTCACAAACATAAACATTCATTACACTCAAAATTCATGTTTATACAATACATAACATGTGAAAGTTCACAATTCTATACGTGTACAACATAAAACTAGGTACTAGACCAAAATAATCTGACTAGACACTTCAAAATCAGCTGACCAGACCTTTAAGCCATTTTTGGTTCCAAAACGGACAATACTAGGTTGCTAATAAATTGCCTTAAAAGCTTCGTTACCCCAGTACCTGAAAATCAACGTTGCAATTTCGATGAGTTTGCGAACTTAGTGAGTAAACCATCATCGATATGCTCACTCATGTCAAAATACAAATATCACGAGTATAGAACCAACTTTAGGAATATATCACATTATTTAAAATCAATTCTCATTCATCACATCACTCATCTTAATCATTCATATCATCAACATATACACAAGTATTTCATATCACTATTCAACACAAATCAATGGTTCTTTCCAATAATTTTCAAGATACATGTAAGGATATGTATATGTAAATGCACATGAGACTCCACTTCCATTTTTATTTCTGTTGTAACCGAGTGCTATTTAACTGTCCCATATCTGTTGCAGATATTAGGCTCATTTCAGATACTGTCTCGTACCTATTATGGATACCAGGCTGATTAATCGCTGAGCTTGTGGCTCTGTGTGCACATTTCTGAGCTTAAAGTTCTTTTCACGTTGGCTAATCCGGTCACAACTCCTTTATGTGAACATACATATTCATGTAATGAAGTGTAACATTTTAACATAATATATCATCAAATAGTTTCAGTTAAGAAACACATTCAATTACCACAATTCATCGAATCTATGTCCGACATTCAACATATAATTGAGAATTTATTTTCCTTATTCATATTCAAATCACAAACACTCTCAATATAGTCCTGAATATCAAACTCCTCGGACAATCAATTGTCCGGAATCATCAATGTCACAATCATATCTAAATCATTTCAATATATATGGATATAAGGATTAAACAAAAACAATTTAAATTGAAGCACACATCTAATTGAGATAACACATCTAGGTTACTCACAGTATGCTCCAATAAGCTATTACCTTGATGATTTGGAAATATCTGGATGCTGACGATCTAATTGAGCATCCATATCATGCAATACACGCATATTTACACATTATTAACTTATTTAACAAATGAATACTCAATCATAAGCATATTGATGTGTCATGTTTAATGTATGCTCAATTGACTATTCCGGGTATGTAACCTTATTCACAAGTCTTACTCATTCGTTTATCATAGCTTGTATATATATCTTGTTTGCAATTAGGTTATGCCTTAAGTAAGTTTGGTTACTCTCAATTTATCAATCATACATTCACTAGTCTTTTTCTAGCATTATATTTACAAAATTTCCCAATTCTCATTCAATCATGCCTAATTCATTACCTATATCCTTTGAATCACATTTGCATTCATAAAGACATCTTTATATGATTAACAACTCATATTTGTCAATTTCATATACCTTGATATCAAACAATCCAATCTTTAAGTTATAACATCAATTATCAACATAAACTCATCAAATACTTAGCCAATTGATTCAACATTAACTAAGTTCATTTTAACCCCCAATCAAGTCTAATTACACCAATGTATAGTGTCTTATCCTTATATGATCCAACAAGAACACAAAACACAAACTTTCCTCTCTGCCAAGAATTTTCACGATCATTAGAAGGAACCATACAATTCCCACGATCGTAGGATAAGTGAACTGAAAAATTCACCTTTATTTCCTTCAACTTTTCTTCCAAAATTTTGACACCTTCATGATAGTTCATCAATTATACCTTAATTATACCTTAAAGATACTTCAATTCTTAGTCTAATTCATCCTTATAACAATCCATAACCTAGGGTTTCCATACATCAAGAACAAAACCAATTCATGAATCAAGTTTCAAGCACATCTCATCATCAAACCTATATGTAATTCATCTCAATTCACCCTAAACATTCTTCATGCATGTTATGTTCATATATAACATAACAGGGCAATCAATTACTTACTTGTTGAACCTAAAGTCTCCTCAATTAACAAGCTAAGCAAGTCTCTCTAGCATTCAAGCATAATCCAAGAACAAGATGGAATGAGAAGGGTTTCTAAACACAAGATGAAGGCTATAAAATTTGACAAAACTTAAGAGTTTTGGGAGGTTGTGTGGGGATGTCGTTGGTAAGGGGATGAAGGAGAGAACATAAGACCAAAAACATGAAGAAAGATTGTCTTTCAAGTGTAAAATTTGTGGGTTACAAATGCATGGTGGAAAGGTGGGACACATGTCTTGCCACTTGTCAAATAGATAGCCAAGTCATGTGTCTTCCTCTTACATTACCAATTGTCAATCCATAACTAGTCTATTTGTCACTTAATTACTAGGCCATATGTCATGAAAATATACCACCATTTGTTTTTCAAGCCATTTGTCACTTTATTAATAATGTCACATGTCACCATTTCATAGGTTCATTCAACCTATATTCTTATGTCTTGTCCTTTAACATTTTCTTAGAGTAGATGCACATATCCCCTTATTAATCACTCAATTGTAACAATAAATTCTCAATTCACTAATTATAATCCATCCAGAACAAACTTCAAGGCATAATCGACACACAATTACATCATAATCATTTAAGACCTGTCATACCCCCGGATATGTCAAATGAGTGTATATACTATTTTTACAATGTCTCTGAATCATGGTTCATGTATTTATGTAAATATAATACATGCAAATGTAATGCACCTCATGTATTCTCATAGAATATGACTTATGTAGCTAGCCAAATCCCTGAGTGTAGAAACGAGCTATTACACAATGGGTCTCCTATCCTGTATTAAAACAACACCAATACCTATTCCCAATGCATCATATTCAATTTCAAAAGTCTTAGAAAAATCAAGTAAAGCTAGAACAGGTGCAGAGCGCAATTTTTTTAAATCAAATTAAAAGTTATTTCCTGCACCTTGTCCCATTTAAATCTTACATTTTTCTTGATTACTTCAGTTATGGGAGTAACTAGTGTGCTAAAATCTTTAGCAAACCTGCGATAAAAACTAGCCATCCCATGAAAAACTTCTTACCTCTGTTATGCTTTTAGGTGTGGGTCATTCCTTAATCGCACTTACCTTTTCCTCATCCACCTCCACTCCTTTATGACTCACAACAAATCCAAAGAAAACAACTTTATCCATGCAAAAATGACATTTTTGAATATTAGCGTAAAGTTTTTCCTCTCTAGGTACATTCAACACCTCTCTCAAATGCCCAATGTGAACCTCTAAGCATGTACTATAAATAAGAAAGTCGTCAAAATATACCACCACAAATTTACCGATGAAGTTACGCAAAGCATGATTCATTAACGACATGAAAGTACTAAGTACATTTGATAAACCAAACGGCATAACTAACCACTCATATAAGCTATATTTTGTTTTGAATGTCATTTTACATTCATCTCCTTCTCTCATCCTGATTTGATGATAGGAACCTTTTAAATCTATTTTGCTAAAAATTTTAGCCCATGAAGCTCATCTAGCATATCATCAAACCTTGGAATAGGATGGCAATACTTTACCGTTATGCTATTAATTGCTCTGCAGTCAACACACATCCTCCAAGTTCCATCTTTCTTAAGAACGAGCAAGACGGGTACAACACATGGGCTCATGCTTTCCCTCACGTACCCTTTGCTTATAGGTTCCTCTACCTGCCTTTGAAGTTCCTTTGTCTCCTCAGGGTTACTCCTATAGTCTGGTCGGTTTGGAATAGTAGCCCCAGGTACAAAGTCTATCTAGTGTTCGATTCTCCTAATGGGTGGTAACTCACTAGATATCTCCTTGGGGAACACATTCATAAACTTCTGCAATAAAGAACAACCAAACTAGGGAGGGAATTGTTGGTCAAATTAAGAGCAAGGAGAGCCTCCTTGTATTCCAACAAAATTAACTGTTGGTTTTCCCATAGGGCCTTCATAATCTCACCCTTCTTTGTAAAGAAACTCTTTCCTTTCGTACTCTCCTTTTTCTCTTTTTCTTTTTTTTCCCTTCTTGTTTTTCCAATCAAACTTTCTTCCTCTTTTACACTCACTTTCTCAATATTTTTCCTTTGTAATTGCTCATCTGCCTCTTATTTCAACTTAACTTGGTCCTCATAGACCTGCTGAGGTCTGAAAGGCCCCAATATAATCGGCCTTTCATCCATCTTGAAGCTATACCGATTCTTGTAACCATCATGCTTGGCTCATTTGTCAAACTGCAAAGGCCTTCCTAATAAAATATGGGTTGCTTGCGAACTACATTACATAAAATCTTATCGGTATAAGTCCCAATAGTGAATTCTACTAGCAACTGTTTGTTCACCTTGACCTCACCACTGTCATTGAGCCATTGCAAATTATAAGGTTTAGGGTGCTTGATCAATGGTAACCCCATCTTCTCCACAAAAGCTACACTGGCCACATTAGTGCAACTACCTCCATCAATAATCATACTCTGAGGCTTTCCTCCTACAAGACACCTGGTATGAAAATATTTTCTTGCTGCAAGTTTGCCTTATTCATCTGCGCTCGAGTATTAAAGGCTTTCCTAGACACCAAAGTTGTCGAGACAACCATTAGTCCTGAATCTTCATCATCCTCATAGGCCTCATCTTCTGCTTCTGGCATCTTGTCTTCATCGCTTTGCTCATCTTCTGCCTCAATAACCCCATTCCTATTCACCATTTTCCTCTTATTGGGGCATTGAGAAGCTATGTGCCTCACCCTTGACATTTGAAGAACTTAATGTCCCAATTCCTAGAAGATGTGGTCCCCATCTTTTCCTTGTGCTTTTGTATAGTCTCTCCTTTATCCTTGTACTTTTGTATCAATTAACCCAACTTATCTAACCCTTCCTCGCCTCACTTGGGTTTAAGAAACTACTAACCCTAGCTGTGGGTCTCGAAATCACTCTTCGCTTCAAATGCTTCTTCACTTTCATTTCCATATGCACCAATCCTTCCAAATCCACATAATGGTATAGTTCAACCACATAGTGGCCTCCTGGTCCTCCACAATGTTAGTCTGAATCATAATCATCTCCATCTCCTTAAAATAGTCATCCACACTTCGATTTCCTTAAGTCAAAGTCTGCAACTTGCGATAAATCTCCCTAGAGTAGTGACTAGGGACATATCTCCTTCTCATGAAAACCTTTAATTCTTCCCACGTCTCTATCAGCCTCTCCCGATTTCTCTTCCTACTATTAACTAATTGATCCTACCAAACTAACGTGTAGTCTGTAAACTCAGTAACTACCAACTTCAACTTTTTTCTCCTCTGAGAACCTATGACAAGCCTCTGGATCACTCTTACTCGAGAATGTAGGTAGATTTAATTTTACGCTCCCCAGATTACCATCTAATTCTCCTCGATCACTACACCCACCATCCAATTCTCCTCGATCTCTACACCACCACTAGGTCACCTATTTCCCCATTGAGCTCTCCCAGCATCTTTTGTAACCCAATCGTACTCTTTGCCCCATTCATCATCAATATCCCCATCTCCTTCCCAATGTGCATTCACCCTCACACCCTTAACTCCCGTGCTATTTCTCTCATTGTTTCCCCCACCTTGGGGTGCTACCTTTCCACCCTCAATCCTAGCCAATCAATTATCTTGTTATGTCAACGTCACAGCCAATCCTCTTACCATCTCTTGCAACTTTTGTATTTGAGTGAATAGAGCTTGGTTTTGCTCCAATAGTCTGGTATTATTACCTGTGTTATCAGCCATATGTGCAAGTGTGCTAGTGTCCTCTCGTGATGAAAAGAATTTAACTCGTGTTTATGCTCAACGACTTTTACCTGATACTAGTCTCACACACTCTGCCTTTTATCTCTCAGTTCCCTCACTTCTCAGTTCAATCTTCTAACTCAACAAACTCAATCAAGCAATGTCCGCACTCGTCTAATTCAACAATTGGGGTAATACTGTAGGAAAAGGAAAAAATGATCAATTCAAGAATTAGAGGTTAGGATTTCAATTTGGAAATACAATAAAATGACAAGAATTTTTTAAAAATAACTCACAGGAGTAATAATGAAGATAATTGGAATAACAAAGGGTAACAAAGAAAGTGAATCAAGATTAAATAGAAAATTTGTTTTGGACAACAATTCACAACACAAGTAATAGAAGATATATGATAATGCTGAAACGGCGAAAAGTGAGCAATAGAAGTCGTGAACATAAATTTTTTAGTTTTTTTTACAAATAACATTTCACGAAAAAGCAAAGGAAAAAAGGAGCAGTCTTGAAAAGGATTTTTTAATAACAATTCATGAGGGAATATTAACTATGGTGATAACAAGGTTTAAATGAGAGAAGTAATTGTTATTGACACTGTTGAGATAGTAGAGGAGGAGTAGATGTGAATCAAGAGAACAAATGAGGAGTAGACGTGAATCAAGAGGGAAAAGGATGATTTTGTTTTTATTTTTATTTTTCATTTTGTTTTTTTAAATCAAGAAAATAAAAGGACAACCAAAAAGATAGCTTACCGGAGATTAGAAATTATAGCCTACCGGAGGTTAGAAATTCTCTCTGATACCAATTGACGCAAAAAAATAAATGGATAATATCCCCAAGAAAGCTAACGTCCAGTAGATAGATCGGAAATCTCTAAGACCCAACAAACACAGCTTGAGAATTTAAGGTATATGAAACCTTAGACTTGGAAAGATGCAGTTTGACGAACCCTCGAGAGTTGAACATCACGAAGGATGATCATGCCTTCGATAAGTTCGGAAGTGTTCGAAAATCGAACGTAAGACTTGAGAGCTATAAACTCACAAACTCACAAGAGAATTGTTTTCAATTTATTAAAAGAGAAGTGTCTTCCTTTAAATGGAAAGGGTATTTATAGTATAGGAGTATGCCTAGCCACATAAGGTAAAATATCTAAATGAATTAAGAACGTGGTCTACAGAATAAATAGGAAAATTAATTCAAAGAGCAGTATTTGGGATAATTTCCTTTGAAGCTCGATTCTCTGCCAAAACTATTCCTGCGCTTAGTCCACGTTTGCTATAATGGTCCAACTGACGTAATGGGACACCTCCTCCTCTGGTTCGATACTCGAACTCTTTATTTCAATCTCCCGAATCAACCCCGCCATCAACTCCTTAATTCTCTTAGCATGAACTCAGGTTATTGGTTCAACTGGCACATGTAGAGGGTCCCGTTGCCTTATCTTGACCTTGTTCATATCACGAGCGCTCTTTACGGGACACCTATTTATTAGGTAAACAACATAAGCTTCGGCAAATATTTAGCCTTCAACATGCTTCTAGCCATCTCAAATATTGTTTTATTCTTTTGTTCAGCTATTCTATTTTGCTGCAGAGTATAGCTACCAATCAATTCAAATTCCTTCTTTTTTACAATAGTCATTGAATTCATTTGACATAAACTCTCCTCCTCTATCTGATCTTAAAGTCTTCAAATGAAATCCACTTTGGTTCTCAACAAGCACCTTGAATTCTTTGAACTTGTTGAAAGCTACAAATTTTTCATTCAAAAAATAAACCCATAATTTTATCGTAAAATCATCCACGAACATTAAAAATACCTTTTGTTATCGACAGATTCTGCATCCACTAGTCCACATATATCAGTGTGAACCAGTTCCAACGATTGCTTTTCCCGTCTTGGCTTTCTAATTGGAAATGAGTCTCGGTGATGCTTTCCGAGTATACAACCTTCACAAGGGTTACTGGGGGAATCAATTAAAGGAAGACCAGTCACCATGTGCTTCTGTGCCAATAACTTCAATCCTTTGAAATTCAGATGACCCAATCAAAGATGCCAAAGCCAGTTGCTATCTTTCACCATTGTTTGCAAATTCATCAAAGTTCTCGGATGGAGAGATAAAGGAAACATGCAATTCTTTGTCATTTTCACCTTTGCAATAGTTTTGTCATTTTTGCCTTTGATTTCACAAACGCCATCTATGATATGAATTTGGTGCCCTTTTTTGAAAGCTGACCCAAGCTTAACAAATTCCAATATAACCCAGGTACATAGAACATGTCAACAATAGTAACATTAGTGTTATCTTTTGATTGTATACTAATGTCACCTTTACCCATCACGGAGATTTTGGATCTATTGCCGAAGTTCACCTCTCCTCTCACTGGCTCGTCTAGAAATGAGAACAACTCCTTCTTTCCTATCATGTGATCACCCTGTGTCAAGATACCATATATTATTGTTTTCTGCCTCGAACCTTGTTTGCAAGCAAAGACCAAATTATCCTCTACTTTTACTACATTGGCTTGCTCTCCACCTTGTAATTTTGTTCGACATGCTGATGTGTAATGCCCGAAACGTTGGCATCTATGACACTAAATTTTAGATTTGTCAAGTACAAAATTTGATCTCCCACCTAAAGAATTGTTTTCTCTGATCTTATACCTGTTTGAGACAAAATTATTTCCTCTTCTGCGACCACAGCCACAGTCATGACCACGACCACCTTTATGTCCACCACAGTTGGACATATTTGCGTTGCTTTGCAAAGTATGTTCAGTATTTGAATTTTTATTTCGTTGGTCCATTCGTTGCTCGTGTGAAGACAGTGAACCCAATAACCTTTCAACTGTCATTGTCAAAAAATTAGGCCCTTCTTCGATAATAGACACAATAGAATCAAACTTTGAAATTAAGGATCATGTAATTTTCTCTGCAACCTATTGATCGTTTATAAGTTCACGATTAGCACGCATTTGGTTAACAATGATTTGAGCTTCATCAAAATAGGTAGCAATAGATTATGACTCATTCATTCTCTAATTTTTGAAATCCCCACGAAGTTTTTGCAAGCGAACTTGTCTGATTCTTTCATCTCCTTTGTAGGATTTCTGAAGAATATCCCATGCTGCATGGGACGTTTCAAGTTCAACCAATGATATTTTCAAAAATACTGTTTCCTGTTGAACCACAGCAAATAGAATACAATGCTTTTTGATCTTTCTTGCAGGTTTTTAATAATGCATCTTGCTCCTCCTTTTCGAGTGACTCAAATGTTGTTGAGTCTATAACATCAGTGAAACCTTTTTCCACCACATCCCACGTCTTGATAACAGACGTACTTGCTTCCAATTAACTTTGGAAGTGGCACATGGAATGAGTTGCTTGTGGTTGCCATACCAAGTTATAAATATTGCCAAGCTTGTAGCTCTGATACCAAACGTAGGAGGAGTGGAGAGAATTTATAGAATAAAATGCTTTCTCTGTATTACTTTGTTTTACGCTTCTGATAAGCCTCCTCATATAACAACTCTAAAATCAAACAAAACAATTACAATTATTTCTAAATTATAACCGCTCAAAAAATGTAAGTTTGCTAAATTAATTTCTATATAACGTAAACTAATAATAACTCTCCCGTTCAAGTTTGCTAGTTCAACATTAATTTCTCTTTGTCCTGTTGGTTTCCTTATAAATAGCTGCTACACTATAGTAGTAACATTAGGAAAAACAGAACAGAATGATCCTGATTGGACACGAATCGTGTTAGTGTCAAGCATCACAATGCAGGCCAGTATATACACAGAATATACACTCAGAATACAATGATTTAATCCAACTTCCAAGAGCGTGTCATTGGCAATCTCGAAGCTGATAAGATCTGCATAACTTTAACTTGCAGAAAAGGACGAAGAACACTGGGGAAACTTTTATTAATAAGAAACTCACAGAACAGAAGCATTTACATATGGAGGTACGTTGTTTTGACTAAGATGGTCAAAGGTAACGTGCAAACTCCCAATTTTTAAGCAGAGAAAAGATCAGAAAGTACAATGATCAAACAATGAAAAGCAAAAATGCAGCTTGCTAAGCAAAAGGCAAAGCAGTTGCAGTCTCAAGAATCACATGAATAGCCGTCACCAAATTAAAGCTCTCTAAAGTCTTCAAGAATGGTTTTTTCGGCGAACCAACCAATCATACTTGGAAAATAGCCGAGCCCCAATATTCCCTGGAGATGGCAAAAGATTGGTTCTTGGTTTCAAAGAATGATCATCCACACCGAGAGGAGTGGGCACCAGTGGTTCGTCAACACCATGAACGGCACAAAACCCATCAATGTAAAGATTCGGGACAACAACAAGAACGTTATTGAGAGACACCCTTTCGCCGTCAGAGCCAACAACGAGAGTGGTGTTGTGGTGGAGGGTTGGGAGTGCGGTATTTGGCGGGAGCGCCAAGAGAGACTGGTATGGAAGAGCTCCGGCAGCCGTAATGTGGCCGTGAAGGCTGTCATTGTTCAGCACTCGGTTAACGAGGGCGCTGTCTGGCGGTGCCAGGAAGGTCAGCCGAGCGGCAGTGGTTGTGACGTTGTGGGCATGGAGAGCATGAGCAAAGACAGTGAAGCCTCTTGAAGAGAGTGACGAGGTCATTAAATCAGAGCAAAATGATTCAGTTGTGACAATCATTGTGGCTATAAGGAGTAAGGTAGTAGCTGCAGAGACTTGCCAGATTGTTTCTGCCATTTGATCAGTGTGTGTGTGTCTGCCTCTGAGAGAGAGATGAAGAATATGTGTGTGTGTGTGTGTGCACCTCGGGAAGAGAGATGAAGAAATAAAGAAACAATCTTTCAGGTGGGTCAGTTATAGTTTTTGCTAATCTCTTCTTAAAACAGTTATGAGAAACTCTCTAGTAGTTGCTGCAGAGACTTGCCAGATTGTTTCTGCCATTTGATCAGTATGTGTGTGTGTGTTTGCCTCTCAGAGAGAGATGAAGAATAAAGAAACAATCTTTCAGGTGGGTAAGTTCTAGTTTCTGCTAATCTCTTCTTAAAACAGTTATGAGAAACTCTCTTTATAGGTGAACTGTAACTGAATTAGATGAAACTGTTAACTACAGTTATCTTTATGGTCCTAAACAACGAAGGCTGTCTTCCAGTCACTATCGGTTTCAAAAAGAGGTAACGAAATAAGGCTGGAGTGGGAAACAGAGGATGTGCTGAACAAACCACAGAATTGCCATGATTCCCATTTATACTATTCATAACAGAACTTGCAGGACTCATGCATAACCCAATAGAAGTAGTCAATCTTTTGTAATTCACATTGTGGCTTCCAACTACACCTCAAACATCTGAAGTAAGAGTTGCCAAATTCTGTCTCGTGGCAAGGGAGAGCCGATGTAGTCAGACAGTCTGCTGATTTAAGCTTAATCGAGGGAATTCCAGAACCTGACGACAGTCAACAGAGCTGAAGGAGATGTATCCACAGTTCATACTGTACACGATGAACTTTCTCTAGAACACTTCTCCTTGTACATCGACACCCAAAAATCTGTTGAATAGTTAGAATCTTTGTGTCAGATGAAACAAAAATTTTAATGGAAAACGATTAAGATGAACGACCTTTGAGGATTTTCAGCAGGAAATTCTGTGCACCACCTAATTAAACAGGAGGGGAGCTAGTCAAGTTACGATTGAAATTGTCCAGCTCCTTCGAACGGTGACCATATACCGATTTGATTGTATCTCTACAGCAACTGCAATCAAGTTGAATCACCAGTCACACTACAAAGCAATATACAGTCGAAAGTTGTTCTTTTGCTGCATACATAATTCCTGAAGGGATACTGACGATGTTTCCACTACTTTACCTGCAAGCCTCCTTATCAAATTTCTTCTCTTCAATGCCATACAATGAATTAAAAATTTCAGGCTCCACGCGACAAAAATATGGACGGTCTAGGCAAGAAAAAGAAAACAAGAATCTTAATACAGATTTTCTTCGATGTAGGGATAATAAACACTCATGAAGCGATCACTTCACCAGGGTAAATAGAGCATTTGCGTGAGCTCTTATCGAAGTGTTTACACCATCCATCTGGACCTACTAAGCTATTGTAAAGCTGAAACACCAACACAAACAAAAATCAATCTACGTTCGTACTATTTAGTTCTTGTTGCTTTATCTGTAACTTCAGATTTCACATTTAAACAACAAGGCAGGGAATAAAAACCTCGATATCAGATGGGTCAGTGAAGATTTCTTCAGGAGTGGTAAAGGCAGGTCCTTTTGCCAGCTTGCAACATGCTCCACAACCCTCAACACACCGCCAATTCGTCTCCTTCCTCTTGCCGCCGAAGCCTCTACTGTTAGCCACTTGCTTTGGTTCAGACTTCTTTGCAACGTTTTCTCTTCGCCGTGGACGATGAGCCGCCAGTATGACGAAGCTAGAGGAAGGCGAAGTCGTGATACAAAACATTTTTGGGTTCAGGATAAGCTAAGTAAGCGCTACCTTGTGATGGGTTTGGCTCAACAACCGAATCACACCAGTACGACACGTCGTCTCAATATTTTTTGGTTACATGAAATTCTGAATACTTGCTTGTTATTTTATCTTGAACTTCAAAGATACTTACTAGATGTCTTTTTCCTAAGAACTGATGATTTCATAGTGCCAATATGGATAATGGGAATCAAAAGCATTGATTACTAAGCATTTTAGTTGGCTATTTACAAATGCGTGATTTTCACATGATCCATTATTGCACCAAAACAATTAAATGTTATTCTCTCCTATTCAAAATAAGTGTCGTTTTAGAGAAATGCATACTTATTAAGAAAGTTAATAAAATGTCTAATATAACCTTAAAAATATAACCTGTGTAATATGTGTAATTAAGATGTGAGAAAAATTAAAAGGTAATTTTGTAAATAAAATCATAAATATGCATAAAAAATCACAAACGACACTTATTTTAAATAATTAAAATTCCTTTAAAACGACACGTATTTTGAATAAAAGAGAGTATTTTCTTAGAGAGTTGCAGGGACCAACTTCCTAAGATACTACCTACATTCGTAACTGCATCGGCTTTTAAGAGGGGATAAACGCCATGCCAGTCATAAATTACCTCAACGTGTCCAATCTAGGTAGTGAATTTGATGACAAACGAGAAAAAGAAGTGCATAAATTAAAGCGTTGCTACAAGTGCCAAACCATCCTCACTGATCAAAATTAAGTAGTTCTAAAATATATCCCCTGAGTATACCAAATGATTCAAACGTTTAAAAGAAACTGGGAAGTTTTGATATTTTTTCAGGTGATAGGCAAAGGCAACATCATTCTACCAAGCAGCTATGGTGATTCACTGCCTCTTGGAGCACGGCGGTGATTGTCCTCATAATCATCATCAATGGGGCTCCTAGGGCTACGGCTACGGCCATTAGCTTGAGGACTTCCATATCTCCCATTTCCAGGACTTTCCCTTTCAGGGGTCCTGCTCCTTCCCCTTGGGCTTCCACTATCCTCTGACCTATCTTCCTGGTCACGCAATTTGGGAGAAGGACGTGGACTACCTTCCTCGTCAAATGGGCTGCGCTTCCTATTCTTCGGTTCAGGGCTGAGTGATCTGCCTTCACTCTCAACGCTCCGATCTCTCTGAAAAGGGGGTGATCTTGACCGGCTGGCAACAGAGGAAAATGTTAAAATATGAAACAAGCCATAAATTCACCAAACAAACAATGAGATATTAACTGGTCAAAATAAATTGATCAAAAATGAATTTGTGACACATTTTAACAAACCTGTAACTGCGACCTCTGCTGTCACTTGGGCTTCGGCTCCTTCCACGGTGTGGAGAACGAGATCTAACTGGTGAACGGGAGTAGCTTCGACGTCGTCTGAAAGAGACAAGAAAACTGTAATCGAGAGGTCCAAAATCTCAAGCAGGATACATCAAAAAGATGAATGAATTTACTTTAGTTTCTTGGGACTGTTCTTGCAGTTCCTCTCTATATGACCTCTTTCTCCACAGCGGTAACATTTGTTCTTCCAGTCCCCAGCTTTACAATCTCGAGCCCAGTGGCCATCTATTCCACAATTGAAGCAGCGGCCAGATCCAGGAGGAGGCCCTCTGCCCAAATATTCTCGAGAACCACGGGGTACCTAACAAAGCATCCAATCAACAACACTAAAAAATCAGTTTGATGCACAAGAACCAAGAAACCTTAAAATTGGAGTGCTGAACTTAATCATAAATAAGGAATATTGGTTACAAAAACCAAAATTATTGATCTTGTCCAACCCAGCCTTTTTTTCCAAGACCAAAAACATAGAATAATCAGATAAATTGCTGAGAAGTTTGGTTAATAGGCCATTTAGAAGTAAAGCACACAAGCTAATGCTCAACCTTCTATTCTCTGTTTATCATTGAATGTGTAGTTCCAGTTTCCTACAAGCTGTCTCAAAAAACTTTGCCTGGTCTAAACACAGAAATAACACAAAAATAGGCTGATAAATATCTACATGAAACATTAAAATATTGAACTCACCCCCTTTGCAAATTCTACAATGATACGACTTCCATCAAGATCTTTACCATCCAAGTGGTATCTTGCATCATCTGCATCTCGAGGATCACTAAATTCCTGTTCGAAAAATTTCAAACCAATGCCAAGAAATCACCCGATATTTTGTTTGAAACAATGTTTTGGTAATTGTACAACATTAGCACAACCCATCAGAAAATGAAAGCGCATCAAAAGTATGCAGATTCAGCAATATGAAACATATATATTAAAAATAAACAAATAAGCCAACAACACTTACAACAAATGCGTAGTCACGCTTCATATCCACATCTCGTACTCTGCGAAACGGTTGCCACAAAAGTAAGGCCATCATTACTTAAGTACTGCAAGTGTATGATACTTCACCCTCATAGACGAACTAAACACCAGTTTGAGATTGTTGCCAATTCCATAAAAACACGCAATAACATAATAGAAAGAATCGCCAAAGTCTCCTATAATTCGGCAAGAATTTCCACCAAATCCACCAAGGCAACCCTCTCACCATAGACCTCCAGGTTAGGAAAAAAGGCCAGAAACCTTCAACAAGATCATTCAAGTCAAAAAAAAGCGACACCTAGCTCCACAATTCCCACACAGATAATGTTACAGTTCAAAAAGCGATTGAAGCACAGAACAAGCTGTTGAAGACCTATATGTTTCTTACATTCTTGAAGAAGCCAAACAACAAAACTTCATATCAATCATTGGCAATCCAAAATGTACAGAAGTACAAAGTCATTTGCGTGGAATCACAATAAAAAGATTTTGATAGACAATAAGCAAACAGCTTATAGGTGGCATTTGGAGAAGCTTCTGCACCTTCCCATATAATAGTAAGCGAGTCACGAGAAGAATATAAAAGCAGAAGCTTTGCATCAAACTACCAGAAACAAACTTATCACCTTCCATATTTGCTGAATACATATTCCAGATCTCGTGATCTTGTCCGAGAGCCCAAGTGACCAACGTAGAGGCGTGTGTTCGCATATCGATCATCGTAACGCGGCATTCTCAAACTGCAATCAACAAAAGATTTGATTAGTACCCACAAAATACACAATAACTACAACAAACAATAGGACAAGAAATAAGCTTTGCACCACAATATAGAAGACCAACCAGAGCAATTCATCATTAATACAAAATCCTCCTCTATACTTCAAAAGGCACTTCCGGTTCGAATCCCTAAATTTAGGGAAAAAGCACACAAATTTTCCTAAACAGATCTATAAAGCATTAAATTACGTACCACAAAAGTACGCTCAAATTGAAACAATACTCCAAAATTAAACTAAAAGGCACACATACGAATTGTCAAGAACCGTATCAATCACACAAAAAGCAACGACATAATACCTATCTCCGCATAAAAATTTCGAATTCGAAGTGGTTATGCCACAATAAGACCTAGAGAACGCTAATCTTAAAATTTTGGAGTTGATTTTACCTCGAGAGGTAAAGGCCGGCCACAAAAAGCTTCGAGAGCGTCTAGGTCTCGTCGTCAGAAGATATGGAGCCGTATTTATCTGTGCGGGAATGGGTTTCAACGGCCAGGATTAGATTGAGTTAATCCAAGGGTTCATATTGTCGTTAAAAAGTTTTGATTAACCGACCCATTAGTTGGGAGATTGGTAGGCGACTAGAGCGGTTTAGCCTTGATGGGTCGGGTGGCCTAAAACCCGACAGAGTCTGTGGGCTTTATCGCTAGAATTTGTTAACAATATAACCTTTTTATCATCATGGCCCAAAAGCTCATTTCGGTTTTAATATTTTCGTCAAATTATAAGTTAGAATTTAATATTTTGCAATGTTTAAATAAATTTAATATTTATAAAATATTCGATTCAAAATATTTTTTCATCAATTTACATATTTGAGTTAATTAAAATTTGATGATAATATTAGGGAATAAAAAATATTTATTTTGCGTAATTTTTTTATACAGACTTATTTACGGTGTAAATTTTTTTTAATATATTTATAAACACATTATTAAGTTTTAATATATTAAAATTTAAATTATCACATTTAATAATGATAATGTCTAATATATTAATCTCAAAATATTAAAGATTAAGTATTTATCCACACCTTTTCCATAATTTATGTATATAAATTAAACAATGACTTAATAGGTTATAAACTCAAATAAGTATTCACATTTTAACTAAATATTTTTAGTGAAATACTTAAAAATTCATGACATGTGTGGAGGGTGTATGATAAATTAAATAATAATTATATCTTCATCATGTATGATTTGCATTTGATGATTAATATTATGAACATAATTTTGGGCCGATTCGGATTGACAAAGCCTTGGATACAATTTGTTGGGCCCGATTGGCCCTCAAGTCCTTCTCTCTTCCTTTTTCTTCCCGCCTATTTCGTTGTTTTACCTTCTTGTCCCTCCCGTGGTCCTTTTCCCTTCTTTGCCTGTTGTCTTCTCGGGGTATTGGTGTCCTTTCTAGGGTTGCCTTCAAGCTCCCTGCCAGTGTCTCCGTCAATGGCGCTTCCGGTGACAGAGCCTGATCCTTTCCCGCCCCCCCTTCCCCCTCGTCCTTACCTGGCTCTCGCAGTCCTGGTGGCTCTCTGATTCAGGCTGAGGGCGACGCTTCTACTGGGCTTCTGGCGGGTGGGGTTGCTTCTGGGGATCCTCCCCGATTAGCAGCGTCTAGTGTTTCGGCTGGTTCTCTCTCCCCGGTAGCGTTGGGGAGGTCGGCTCCCCCTTCTGCACCGGTTGCTGTGGCTGGTGGTGCTTAGAATGGCCGTGTGGGTGCCTCTCACTCACGTGCGCAGCTCAGTTATCATCCGAATGTTTTGCTGGATGGGGTGGTTTCTCCTCTAGTGGAGTTACTTCGGGTAGGGGCTCGGGCCTGGTCTAATGCATTGGTGGGGTTCTTCTGGTCGAAAAGGTTGGCGTTTCCGGTGGTCAATGCGTGGGCGAAAGCTCGCTGGGGTAAGAAGGGGTTTGAGAAAACTCTGCTCATGGAGGATGGTCTGTTCTTGTTTAAGTTCTCTCCCTAGGCTAATATTAAGGAGATTCTGGAGCTTGGTCCTTGGAACATAGGTGACCAGCCTTTGTTCTTGCGGCAATGGACGATGGGGATGACGCTTGATAGGGGATCGGTGGAGGTTATTCCACTGTGGGTGCAATTTCATGGGCTGCCGATGGAATATTGGACGATGGAGGGTCTGAGCCATTTAGCCAGTAGTATTGGGAAGCCTCTATGCTTCGACTCGCAGACGGCGAAAATGGAGAGGATTGGGTTTGCAAAGGTATGTGTTGAGGTGTCGAAGGACACCATTTTGCCGGATTCTTTGAAAATTAGGAGCCTCGATGAGGTTGGGGATTTGCGGTTTATCTCTATTTCTGTCACCTATCCGTGGAAACCTTCTGCTGTGAAGAAACAATGGGTCCCTACTGGACGACGGCTCTCGGCCGATGGGCATGTGGTTCGGATTCCTGGTGATGCTCCAGGGCATAGCCAGCCCCAGTTGACTTCTCAGGGGCCTTTGCCTCCTCAGGGTGATGTTAATGACGATTCTGGTGTGGTTGTGGCAGCTGTGATTAGTGAATCTCCAGATAGCTCGGGGGGTGATGTCGCTGGTGAGCAGGCTGCTGATTTGCCTGGGCTTGGCCTGGCCCAGTCGGAATTGCAGGTAGACCAGGCCTCCTCAGCTATCGCCCATCCTGCTCCTCCTGGCCTTTCTCAGCCAGAATTGGACGCTTCTACTATGGAGGGAGGTGCTTGCGCGGATGGGCCAGTCTTAGTGGTTAGTCAAGAGCATGCACATGGTGAAGCTCGTGAAGATGGGGAGCTCTCTCCAAGTTCAGAAAAGCCTAAGCGGGCGACTGCCAAGAAGAAAGCGAAGAAGAAAAAGCTCAAAGGGGTTATCTCCCCTAAGTGCCTCTTCTGACTATGTCCTTGTTAGTTTGGAACACTCGGGGGCTTAACGACCCCCTTAAACAGCTGATGGTGAAACAACTTGTAGCTTTTGTCAACCCTGTTTTGGTAGGATTATTAGAGACTAAAATAAAAGCTTATGTGGTCAGGAAGGGTTTAGCATTTTTGGGGCCTCATTGGAGGCTCAGCTCCAACCATGCCCATCACTATAATGGCCGCATCCTCTGTTGGTATAATTCCGCAAAAATTGGTGTTCAAGTGTGCTCCATGAGTGATCAGTATATGCATCTTCGCTGTTAGGAGCTTGGTAAGGATCTTTTTTCGGTCACACTAGTCTATGCTTCGAACTTTGCCTTTCAGCGGGCTATTTTGTGGACTGATTTGGTGACGCTTCACTCGGGGATTAGAGGCCCTTGGGTGGTTGCCAGTGATTTTAATTGTTGTGCTTTTTCTTCGGAAGTTGAGGGGGCAGCAAGATTTCACAGTGGTGCTGGCGGGGAACTGCAGTCTCTGTTTGGTGTCACTGACCTTACTGATCTTCGTGGTAGTGGGCGTTGGTTCACATGGGAAAATAAGCAACAAGGTAGCATGTTTATCCGAAAGAAGCTTGATCGGGCGCTTGTAAATCAGCACTGGCTCTGTTCTTTTCCTTTTGATGCAGCTGAGTTCGGTGATCCGGTCTTCTCGGATCATTCCCCCATTATTATTCACCATCATGAGTCTCTTGCCCGTCCTAGTGCCCCTTTTCGTTTCTTCAATGGCCTTCTGCAAGCTGAGGGCTTCATGGACTTGATTGCACAGGTTTGGAGGCACGAGGTTCAGGGTTTTAAGAGTTTTCAGCTGATGCAGAAGCTCCGGTTTGCTAAGTGTGCAATTAAGCAGTTCAGTCGAAAGAGATCTTGCAACCTTCAGGCATTACATGCGCAGTTGGCTGATCTGCAGCAGCAGTGTTATCGTGAGCCTCATGACTCTTGCCTTCGGCTTCTTGAGTCCGATGCCTTGCATAAGTACAAGGAGGCCTTAATCTTGAATGACTCCATCCTTAAACAAAAGGCTAGACAAACCTGGTTGTGCGAAGGGGACCGTAATACCAAGTTCTTTCATGCTGCTATTCTGGGCCGGCGCAATATTAACACCATTTCTGAATTGTTGGACTTGGAGGGCAACATCCGGCGAGGTCAGGTTGAGGTGTCGGCTCATGTGAGGGATTTCTTTGTTCAGCTCACGCGTCGTCATTCAGCCATGCGACGGGAAGGCTTTGGGGTTCGGAATGTGCTGAATCACACTATTAGCTAAGAGCGATTGGATTTGCTCATTGCCCCTTTCACGGCTCAACAGGTGAAGGAGGTCTTGTTTCGCATGCACAGCTCCAAAGCCCTTGGACCCGATGGGTTTTCGGCTGGATTTTTTCAAAAAACGTGGGATATCACGGGTACGCTGCTTACGGAGGCGGTGCTAGAGTTCTTCTCCTCTGGTCGTCTCCTGCATGAGATTAATCATTCCTTCATCTCCTTAATCCCTAAGAAGGAACACCCTGAAAAAATTACGGATTTTCAACCGATTTCATGTTATACTACTGTATACAAGATAATTGCTTCCCTTTTAGCGGAACGATTGAAAGGGGCGTTGGGGGACGTCATTGGTAATGTTCAGGGGGCTTTCCTACCCTCCAGGAATATAGGCGATAGTGTCTTGCTGCTTCAGGAGCTGTTGGGTGATTATAATTCGGGGAAAAAGATTCAGAGCTGTGCTTTACGTATTGACCTGTATAAAGCTTTTGACACCGTTGATTGGGACTACTTGCAGGACTGCATGCTGGGCATTGGGTTGCCCAAGCGGTTTTGCCACTGGATTTCCCAGTGTATCCAAACGACTTCATTGAGTGTATCCAAATTTGCCATTTCAGCCTCAGCTAGGGATAAGGCAAGGGGATCTGCTTTCCCCCTATTATTCGCACTAGCAATGGAAGGTCTGTCTGGGTTATTAACCAAGTTGGTGCAATGTAATGGGTTGTTTCGGTATCATTACCAATGCCAAGAATTGCAGATGTCTCACCTTATGTATGCGGATGATGTGATCCTTCTCGGCAAGGCTAACCCTCATGTGTTAGCCATGTTCATGAACCTGATGGCTACCTTCTCTCATTGGTCTGGGCTTCAAATGAACCCCCAAAAAAGTGCCTTGTTTATTTCCTCGGATGTCGGCAACCGTGAGGAGCTTAGTACATGATCGGAATGTCTCTCCATAACTTTCCTTTCAGATATCTCGGCATTCCTATCACTTCAGGTAAGCCTCGGTACTCTAACTTCTTGCCTTTGCTAGATAATTTGAAGCGCCGCATCAATGCTTGGCAGAATCGTTTTCTTTCTTATGCTGCTCGAGTCAGTCTTATTATCTCTGTATTTAATAGCATGAGCGTGTACTGGGCTGCTCATGTTGTCTTTCCTAAGAGGGTGACTAAAGATATGGAGCGGATTTTGAAAGCCTTCTTATGGACTGGTAAACATGAGGACTGTAAAGGTGCCAAGGTAAAGTGGAGCGAGATTGTCCTTCCCCGAGAGTTGGGGGGTTTAGGCATCCTCTCTTTCACTCTTCTGCAACGAAGTCTGCTCATGAAAAGAATCTGGCGTTTATTTGTCAACAAGGAGGCTCTGTGGGTCAGATGGTTACAAGTGTACCGGTTACAGGGCCGGAGTTTCTGGGCTCTCCAAGTGCGGCATTCCCACTCTTGGTTTTTCAGAAGTCTGTTGCGGTTGTGTCCCTTGATATACCCTGTCCTTCGTCATCGCATTGGTAATGGTGAGGACATTTTTTTCTGGTTTGATAATTGGCATACGCGTAGTCCTTTGTGGGATCACGCCGACCTTATAGGTGTCCGAAATCGGGTCCCCATTGCTGCCTCGCTTGCGTGGGTCATAGGAGAGGGTGATCTCCTGCTTCGCCGTAGATTTGGTCATCTGCTTGAATCCCTTTTGGGCTGCATTACGCTGTCCAGCGTTCCGGACTCGATGTGTTGGGCTGCTGCTCCGGATGGTAAATTTTCCAACATTTCAGCTCGTGGCCTAGGGAGAGCGGTGGGGGAGAAGGTGCCTTGGGCGACTTTAGTTTGGCGACAGGTATTGTGTCCCAAATCTGCTTTTATCTTGTGGCTGGCTATTAAAAATCGTTTGCGTACCAAAGATCAGTGGTTTGGGTCGTTTGATCCTACTTGTGTGTTGTGCAAACTTATCAATGAAAGTCGGAACCACTTGTTCTTTGATTGTGTGTATTCTAAAGCAGTGTGGAGGAGGATAGTGCACATGTTAGGCATTTTGAATGCTGTATATGATTGGAGTACTGTTTTGCAAGAGGTTATTTGTAAATCTACTCCAGGTAGGCAGGATGGTTTCTTTATTAGGGCCTCCTTTCAGTTGGCACTTTATCACTTATGGCGAGAGCGGAATCTGCGCATTTATCAACCAATCAAGCAGAGTAAGTATGAACTGGCTGATTGCATTGTCAACTCGATTCGGGAAGCCCTCCTTGTGTCTGGGAAGCAGGATTCTTTAGGTTTAGCTATGAGGGTGCGTTGGTTTTTGTGATTGTGGTTGGTCTGTTGTTTTTGCCCTTGGGCAGTAGGGGTGGCCCCCTTTTTTTCACCTTTCCAGGTTGTTTCAATGTGTACATTGTAGTTTTTCCAGTTTGGTAATATATTCTTTCTTTAAATTTCAAAAAAAAAAACTTCATTATTTACCTCCTCTTATATTTCTTGCTCCCCACCAACAAAGCGAGGTAAAAAAGAGCTCTGAAGAAAATTCCGCGACAACCAATATCCATAGGCAATTCCATTTGCTTATATCTGTTATGCTGACGTATTATGTCTGAAGCTGTAACCATGCAAGTATTGCTTGTGATGTTCACTCCTAAAGTGTTGCTTATTCCCTGCAAGAGCTTCAGCTTCGTTGACAATGGAACCCCTCCGAAAGGTGTGCTGTCAAACATCTGAACACCTTTAACAAAGCATTTTGACCGATCACGTAACTCACTTTCAAGAGCTGCTTCGTATGGATATTTAATCAGAGAAATGTAGTGGAACCATAGCCAATATCGAGGGATTCGATCACGATTGATGAAGAAGCCACAAAAAAGTAAAAAGTAGGATAAAATGGCCAGAGCAACGGTGAAACCGACAATAGCACTAGAGACAACACCTGAGATGAAGGTAACGAAAGAGCTTCCGGCCCAAAATGAACCTAAGACTGTGATGAAAAAGAAAAGGAACCCGTAAAATCCTCCGGCGAGCCCAACAGTCCAAAATGTTGTTCCGACGAAGATGATGGAGAAGGAGATGAGTGCAGGAATGGAGATAATTGAGTGAGCGATAACGTATGAGGATCGACGATAAGCATTGTAAGCTGTTTCTCTCATGAATATGAAACGTTCGCGAAGAAAAGCAGGGATAGATTGTGCACAGTTAAAGTAAGCGGTAGCCATGGCATAAGCAACGAAGGCTATGCGTTCCTGAGCACCCGTTGCAGAGTTATCAAGCTTCCGGAAAATGGTGGCTAAGATTATGGCTGTGAAAAAAACAGTACCAAATCGTATCCCAAACTCTTGGGGTGTTCTTCGTGAGTTTAACACTGATCTTTTGGCTATAATTATCATTTCAATCCAAAACGGGTTAGCAAACTTTTGTACCGAGGATGATAAGGTTTTAGCGTTGGTGGAGCCAGAGACTAGCTTGCCTTTCGAAATGCTTGCACATATTGCGTCATTTAGTGAGAGCTGATAGAATTTTTATCATAATTGTGGACTAGCATAATAAACATAATTTTGTACAAACCCCGATTAATTAGATGTCAA
>JAOQMR010000004.1:25344865-25363894 GCA_027563865.1 Erythroxylum pelleterianum
TATGTATCATAGATTTCTGAGCTTTCAACCACAGTAACCTTCAAGTCCAATTACCATTTCCATGCACATTTTGTAAATGCAACTATGCAAGCATTGTGTTTGTGCTTTTTCCTTCTACCTTCATGTGTAAATGTCCACAAATTATTTCCTTTATGTGATAGTTTTGCAAGCTTGATATGAGGCTAAAGTTGCTATAAGTCCGGATGAACATTCTTTCAACTTTTAGTTCACTGCTGAACAGGCATAAGTTCTATTTATGATGGAAAGAAATGCAGCATCCTTCATAGTGATCTTAGTTGTTGTCTAATAAGTTAGATATTGTACTGGTATGAGGTGCATTATTAGATATTGTACTGGTATGAGGTGCATTAACTTGACACATTCTTTTTCAGATCTGATGTTTTAGGTCAGTTCATGCCTTTGGTTGGGAAGGACTGGTCACAATCTGGTGTGGCTAAACTATTTTCTGCCATTAAGGTATTTGCTTTTTCTGCTTTCGTCATAATTGGATGTTCAAATTATATGGTTGATTCTTCATTTCTCAAACGATATGATTTACTTTCTATACAAGCATTTGATGATTGGTGAAACTTGCTTCATTTAGTCCATGACTTTGAAGATCCTAGGAAAGAATTGTGTGCCAAGTGTCTCCTGCATGACACCCATTCATGTCTGGTAATTTCTATTCTCATCTAATTCATGTCTCTAGAAAATGCTATGGTGGGTCTAGGAGAAACACAAAGGGGTAAGAATGAGAAAAACTGGAACATTTTAAGCAGAAACGCCTTGATGGAGTCTTCAAAACCTCCCCTGTTTCTGTATGGTCCCTTGTGTACTAGACTGCTACCTAACCATCAAACGGATTAGTGGCATCACCAATGCACGTTGTTGATCACCTCTACATGTCGTCCAAAGCAGTGGATGCTACTCATATAGATCAATATACTGCATTATTTGACTCCTTCCTAGTAAATAATTCACAATCGTGAATTGATTTGCTTACACCTTTTTATAAACTTTCTTGACATCCTCTTCTCAGATATGAGCAGTTAGATTCTTGAGTTGCATTTATTATGGTTCTTGGGTTGATTGGTTGGTTTGTTATGGAGCTGGAGCTGGATATTGAATTCTGGTTTTCTGCAGGAAAATGGGTACCAGCTACTTTTTTTGAGTGCGCGTGCTATTGTTCAGGCATATTTAACCAGAAGTTTTCTATTCAACCTAAAGCAGGTACTGGTGTAGCTCCTTTTTGTAACTCTTCCCCTGGCATGTTTCCTGAATTATGTGTGTATTGATACAGTTGATCTTATGTTGCAAAAAGGGGGTTAGGGCAGCAAGTTTCCAACACAGCAGGCTAGAAGGGTATATTGCGGTTGGAACGATTAGGATCTATAATAAAAACCTATTTAATAATAAATTGAAATATGAAGGCTGTTTTAATTCTCAAGCAAAGCCCTTATTTATGGTAGTCTTACTAGACTAATTAAAATAGGAAAAGCAACTCCTACAAGAATTCTGTTGTTAATAGGATAATCAAGTAAACTTGATTGAAAACCGAATCTAAACTTAATAGCAAAACCTTATGAAAAATAATTAAATAAGAAAACATAAACTAAATATACTCACTGCATCATCTTTTCTAGTTTCATGTACTAAATTGATGTTTATGTCTAATTATTTTTTTTGTCCTCCTGCAGGACGGGACAGCCCTACCAAATGGTCCTGTTGTCATCTCACCCGATGGATTATTTCCGTCACTATACCGTGAAGGTTGTCTTATTCTGCAGTTTGGAACTGGTTCACGTCACTGGCATGAAATATTAAATTGAAAATCCATGCATGTAGTTGCTGATTGCATTACACCCCTGGACTGCTGATGTCTATAAATTCTGTGTCATCCTTGTCCTCTGCGTTCTGCATAATTCATAGTTAACTATTAAACTTTCCATATTAAATGATGCTCTGGTTTATTTCTACCTAACCCTGTTGTTTGTTCGGTTTCCAGTCATAAGAAGAGCTCCGCATGAATTTAAAATTGCGTGCCTAGAGGTAATAATTGCATATATGGAGATATAAGTATCTGTGAGATGCCCTGAAGTTTTTAAACAAACTATCAAGTCAAAAAAATTCTGTTTGCAGAATATAAGAAGACTCTTTCCTGCTGATTACAATCCCTTCTATGCGGGCTTTGGAAATAGAGACACCGACGAGTTTAGTTACAAGAAAATGGGCATTCCTAAAGGCAAAATTTTTATCATAAATCCAAAGGTATATACCCTCTTCTCAATTTTTATTATTTAGAAATGACAATTTGTTGTTCTGATTGTTTACTTGAGAATATCCTTTAAACCTGGCAGGGTGAAGTGGCAATCAGCCATCGGAACGATGTTAAGTCCTATACATCTTTACACACTCTTGTTAATGAAATATTCCCGCCAACATCATTGATTGAGCAGGTAAGCCATGGTTAAGTTTGAATTGAACTCCCTTTGGTATCAACTTTGAGAAGTGCAAAAAGAACAAACTTGAAAACAAACAAGCAAAGATGAATGAGACTGGAGAGGGAAGAAGAAAAAGAAGAATGAGGAAATTGATGATGATGATAATATTGTATATTGCATACATTTGCAGGAAGATTACAATTCTTGGAACTTTTGGAAAATTCCATTGCCAGATATTGATGACTAGTAGAATTGTGGTGTCATTGTTCTACCAACAAGAAAGATGAGTAGCAGCTTGAGAGGTGTCAACCAAGTACAGATACAGACTACATTCTTAAAATTGTTCCTCATTTCTTTTGCCAGAACCGATACTGAGCTAAGTGTTGTATCCTTCTATAGTGGCCTCAGGACTCGATTATCATGTGCTGGAAAGTTCTGATCACACCTGATAATTCATAGTCCTTGAGAATAAAGCTTTTTTTTGTAAAGTAATGCTTACTTTCTCCCACTAGTTCTACCTGTAGAAATGAACAATTATGTTAGACAAATTATTACAAGTAGAAGATCTCAGGAATTGGTTGGAAGTTTAATGTCATCACTTACTCTTTTATGTTTATCAGATACAATTTCTCTATTAATTAGAGATAAGATTGCTATTTCTGAACTTCTTCAAATGTTTCACTCATCTATATAAAATATATCAACAAGAAAGTTTAACTCAAATGCTACAATTTTTGCAAAAGACTCCAACTTTAAGAATAATTCAGGTTTGATAACTTCAAAAGTTCACTTTTTGGAAGGTATTATCAAACTAAACTTTAATTAGAGGTGCATTTATAGCTAAGAAGGTCTTATTTTTGGTTTTTCCTAATAAGAAATAGAACAAGAAAAGGGATAAAAAGAGGATTTATCAATGCATTTTCCCCTTTTAAGGACAACAGAAAGGAAACAAGAAAATGGATAAAATGGAAAAGAAGTCGAACAAAATTGGTGAAGCCAAAAAATTGAATGGAAATGGGCAAATTGGTGAATGAGAAGGCCTGCTAATAATAAGCGAAACGAATGGCTTAAGACCCGAACCTTCACTTCCCACACGCGCCAAAACTCTTTGACTCCTTCCCTCATCTGTCTCTCTCTCTCTCTCTCTCTCTGTTTCTAACTGTTAACGTATCAGTGCAACAAAAATCTTCGTTTAGGAACATCATTAGATTCTCTTACAAACACCAAGAGCAAGACAATGACATTAGCTTTTACGTGGTTCATGTCTGTTTGAACAGAACCTGAAACCTGAAAACAGAGTAAACACCATAATAATAATATAATAACAATGTCTTGGTTACGGTCTGCTGTTCACAGAGCTGTGGAAGTTGGCGGAAATAACAACTTAACACGCACTGTCCGTAGTTACGCCGACTCCGTCGTCCTCCACGCGGGGAATGCCGTTGCGGGTGGCGCCAGGATCATCCAGGACCGCATTGTCCGTGACTTTCTTTTTTTTTTCTTTCCGTGCATTACCTTGAATTTTCAATTCCAGGATTTGATGATGTGTTTAATGTCCGAAAATGACCAAAAGATTGCGACTTTTATAGATTTTGTGGGACCCCATGTGGGTTATGGTGGACCCACATGATCCAATGTGATTAGACGGATTGAATGTGTTTGTTAATGATGGATGTTTGGTATTGTGGAAGCAGGGGCTGAGGAATGTGAAAAGCTTCAGGCTTACTGTGAAGAGACTTGAGGAGGTTTCTGTGTCTTGTAGAGGAGAAGAAAGAATTCAGTTGCTACGAAGATGGTTGGTGGCGCTCAAGGAAACTGAGAGATTAACTGCTGAAATTCCCGGTGGTAATGAGAAGCAAACAGATGAGCAACTTTTCTCTGATGAAGCCAAGGATGCTCTTAGAAGACCCACCATGGTGATCCTTTGTTCTTCTCCTTCTTTCTTCCATGTTTGAATCTGTAGGTGTTCTGGACATGGATCGGCTCTGTAGCTCACTTGCATGTTAAACAATCCGTGTCTTTGTTAGTGCGGACATTTTGTTAGTAGTCAGAGCATTTTTTCTTAGTTAATTCATGTGTTCCTTATTTGCATTGAAGCTTTACATAGATTCAAACAGGTTTATTACGTTGATCCTGATCTGGGCACGATGAATTACCGTGATGTCTTTCTCTATAGTCAAGCTCTTGAAGGCATCACATTGTCTATGGTGAGTTCAACTAAGCAGATGCATCTTATGCTGATACGTTAATCGTCTTAGATTCTAACTTCTGATTCATGTAGAAACATATTAACTGGACTTTGTATTTGCTGATCCATTGAGTTTAACCGCAGGTTAATTCTTTTGTATGACTCAGATTCTTGAAGCTCCAAACGAGGAAGAAGTTTCTCTGCTCATGGAAATTTTTGGGTGAAGTTTCTCACTCTTGGACTGTAATTTTCCTGTTTATTTTTGCCCAACTGTGAGAAAGAAATTCTGTTAAATGTCATAAGTGTAACCTTCTTTATGGTCTGGTTATACACAGGCTTTGTCTTGCAGGAGGAAAGGAAATTCACAAAGCTGTGATGCGCAGCATACAGGATTTGGCAGCAACATTTTCCAGTTATGAAGATGAAGTTTTGGTAAGGAAACGATACATATACCTTCGTACTCTTGCCAATGTTAGTGAAAGTATTAACAAAAAACTAAACAATACCTGCAAATAGAAACTAGCAAGATAAAAGGCTTCTTGCAGGTATGCAATTGATTTGATTTATCAATGCAGCAATTTTGAACTGGCTTATTAAATAGCGAGATTTGGAATCTTATTCTAACAATTAGAAATGGACATTGTTGAATGATGTTACTGCAAAATATCATAATTAAATTCATCTTTCTCTGTTCACTCTTTAGGTAAAGCGGGAAGAATTGCTTCAATATGCTCAGGATGCGATTGCGGGGTTAAAAATTAATGCAGATATTGCAAGGTGGCTGCAGATCTCAAATAGGATAGTTGCATGCATATGTCGTAAGCCACATAGAATGTTGCATAATTTCTTAGGATGGAGACAGTATCCATGTTTTTGTCAGAATTAGTAATGTCATCTTATTTCTTGACAATAAGATCAAAAGTTGATTTCTTTTGTCGAAGTTTTTATGTCCTGTTTCTCTGCCTCAGAATAGATGCTGAAGCCTGCAGAATAATGGAAGAACTTGAAAGGATAAAGGCATCCCAACAGCCACCAAATGAAGCTAGTGAAAAATCAATTGAAGGAACAACTTCTTCAAAAACTGAGGTGACGCTGATTTAAATGGCCTGAAATGTTCAGTCACATATATACGCGACATTTGCATTTGAAACCGAAAAGATCTTCAGCATTTCAGTATCCCCTTTTGTTTTTTCCTTTATATTCTCTCCTCATACTGCTACTGGTACTTGTGAGTCTAACTTCTGGAAACAAAGGAATGTTCTTTTTCAATATATGGAATTTCTACTTTTCTTTACTATGTTTGTGAACATCAAGGAACTATGTGGTTCATGGGAAATGAGTTTTTAGGGAAGATTCTAAGAAGTTCAGAATTTTAACATTCATTGTTGTGTCTTTATTGCTGATGTGCACGTGCCAAAACTTTTTCTGGAAAGTTTGACCGATCATCTCTTTGAGGCTAATCGTTTCAGTTTTCGTGCAGGCTTCAAAGGATACTTTAGGACATATTGAACTCTGTTTCACGTTGGAGGAACTCTTGCTAAAGAAGAAATCTTTGAAAAATGGGGAATCTCCCGAGGTTCACGCTCAAAAGGTACAGTTCTTTTGGCTGATGTTAGTGAGCTAGTGGCGTATGTCATGTTCACTGGCAGAATATTATGTCCTCTGCAGATTGAAAACTAAGCTTAGAACTACTTTTGCAGGTTGACAAATTGAAAGTTTTGTCAGAATCTCTTCTCAACTCCACCTCCAAAGCTGAGAAACGTATTTTAGAACACAGGTATATACAGAACTTATTTACTTCTCGGTGCCTGTGTATGCATGCATCACGGTGGTGGGAAGAAGGTGAAGCATGGTGCAATTCACAAGGCTTTAGTGCCTTTTATACATCTTTTAGGCTTTCTTTACATGCAGGTCCCAGAAAGAGGAAGCACTTCACTTTCGCGTGGCTAAAGCCAATGAAGTTAGCCAGCTTGAGAAGGTGAACTTTATATTTTCTCTCTTCCTAATATGAGTATAAGCTAAAGAGTGACTTGCATCTGGATAACAAACGTCTTTTATTTTATGGTTGCAAATAATCCTGTAATTACTCTTTAATTCAGTTTGTACATTAGGAGAGTTAGTCATTTTCTGGCCTGGTTAGTTGCAAGGAGTATTAAACACCTGATGTCAATCTCTAGGAACTGGGAGCAGAGATTAGAGAACTTGAGAGGCAAAAAGATGAACTTGAAGCCCAACTAAAGAAGGTATTTTTCCTTTATCTTCAGTCATACCTGGCATTATCTGAACAAGTATCCGTTCAACCAGTTGATGCATTTTTAACTTTTGATGTCCTAAATAGTTGTGTTTACCTGGATTCACAGACATTGATCTTCATACATGCAAAACTATCAAGTTTGACAAGTCATAGTAATTCTATATGTTATAATCAATTACTCTGGACTCTTAATCCACATACTTTTGTGGGGTGCATCTCCTCTGGCTTGATTTGGTTCAGGTCAATTCCTTATTGACTGCAGCCCGAGCACGGCTTCGCAATGCGAGGGAAGAACGGGACCAATTTGATGACGCTAGTAATCAGATTCTAGTGCACTTCAAAGCCAAGGTATTGGTATATTTGATCTTTTTCTTGGTATCACTACATTTAACTTCTTGAAATATGTGGAAATATATATATTCTGAAAATCTGCTTCATATAAACCAGGATGATGAGCTGTCAAGGTCAATATCTTCATATAGAGTAGAAGCAGATGTTGTGAACACATGGATTAATTTTCTGCAAGATACCTGGGTTCTCCAGACAAAGTACAATAAGGAAATGGAAAACCAAGCCAAGTAATTTTAGTTGCCTCTTGCTGGTCTTTTGATGTTGTCTGATTCAGGAACTATTTTGGGAACAGATAATTTTCTTGAATGAAACAAAAGATTATTTTAATTACCTCCTTTTATCTCTTAGCCTTTCTGTGTTAGGAACAATCATATATTGCCTTTCAACTGACCTTAAACTTTGCTAATCACTTCTGTTAATGTCTTTAACGGAAATCTCCGCACGACATCAACGTAATCCAAGCTAGACATGTTGAATGTTTGATAAAAAATGTTAATGGAAGTTCCAGTGTTGACTGAAAGTGTACTTGTCCGTTTATTATCTCAGATACTGTCCTTTTTCATACTAATTCTCTATCTTTGCTGTGTATGGATGTTCCAGTGTTGACTTACAGAAATATGGCGATTGTTTTGTGAATTTGGTTACTAATTGTCTGACCAATTACAAGGTAATGGTCTGATTGTCTTGTAGATCATTGCTTCAACTGAGAATTTCTAATTAATAATCCTAGCCTCTTATTGTGGTACAACTTATATGACTTGCATATACAATCAGGAACTGCTGGGATCTTCAATCGTCCGGGTTAAAGTGCTTGGCAGAGAATTGCGTTCGTGTCAAGGGTATTATTATACTATCCTGAATTTGTTTCAAATTTCAATTATCAAGTCAAGCCTCAAAACTGTTATTCTACAACAGGTTAGAATCAATACCTCCAAAAAGTAAAGATGATGATGATTCAAAAGCAATAAATCAAAGAAAAGGGCTTGAAGAGGAGTATCTCAATCTTGAAGCCAAGGTACATATTCTTTGATGATCCCAAAAACAAAACCTTCTGTTTTCCTCGTTCTTCTGCTTAGTGATGGATATAACTTTCACGTTTTAACTAGTCTAACGAGTTCTTTCAATTTATGCCTTAACATTCTTCTTCATTGCTCAATCAGATTTTAACCACTTTAAGCATAATAGATGCTATAAAGAAGCAGTTTTATGACAAAACTGAAGGTGCTCACAGGTAATGCATGAAACTGTGATTTTCTTTTCATTCTTGGTATTCAATACCGGGTTAGTGCATTGAATTGTCTCCTTAAGATGGAATATTGAACACTTGATCCAGGAAAGATGAAGAGAAGATCAAACAGCAATTATGTACTCTAGAGAAAATGAGAGAGGAATTTGAATCTGTTGAGAGACCAGTTCTGGAAGTAGAGACCCCCACTAGAAAGTCACCAAGACCATCCCCGACTCCAAAACAAACAAGTGATAGTCCACAACACAAAGATGACAAGACAAAGAAATCATCATCTAGTAATGAAGAGTATTCATCGAATGTGCAGATGGGAATGTACATACTTGAGTCAGACTATGAGAAGGACGAACGGGGCTACTCTTCTGAGGATATCGGTGACTGGGAATTTGATGCAGTTGATCATGAAGCAAGAAGCTGAGACCAAGCAAAGATGCATACCAAATTTTACTAGTTGTATGCATTTGCAGCATTTTGGTATATGCCCAGATAAGGAAAATGCTTCCTTTTCTCTTAATGATAGGATATAAGAAAGTCTTAGATAGACACAAATCACTCCCAAACTGCAATTTACTGGCAAAGTTGACATGGAGTTGTTAGAGCTTCTATTTTGTAAATTCTCTCTTCTTTGATAATGAACTACAGACACTTTCAGCTCAGTTAACAGCAGAATTTTTGTCCATCTTACTGTTTCAATGTGTTGTCTAAGTTTAGTTGCCTGTTACTCAATTTGTCATAGAAAACCTTACTCAGAAGATTGTTATTCACCTTTAGACATCCCTGGAATTTTCTGACTAGCCTTCTCTGATAACAGATTGTGCCAGGTTAGTTTCTAATGCCGCTTTGAAAAGAAGTCAAAAAAAGGGCCTTTGAAATTCTTTACTTCGACCTGTTGGAGGTACAATGATTAGGATCCTGAGTTCTGAAACTTTAATCAATGGTACATATCCCACTTGAAAAGCAAGTTTTCTGAAGTTGGCCAGCCAGAGCTACTGAGCTTAAAGCCTACCTTCCCTTATAAACTTTGCAGCTTTCATGAGTGTCTTCCTATTTACTCAATCATGAATCCTCCATAGTATAGAGGGCCGTCAGAGTCCAGAGCCACGTTAAGGAAATGAGTAATCATGTGAGTCTCAGTGCTCAAGAACATTTATATCATTTCAAGTGTGTTTAACCTCCTCCCTCCTTTAGTGATATAGTGCAGTAAAGCTCAATTGGTTTTCTCATAAATGATTGCCTTGTTGCTTTCCAAACCAATAGTGAGCAACTTGGTTTACAATTGAATTTGAACCATAACCCTGTCTCTTGTAAACATTTTTCAATTATGTTAACTTGTTAGGAATGCTTATTGTAGAGTTGTAAACAAATAGGGAAAATTAAATTTTAGGTAAAAGTAAATTAATTTAGAAAAAAGATCACCAACTAATTGAATATAAATTAACATTTAATAAAGTTACACCTTAATGCAACTATTTATTGTGAATGTAATTTTCAATGATATCAATGCAATTTTTCATTTAGTGACATAATTATTTAACTTGTATGAATTATATTATAATAACTCTTGATAGAGAAAAAAGGTGAAAGAAAAGCATTTTTAAATGTTTTATCTTCTTAAAAAAACTTTTATTATAAATTGATTTCCTTGTTGACTCAAAATTTAATTGCCCCTTACAAATATTGGAGATGTTAGATTCCATGTGTAACAGGCAAAGATTGCAATATATCATAGCAGTACAGAAATCATGTTAAGAAGATCTGAACCTAAGTGATATATTCTAAGATTAGGTATATAAAGCATGTAAGTGAAGAGTTGGCCCTGACAAACTTTTGTCAGATGCTAAAGGTATTGTGTAGTCTTTAGAGAGAAAGATTAAATGATACAACTTTATCAATTCTATTGGCTGTCAAATGCATTTATAATTACAAACTGTGAAAAAGTATGAAGTTAATCATCTGATGTTTTCAGGAATTTTCATTTATTTATAACAAAAAGTAAGAAATAAATTTGACCAGGTCAAATGAGACATCATAGCCTCAAGTGATAGCCCATCAATGACAGTTTCTTGCAAATGGCATGAAATATAACAATTGAATATTGTTTGAGTACACTGCAATGGATCTCTCTGTTTTTCTCTGTCTCTGTTTCTGTCCACTATTGTAAAACAAAAAAACACAAGAAGCTTAGAGATATGGACTAACTTTTCAAAAAATATGCAGGGAAGTTTGTGGATGTTGCAGAACATAACAGAACTGTTCTATATTGTAACTATAATCTTTGGAATACTAGCAAGAACTTGCATTTCTTTTTTCTGATAAAAAATTTGTGTGTAGAGTAGATGATGATGATGATACCCCAAGTACAGTTGAAGATTCCCATTTCCCAAGTAGATACACGCTATCTTTTCCACACTATGAATCACTAGGTGGAAGGGAATGAGTAGTAGATGTAGATTCCTTGTATGTCTTGATCTGTTGAATTGCACTGCAACAACTAGTACTAACTATCATTTTCAAGGCCACTATTTTATCATGTGACTCTTCTTTAGTCTGTAACCCTTGAACCAAAAACACAGAGTTACTGTCAACATCTTTATCACCAGAAACACTTATTTAGATTCAAGGTACTGAGTGAGTCAAAGGGCATGTATTAGCTGAAACTGTCCTGTCCATACATTATTGGAATGTTGATAGGACTGTTCAAACTTAGTACATAACATCCCTTAAATGTCAGAAGTTGGATAGTTCCTCCTAAAACTATTTCACTTCATATACCATGGTTGTAATAGCTAGAAATTGTTTGTGAACTAGAAAGAAAAATAAAAGCCAAAAGGGTTATTTCCCTCAATGTTATACTTTAATATGAAGTTTACATCTGCCCACATAATTGAATTTATCAAATTGTAGATAGATTGATCTTAAAACAGGGCATTGAGATATGCAATTATTATAGTCCTTTGTTTCAAAAACATGCATATCTTTTCAAGTATCCATAAAGAATACAGTTAAGGTAAGAAAAAGAAAGAAAACAAAATGGTGGAAAAGATGGAACAAAAGCAACTGCATAGGAACCACATATCATTGCAGTGATTGGCTACTAAACTGCTTAGAAAAGAAAACTGCATAATCTGTCTGCATTTTATTGTTTGGACCATTCAAGTTCCTTTTTTTTTTCCCTTCTTTCTCAAAAGGAAAGAAAAAAGTCTGACAAACCCCTTACAATGGAAATTACTAATTTTCTAACTTGGAACCATCTTCACTTTAAATGATGCTCTTTTCTCCTTCTTCCTCCACCAAGCTCACCTCGCCGTAAGCATCTTCATATGCATACACACAACATAGGTAGTCATTGAAACAGGCCTAGAGAGAAGAGATTTTCAGGTTATATGAGAGATGGACACAAATCAATCTGCTTGCAGTCTTGCAGAAGAAGATGAGTACATTGACATGGAAGTGAGCTCTTCTTTGTCTTCATCGAACTTCCATTGTCACTCCATTAGCTCTCCACCACAGAGCAGAGAGTTTGAGTTTCAAATGTCTTCACTTTCTAATGACACAAAAACTACTGCTTCTCCAGCCGATGAACTCTTCTACAAAGGAAAACTCCTTCCTCTTCTTCTTCCTCCTAGATTACAAATGGTTCAGACACTCCTCCAAAACCCGACAACTTCAACGTTTGACAGTGAAAGTAAAGAACCCTTTTTAGAAACCTATCCACTTTCCTTAATTACTAGCTCCAGTACACCTCTGACTAACTCCAACACTACATTGGACTCCTGCAATATCTCACCATCAGAGTCCTGCAGAGTCAGTAGTGAGCTAAGCCCAGATGAGTATTGCTTTGAATGGTCCTCTGAAACCAACAGTTTCATAGGAGATCTTACAAAGAAGTCATGGACCAAGAACAAGAAGCTGAAGCATTCCTCTCTTCGTCAAAAGCTCAAAGCTTCAACTGCGTATCTAAAGTCATTATTCAACAAATCTGATTGTGCGGACGAATCCTTTGTTAAACCGGGGCAGAATGGAGAAACAGAAAGTTATCCAAAAAGTAAGGATCGTTTGAGCAAGAAGCCTTTTTGCAGAACTGATAATCAAATATATCAGAAGTGTAATACTCTCAAGAAAAGCATTGAGAAAGACATGGTAGAGGATGGCTTCTTTAATAATCAAAGAAGATCCTTCTCTGGAGTGATTCAGTGGCATACCACGACCAAGTTTTCATCTTCCTCATCTACATCTTCTGGTTCTTCATCAACATCTTCATCTTTTTCCTTCAGTTCCAATGGGACTCAGGATCTATGTTTGTTAAAGAGAAGTAGCAGTGCAAACTCAGAGATCGAGAGCTCAATTGAAGGAGCAATTGCTCATTGTAGAAAGTCTCAGGAGATGTCTAGTCCAAGAAAATCTGCAAGTGAATCTTCAGAATTTGCAGTTACTGAGATAGCATGTCTGATTCCCAGCTAAATTCATGAGTGAGCATTACAAATTTCTGATTAACGTTATGTTCTGATCTTTAATACAGATCAAGTTGACGTTTTTTTGCAAGTCCTGATTGCTGGAAGTTGTCTTCTGCAGTTTCTTTTCCAACATTTTTGTACCATATAATAATCTATTAAGCTGACCACCGTTGGATTGAGCTTCAACTGTCATAATTGGCAACTATCTGATACCAAATTAGGATTTATCTTTAGAATTGACAATCAACCAAAATACTTAAATTATTCTAAAACAGTGAACTGATGAGAAACATCTTTATCAGTCCCTCTAAAAATGGTAAATACCCTTTTCAACAAAAGATACAAAACCCTTTTTAGCTCAATAGTTTCTGAAAAAGATCAGGTCTTTTAGAAAAAAACTCACTTGTTCTTTTTACCCTACCACATTCTTTTTCGCTGTTTCCCAACCCTAAGTTCCTGAACAAAGAACTGTGGAAGATATGATAATAGTGTTGCTTGGAAGTGAGGAAAATCCTCTTTTTTCTCCATCTTTTTTTTTTCTGTAGTATAAGTTACTCAAAGAAGTTCTGAGAAGTTTCAATCCTGGCTGAATCATTTTAATTGATTGTACATGATCACTGGAAAAAGAATCCTGATTAACTGATAGACTTGACTTGCTGATACTGATCCAGTGACATTGTTTTTATAGAATTTGTTTGACAAATTCTTCAGAACAGTAAATAACTTTAGTGTGTACTAATTTCATCCAAGAAAACTGCTTAGCTAGCTTCAATTACATTGCTTTGAACCTCAGCTATATCTTCTTTTGCAATTTTCCCAGGTGTCAACAATTTCTCAGAAAGACGTGTGTAAATGGAAAGACGTGTAAATGGTACTTATCAGCGAAGAAAATCGGTTCCCGGTCCAAAGTTGAATCAACTAGTCAGTGCAGAAGTGATTCACATAACCAGAGCTGAACAGCACAGAAATTATTTAAACAGTTATTAAGGATGTCCCTTTTATTATCATGCACTTGGAAAATATCCCAATAATCAAAAACCGCTCACCTATTCAGTATTCACACATACTGAACAAGATTCTGAAGAAACATACATGCTGCATTGTGGGGACGAGTTTGAAAGTGGAACATGTGAGTTATGTCAGGTGAGAATCAAAGGGATGAACAAGATTTTATAGGAGATATTTTTTAAATTAAGGACTATACTTCCCAAGATTGTCATCTTGCTATAAGAAAATCCTGAATGATCACTCTCTTCAATGAGTGTCAGTAGAACTTCTGATGCCCTCTGACACTAACCATTCAGATTTTGTTACTTGTTATGCAACCTATGTTAACAGATTGTCTGCAGCAATCAATATAATGTTGGTGTAAGTTCTGAAATTCCACCGAACAGAATCAAAATTTCAAATTACAGATTACGAGTTAAGCGATTGTAGTAATTAAAGATGATTTTAGTGTAGTTACAGATAATGCTATTATAATTGTGATCATGATCCAGAGAACATAAAACTTATTTCTAAAAGAATACAAAACCAATTTGTTATTTTAATGTATGGATTTAAAATGTCATAAACACACATTCAGAATTTTCCTTTCAAAAAATTTCCAATTTCTATACATCATACAAATTTCCATCCTCTTTAAGTTAATAGTGAAATTCAACAGAATCTCCAAAGCTGGCACTCTAACTACTGCTTCCAAATTATAGACAGACACATCCGCACCAATGAAAACCCATTAATGTCATGACAGGGAAGTTCATGTTATTTCAATCTTAACCCTGCAAATTTCAATCTTACGTCAAGCAACCTCTGAGTCTTTGCCAAGTATTTAGCAAGTTCCAAGATGTCAGACATCTCCTTACAGGAGTAGATCCAAGTGACCTCACTCGTTAGTTACACAAGAATTTAGCAAGTTTCAACCTGACAGTCGCTTGCTTTCGGCTCAGAAGCCAAAAGGGTTGTGACTAGATTCTGGAGTATACACAAAATCAGGAGGAAAATTGTATATACCTGTCTAATAACCTAAGAAGTTGGAGGGATGATCTTTATACTGCAAACAGTTTTTTGTACTCGTTCTCCAGAATCTCTGATTCTGGCATCCGTGACATTGATCCTGATAGTGACCTACTCATTGACTTTCGCAATTTCGAAGCCTCAATTCTCTGCATGACTACCCAATAACACAACGTCCCAATTGTGGCTACCATGATCACTGTCCCTATAACTGTTACACAAAGTGCCAACCACCTTTCCTTAGTCCCCACAACATCATATGCCAGTGCAAGAAATGCAACTGAAATTAGCATACAGGCCAACCACATTAGCTTGTTGATCACTGATACTAGTTGCTTCTTAGCCTTTCTCTCTATCACTACAACCGAGGTTTGAACAACCACCACAGCCAGTGATATGAAGAGAGCAATTGAGTCAAATATTATGAATATCAGAAATTCAGGTTTTGGGGCAATGTTTGCTTCTCCTGCAGATTGTGCTGGAGCAAGGTTTGCTGGATCATCAGCATACTGGCCAGGAACTTGGAAAATGCCTGCGAATGCAACGGTTGCAATGAGGACTGCGACGATTGTTGTCGAGTTGATTGCATTATTCAGACTTTCAGTTTGCATTTTGTTGAGACGCTTGGCTATGCCTTGAACACGTTTACGCGTCAAGCGTGTCGTCTCTAGCTGGTTATGGACTCCATGTTTTATATCACTGACAGTTTGCTTCAACTCCCGTGCAGGATTTGTTATGCTTGGCTTCAGGGATCTGGCAGGATGAACACCATTCTCTTCCAAGATACATGCCGTATCGGTGTGCCCATTTTTCTCTGCAGTGTCAAAGGCAGTTTCTCCAGATCTGTTGATTGCTGTTTTGTTAACTCCTTCATGGACAAGTAGCTTCTTAATGATCTGCAAGCATGTAACCATTGCTAACTTCAGGAATTGCAATCCCGCAAGACAGATCATACGGACTCTTTCATGACTATGTTTAAAATCAAACTGAACATCAGGATCCAACATAAAATAAGGGCTTATCTAGGTTTGCTGAAAAGATTCTGATCCCCAGGATCCCAAGGGTACGTATTGCATTTCCAGGGGTACTAATTACTGACAGAAACTCACAAAGAGCTTCGTACATGAAATCTATATACAACCGGAATTTCTTTATGCGTTGTTTTTCTTTCAATTTAACAAGACACTTGCAGAAAGCAGAATCAACATAAGTTTATGTTTAATTTGTAATTAAATGCAGGAGGTTAGATAATCATATGATTGCAGAATAAAAGTTTGTGAAAGCAGGTTTCCAGGAAAAGGGTCCAAGGGAATGAGAATAAGAATACCTCAGCTCTGCCCTTACGACTTGCAATATGCAAAGCAGTGTTTCCTTTACTGTCAACCATGTTTATCAGGGAAGAATCTGACATTATCAGCTCTTCAACGACCTCAACATTCTGTCCCTTGACCGCCATATGCAGAGCTGTCTGGCCTTTCTTATCAACCCTTGTAGCAAGTGCAGGTTCTTTGCTCAGTAAGACCCTCAAGATCTCCGCATGTCCGTTCCTCGCCGCCGAGTGCAAGACCGTTTTGCCGTTGCTTCTCGGTATCAACGCAAGGCCGCTAACTCTTTCCAGAAGGAAATTCACTACCTCAACATGTCCCTGAGACGCAGCAGAATGCAAAGCTGTGGTATTTGTTGAATCACAAGTCATTGATAGCTCAGGATCGACCTCCATTAAGACCTTCAGAATTTCTGCATCAAAAGTGAGAGAAACTTATAATCTGAATCACACCCTTTCCATCCCAAATTTTAACAGTAATTTTTAGTCGATCAGTTCTAAGTAACCACACGAAAGCTTAGAGTTGTCAAGTAGAAGCAGCAATCTTGGGTCGAACACTACCTGTATCACCATCTTCTAAAGCCTCTACAAGAATTACAAGTTTACCTCTAGAATCCTTACCTAAATCACCTTGTTTCGCAGCGATGTGAAACGGGTCGTACCCATTTCTTGCTTTGAGACCGGCCGAGGTAGTATCACAGTACTTGATCATCTCCTTCACCAAATCCACATAACCACACTCTGCAGCCAAATACAAAGCTGTCTCTCCTGACTGGTTTTGCTTAGCTAAAAGTTCCTTCAACTCTGTTTCTGTACTCTCAGCTATCATTTCCACAACCAACTCCAAATCTCCCGCTCTCGCCGCCACATGAAACGCCGGGTCATCGCGTTTCCCGGTCAACTGTTTCACCATCCTGTTCTGCCGCAAACCTCGCCGTATCTCCTGATCTTCCATTGAGCAGCAGTCGATGAACAACAACCAACAGAAAACCCTGCTGATCCTGGCAAGTTCTAGAGCTCTGGATTAAACCCCCCGGAATTTTTTTCCGGTGGAACAAGATCAATAATAAGACAACCAAGCTGGGATAAGATGGTTTGGAGGATTCAGACAAACTGTGCACGTGGGTATCTAGGGTGTTGATTCCTATATATGCTTTGATCATTAAACAAACATCCCACTTGTGTTAAACAAAAGAATGTCCTTCCGAGTAGCTGACGGTATTGAACATAATAAGATATTGAAACAACTTTTGGAGCAAGGATAAGGACACAGGAGTTTGAAGAAGAAGAAGAACAAGAATGTTTTATATTGTGAACAGAACAATTATTGGAGTGGTCAGTGAACCAAGTAACCAACTAAAACTCAAGTCTCACAAGTAAAGTAGGGATAGACTATGCACTCAACTTTGAAAAAACAGAGTTTGAAGTTGAATTTTTGGCTCTGAGAATGAATGAGGTTGATTCTTCGCGAAGAAGGGTACTTTTGAAAGTTGCAATAATTGTTAGCTTTGACTCCCAGAAAGTAGTGGGTCAAAGCCGCCGCCCACATCATTGTGTTGGTCACATGGACACCTCACACGTCATTTTGTCTTTTAATAATACTTATTATTATTTTTTATTATTTTATTTTTTTGTTTTTATTTTTAGTAAAAATTTTGTTTATTTAATATTTTTTAGTTTTAGTATTGATTTTATTCAATTTTCAAAATTTATTGACAACACATTGTTTTTTGTTTTTGTTTTTTTAATCTGATTTATTATTAGTTAAATATATATTATTTAATGGTTTAACATATTAATTATTAATAATTATTATGAATAATTTAATTCAATACTATATATTTAATAAATTATTAATAATTATTATGAGTAATTTAATTTTAGTTAATGATTTATCTAATTTTAAATTAAATTATTAATTATTAATAAATCGAATTAAATTTCAAATAACTTTGAAATATATGAAATTAAAATAAATTTTAATTATAAATAAATTTTAATTTTAAAATTGTTTATTTTAATAAAATATTTTTATTAATAAATATTATATAAGAGATTAAAATTAATTTATTTTTAAGTTTTATCTAATATATAATTATAATAAATAACAAAATAAAAAGTTTTTAAAAAATAAAAACTAAAAATCACAAATACCCTTGCATTTTTTATCACCGTTATTTTTTAATAAAATATAAAACTATATATTTTTTAAATTTTGTATCTTTTACCTTGTATATAATTATGATAAATTTTAAACTTTATCGCATTTAAATAGTTCTAGTATATAAATTATTAATTATTTAACTTTAGTTGAAAAAACTTTTTTTGGGCTTCCTAACCCTCCGTTTGGTTGCTGTCCCGTTGCCGGGGACAGAGCACAGAACAGAAAATTCTTGTCACTTCCACCCGTTTGCTTCATGTCTCCGGCGTTTTGTCACCTAGCTTCGGTAGACAAAGACAAATAAAAGGTCTCGCTCGCCAGACCCACGGACAAGAGACACTCTGACTCTGCCTCCGCCACATTAGGTCAGCCGTTGTCCAAAAATCCCCTGCCTCTCTCTCGTCAGTGGTCTCTCCTCTGGCTCACCTGTAACACCCAAATATCCCCTGTGAGGATATGTGGATGCCACCCAAGACAGTACAATCAATTCAGACATCACACTGATATTTATTTTATTTAGTAACTTAAACCCACACACATATATTACATATCTGATCAAATCCAAAAATTCAAAGAATATTTACAGGCCCAAAC